>OZ038513.1:65125118-65152618 GCA_964036315.1 Acanthosepion esculentum | reverse complement strand
ACTTAGTCTCGGTTTCGTTACAGTATGTCGCCGAGTGGTGAGGACATTATCGTTCCAATCATAAGACCTAGGTTCGAATCTCACCAGTATTGATTCCCCAGGCAGTTCAGTGCCACACGTGATACACGCTTGGAAGTTCATGTATCATTCGATACTTGACTGACGAGGGAGAAGATTTTTCCCGCAGTAGGTTGCCACTTCTTTCTGCGGTAGACTGGTTGCCAAACAAACCTAAAGAATCCGGTCTGTCCTGCTGTTCAACCCATATCTGGGGGGGGGAGAAGAGATGGATCCATACCTTTCCCAAGGGTATTTATGTGTAAGTGAATCTAACGAACTCGATTGGGATTCGAACTCGGGGAAATGAAAATATAGACTGATGGTGACGATCTCAGTATGCGTTTGAAAGTTCATGAAAACTTTACGACATGTGTTTCCCTGGACCTGTCACCTCTCAATAATATTTTCAGTTGAGCTTTGTCCAAAAACAGAGATACGACTGGGAGATTAAATGTAGTTTATCCGCCTGGAGATAAATGCCTTTGATCCCAGCCAAAAGATCGAGATCAATGGCGACCGCCATAAAAGCACAGTATCGAGTGACATAACCGTGCAAGGCAATCGCCAAAAATCCAGTTGACATAAATTACGCCCTTGTACAAATTAATTGAAACAACCGGTTTAGTCCCCTTTCTTTCACCATGCGGTCAGTTTTGGACCCACTGGTGTGATAGTGTGTAATCGATTTTCTATTTTTCCTCAGATTAGGTCATTCGCAGTGGTGTGCAGTAATATGAATCTATTTTCGGGGTGTATGATGAAATTTGTTTGTCTTTGAAAAACATTGTGTCAGCCATGATTGCATCAGATTTTCATCACGCCCAGGCACTATTGCTTTCACTGTTGATTAGTTGTCCTAAGGCCATTGTCCGCGATGGACGTTACTCCAATGAAGCGTACGGAAATAGAAACACTGCACAAACACACTGGCAAGCCTTACCAGTAAGAAAATGAAAGTATTATAGACTGCCCTGGAAACTCTCCTGTTTTAAAACCAATCGAGAATCTGTTATCAATCTGCAAGGAACGATTTTATAGAATAGACATACGAAGTACTAACATGTGTACTGGGTAATGTTTCATTGGAGAAATATGAAAAAAGGGAAATAATAGCGGAATTATTCGTTTTGTTTCAATTAATTTGTACAATTGTGTAAATAACATCGTCTGAGGAATTATTTTTTAATTATTAAGTGAAATGTTTGTAAGACGGGGAGTTGGTAGCCTTAATAAATGCATTTAATCAACACGGTGTTTTTTGTCCTTGATATGACATCTAATTCTTAATCGTTTAGGTAACCTGCTTCTTAGAATTTAGTCAACATCCCTCATTAGGAACTTTCAGACAACAAGCACGAAAGATGAGTTAACGGTTATTGTTGCCATTTCTGGAATAATCTTTCGAGGCCCAATCATTTTTTTCTAAAAACCACGAAATCTTACTGGGCGTAGCCACTAAGCGAACATCTAAGATAAACTTCACTTTTCAGGCTAAATGCGCACCGATTGACCTGTTGATTTCCAACAACCTCTTTTGCGTGCTTTTAATAATTCTTGTAATTAAAGAAGCAAAGGCCTTACGTTTTCAATTTTTAATATCACAAGGCAAAAAAATGGAGATTGCGTTTAGGATTAATTGGTAAACGGTATCGTTTTTTACTATTAACATGAAATCCCTTTGCAGGAGTTATTCTTCACATTATAATAATAACATTTGACAAGTGGTTAACTTTCGTCATTTAATCAAAAGAATTAGTGTTAAAAATTATTAGGTGTTAAACATTATTAGGTTTATTTCATCTTAATATATATTGCTCACTTCATACGAGAAACAATGGCAGAATCGTTATTATTATCATTATTATTATTATTATTATTATTAATATTATGAATATTATTATTATGATTATTATTATTATTATTATTATTATTATGATTATTATTATGATGATGATTATTATTATTATTATGATTATTATTATTATTATTATTATTATGATTATGATTATTATGATTATTATTATTATTATTATGATTATTATTATTATGATTATTATTATGATGATGATGATTATTATTATTATGATGATTATTATTATTATTATGATTATTATTATGATTATTATTATTATGATTATTATTATGATGATGATTATTATTATTATTATGATGATTATTATTATTATTATTATTATGATTATGATTATTATTATTATGATTATTATTATGATGATGATGATTATTATTATTATGATGATTATTATTATTATTATCATTATCATTATGATTATTATAATTATGATTATGATTATTATTATTATGATTATTATTATGATGATTATTATTATTATTATTATTATTATTATTATTATTATTATTATTATTGTTATTATTAGACGGCACACTGTCAACCGTTATTAATTTTTATTATTTTTTAAAGTATCAGTATTTTTATTTACAATTGTTGTAGTAGTAGTAGTAATATTATCTTTTTCTTCTGCTTTTTGTTCTTTATTATTATTTTTTTTAATTTCCTTGGATATCTGGCGTTTACACATTTCTTTCCGGGTCCCGCCCAGGGACCTAATGTTAGAAATGGTATCACGACACTTTCCACTGCAAAAATAAAAAATTAAAATAAAAATAATTACATAGATGAAGCCCTTCGTAAAGTGTGGGCTGTACTTGTCAGAATAATCTTTTGTATCTCTTTGAGGCATGGATTTCCAGGGATCCCTTCAATTAGTCTACTGAAATCCTTTCCAACCAATCCTAAGGCTCCAACTACAACAGGAATTGTTGAGGTTCCCATGTGCCACATTTTTGAGATTTCTATTTCAAGGTCCTTGTATTTTGACAGTTTTTCGAATATCTTCAAAGATATATTGCAGTCTACAGGGACTGCCATATCAATAACGAAGCATTTTTTGTTTGTTTGTGGTCTTTAATAACAATGTCTGGGCGGTTTGATTGTTCTGTCAGTGTACATTGTGTAGTCCCATAGCATTGTAACAATTCCTATCTCCGTAACCGGGTCTGGGTGGTGTTCGTACCAGTTTCTTTCAGTTTCCTTCCCGTAGAAGTTGCAAATTTTCCAGTGCAGATATTGGCCCACTCTGTCATGCCGGTTTTTAAACTATTCAGTGGGTGACAATATCGTGCAACCTGATACGAGATGATCAATGGTTTCTGGATATTTATCACAGAATCTGCATTTGGGGCTAACACAGTATTTTAGTATATGTGCTTGATAATTCCTAGTTAACAAGCATTGGTCCTGTGAAGCAAGGATAAAACCTTCAGTTTCAGATTTCAACCCTGCACTACGTAGCCACTGATGGGTACGGTTTTTGTCTACGTCAGCTTGTTTGGTACGGGCAGAGTATTGGCTGTGGAGCGGTTTATCTTGCCATTGTTTCTGTATCTGGTCGGTTGCATCTGTTTTCGCTTTCTTTTATTATTATTATTATTATTATTATTGCTGTTATTATTATTTCCTTTGATTTCTGATATATACACATTTCTTTCCGGGTCCCAACCAGAGACCTGAGGTTAGAAATAGCTTAATGACATTTCCCCTGGATGATTTTTCTACAAAAAAAAGAAAACTAAGATCACGCCGAATGTGAATCTCTTTGAAACGTGTGAGATGTACTTGTGAGTACAATTGTTTTGTATTTCCTTAATGCATGGGCTACCAGGAATCCCTTCAATGTGTCTATCGGAACTTTTTCCAATCAATCCAGAATTATTGATCCCCTCATCTGCCACATTTTTTAAATTTCCACTTCAAGATCCTTGTATTTTGATGGGTTTTTTGAAGATCTTAAACGGTATATTCTTCTTCTTCTTCTTCTTCTTCTTCTTCTTCTTCTTCTTCTTCTTCTTCTTCTTCTTCTTCTTCCTCCTCCTCCTCCTCCTCCTCCTCTTCTTCTTCTTCTTCCTCCTCCTCCTCTTCTTCTTCTCACTTCTTCTTCTTCTCCTTCTTCTTCTTCTTCTTCTTCTTCTTCTTCTTCTTCTTCTTATTCTCACTTCTTCCTCTTCTTCTTCTTCTCACACCTTCCTCTTCTTCTTCCTCTTCTTCTTCTTCTTTTTCTTCTTCTGCTTACTTCTTCCTCTTCTTCTTCTTTTTCTTCTTCTGCTTACTTCTTTCTCTTCTTCTTCTTCTTCTTCTTCTTCTTCTTCTTCTTCTTCTCACACCTTCCTCTTCTTCTTCCTTCTCTTCTTCTTCTTCTTCTTCTTCTTCTTCTTCTTCTTCTTCTTCTCTCTTTTTTATTTCTTTCTCTCTCACTTTCAATATCTATACATACATACATACATACATAAATATTATTTCCTTGGGTTTCTGTTGTATACACATTTCCATCCGGGTAACAACCAATGACCTAAGGTCAGAAATGGTTTCATGACATTTCACACTGAACATTTTTGTAAAAAAAAAAAACAACCCTAAGGTCACACACATTTTACATAGATAAAGCTCTTCGTAATGTGTGAACTGTACTTGTGAGTACATTTTTTTGTATTTCCTTAAGGCATGGGCTACCGGGAATCCCTTCAATGTGTCTATCGAAACTTTTTCCAATCAATCCGGAATTATTGATCTCCTCATCTGCCACATTTTTTTAAATTTCCACTTCAAGATCCATGGATTTTGATATTGTTTTGAAAATCTTAAAGATATATTATTATTATTAATTTGATTTCCTATGATTTTTGGTGAGTACACATTTCGTTCCGCTTCCCAACGACAGACCTAAGGTTAGAAATGGCATCATGACATTAAAAAGAAAATCTATATAGATAAAGCCCTTCGTAAGGTGTGGGCTGTACGCGTGAGAACAATGTTTTGTATTTCTTTAAGGCATGAGCTTTCAGGAATCCCTTCAATGTGTCTATAGGAAACCTTTTCCAATAAATTATTATTATTACTATTATTATTATTATTCTATGTGGCATTATTTTGAAAGAGTGTAATTTTAAGTGTCTAATTGCGGAGTCCACCAGGGGTATATGAGTAAAAAGGCCACTGTAGGAGAGTTATCAATGCGCATTGGGACGGTTCGTTTAGTTAGAGAGGGTTTTGCGGATGATATGGGGGGGTTCCGCACTATGTAACCTTTTTGTAGCTCTGAGATGATGAGGGGCCCAGCAATTGTGCTCACATGATTTTCGGTACCCTTCTTTATTATACCCAATGCCCCTACCACAACAGGGATAATTGTAGTTCTAAGTTTCCACCTTTTGTTGCTTCGATTTGCAGGTCCTTATCTTTTGACACTTTTTAAATTCTTTTTCAGAAGCACTGGAATCGTGTGGGTAAGTCATTATTATTATTATTATTATTATTATTATTATTATTATTATTATTATTATTTTTGTTTTATTATTAATATTGTTATTATTATTATTGTTGTTTTTCTTGTTATTACTGTAGTTGTTATTATTATTATTATTTTTATTTCCTTTGATATCTGGCGTTTACACATTTCTTTCCGGGTCCCGCCCAGGGACCTAAGGTTAGAAATGGCATCATGACACTTTCCACTGCAAAAAAATTTTTTTAAAATACATAGATAAAGCCCTTCGTAAAGTGTGGGCTGTACTTGTCAGAACAATTTTTTGTATCTCTTTGAGGCATGGACTTCCAGGGATCCCTTCAATCAGCCTACTGGAATCTTTTCCAACCAGTCCAAGGGCTCCAACTACAACAGGGATTGTTGATGTTCGCATGTGCCACATTTTTGAGATTTCTATTTCAAGGTCCTTGTATTTTGACAGTTTTTCAAATATCTTCAAAGACACATTGCAGTCTGCATGGACTGCCATATCAATAAGGAGGCACTTATTTTGTTTGTGGTCTTTAATAACAATGTCTGGGCGGTTGGCTTTGATTGTTCTGTCAGTGTGTATTGTGTAGTCCCATAGAATTGTAACAGGTCCTATCTCCGTAACCGGGTCAGGGTGGTGTTCGTACCAATTTCTTCCAGTTTCCTTCCCATAGGAGTTGCAAATATTATTATTATTATTGTTATTATTAATAGTATTGTTATTATTATTAATATTGTTGTTGTTGTTATTATTGTTATTATTATTATTGTTGTTGTTATTATTATTGTTGTTGTTATTATTATTAATATTGTTGTTATTATTAATATACTTATTATTGATGTTGTTATTATTGTTGTTGTTGTTGTTATTATTATTGTTGTTGTTATTATCATTATTATTATTATATGAAGCATTTCAATCATTATTATTGATTAATTGCTGCTCCGTAGCTTTATTTTCAGTATCTTACACTAATAATTATATTTAATATTTGTGTCTTTTTATTCATGCAGGACTCCTTTTTTATTTGTCTTGATTACTTTTGATTTTGTTTATCTAACATATTTACAAAAAAAAACGTTAATTTGGTGGCAAGCTTCTGAAAATGTATGTAATGTTGAAATATGTACATTATACATGGTCCAAATCTTGTTATAGGCGGAGGTGGTAGTGATAACATACACCCACTTGTTTATAAAATGGTATACGTCTCAAATAGCCTGTGTCAACTCAGTCCAGCTCCAAGCCAATGAAGGTGCGCAGGCGGTCTACTGGGACCTCATAACCAGCTGCTTCGGGTAGACAGGACTCGTTATGCCGGAAGGAAGTCCATCTAGGAGAAGAAAAAACCCGATTTTAAATCCCTTGCAGTCATATCCAAACAGGGTAAAGGCTGTGGAAGTAAATACAGACGGGAAATATAAGAGTGGAGCCCCAGAGGCGATTGGCTATCAACACTGACAAACTTGCCTTGTATTCTTTTGCCTTTTGTTAGTTCCGCCGAGAGGGGATACATTAAAATTGGGAAACATACTGTCTCCATTTGACATAGCCCAGATTTACACTCTGGAAATGTCACATGTCTTACCAACAAATGAATTAATTTTGACCAAACACGGCGCTACTATTAACAGACTATCGTGAATTTTATTCGATGAAACATTATGGCCCATTATTAAATGTCTTTAATTAATCTTAATTTCCATTTGTTTACTAGTAGTACGACGTCAGAGAGTCAACAATTAAAGATATTGCAAAAGTGCGAAGAATTCATCACTTAACTTGATTTGTTTGTTTAAAGACATATCAACACCTGATGAGTTATTTATTACCGAAATTTTATTTTCTTATGAGCTTTGAAGTAATAAAAATATGATATAAGTTATTCTGCTTTCACAATTGAATACATGGTAGATGATACTCAGCATTTGTGCATGTCATCTTGATTGATGTATTGTTGGTAATTTTTTTTTTAAATTGGTATTGTTGGTAATGTTTTTATATAAAGTTGTATTATTGGTATTTTTACTCTAAAATATATTTTTATACTTTCATTCTGTTTTGATTGAGGTTTCACTATTTACCCATAGCTGGGACCCTAACAGGTGCTACCACGCTATGTCAGGGTGAACCTGGGAAGAACAGCAATTAAGTGGTGGTTCCACACTCCTAAAAAACCCAATCTCCCAATCAGAGGCCTTGCTGCCGGATGTAGTTTTATCGTCATACCCAGGATTTTTTTTACTTACCCGAGTAGTTTTGATTATATACTGATTTTTACTAATAGTTAGTTTTTATTATTAGTTAATATAATGCCAACTATTACATGTTTATCTTAACTTCAAATGGTTTATTTACTTGTAATTTTATCTCGAATTATTATTGTCATGAGATGAAATTTTAAACCTTATTTTTTTTACTTACATTTCCCTCGTGTTAATTTCAGGTTTTACAATAATAATAATAATAATAATAATAGAAATAGTATCTTAAATATTTATTCCATGTACTAAATAATAGTCTAGCATAATATTACTTTTTAGAGAATTTTATTCTCCTCTGACTTCCTCATTTTGACCTTTGAGGTCAGATACAGGAAAACAAAGGAAGTCGTTTTTGATTGGTTAAAACTAGCGTGAGAACGTTTGAGAGATAGAAAGGGATTTCAGGGAGTGACCATTTTACACTGTAGACGTGGTTAATTCGTGTCTTGGGGACTTGATTCCCATTGGGAGTGATAGAACGACCCCACTGGCGAGTTAAAAATGTACGTCGACGTGTTTAATAAGTAAGTTAAAATTCCTTTATTGATGTCTCTCTTTTATCCCCGAAAAAAACAACTGCCGATCAGCGGCCGAGAAAGAAGAAAGCAATATTATTATTATGGAAGACCAAGACCCCCCACCCAGAACGAGGGGGGATACAGCACATGAAGTATTCACTATTTACATTATTCGGACTATTGTCCTCATCTTTGTCGCCATATTTATTACAACGTTTCGGCCGTTTTACGCTCTGGCCTTCTCAAGATAGTCGGAATGTCGAACTGAACCCTTTATTTCGCTCACTGGGGTAGACTGTTCTAGTTCCACGTGCCATGTTAAATGAATGTCAGTTATCAGTTATCTCCTGTTAATTCCCCCTCTCCAAGTTCTCTAAAACGGGTATTGAACTCACACTCTTTAGGTCCTGTCACTGTAACCAACGCCTTTATCCACTGTGTTATGTGTTCTTGAGGACATCCGTGTAGGAATTTCTGGGTATTATAAACATTAATGTCTTCAGCAGCATTTTTTTACCAATGCTCATATTGCAATTTGTATGCTGTTATCATTGTTAGTTTTTTACCAGAGCTCATATTGCCATTTTCGTCGTTATTATTGCTTTTCTCTAGCACTCCTTATTACTGGTTCCCACATTGTATACATTTCTATGCTTGGTCGGCTCAGGAAATTTTTGTGGCCTAGCATATATTCTGATTCCTTCAGTTTACGAATTTTCCAATGGTGTTCTTTCTCTATGATTTCAACCTAATTCCATAGAGGGCGGTGATCTTCATTTTCTCTCGATATGTTGTCAGCCACGACTGATTTTTTTCACTTCCCCTCGTGTTACAGCTTTCTGGTGTTCTTGAAGCCTTACCTTAAGGGGGTGGCCTGTCTCCCTTTTATATTTCTTTCTGTTCTGTAATTCTTCAGTCTTCGATATCAAAGGCTGGCAGTAATATTTAGCCACCCTCCCACGAGGGTTACATGTGGCACAAGGCCGGGTTTAACGTGGGAATTCCGAGCCCGGGTTCAGAGACTATCTACCATCCCGAACGAGACTCTGTCCTTCGGCGGAGCCTCGTCGGGGTTCCTCTCTTTATACACGTCGGATTGAATATTTTGAACCTTCTGATTGGTGAGGTCTTCTATTGGTGAACTATAAAATGAGTCAGCTCTTTTTGCCTGGCTCACTAGTACACCAGAGTACCCAAAAAACTCCAACATATTAAACGATGAAATAGGCGAATTCAGACCAATGTTTTATCGTCGTAAAACTCCAAAGTAGTTTATTCAATCATTATTTCAAGAATTATGATTCATCAGAAATATCAAATACGATAGCCGTAAAATTTTCACATTTACTACTCGTCATTATAAAATTTTAAATAGTAATACTTTTCTTTTTATTTCATTTGTTTTATCATTATTAGTATTAGTAAAATTGGTTGTAGTACTACTAGTAGATGAACCATTTTCAGTCATTATTAAATTCTTATGCGTATTTCTTTTTTGCACTATTTATATTGTTCAGACTATTGTCCTCATCTTTATTGTCATATTCACGACGTTTCGGCCGTTGTACGCCCCGGCCTTCTTCAGGATCTCTATATTTCTGAGATGACGTATTGTAATTATTTACATTATTCGGACAGTTGTCCTCATCTTTATTGTCATATTCACGACGTTCCGGCCGTTGTACGCCCCGGCCTTCTTCAAAATCTGTATATATTTCTGAGATGAGGTATTTTAACAATTTAGACTATTTTCATTGTTCGGACTACTGTCCTCATATAGGGTGACCCAAAAAAACGGGAATTTTTGAAGTGCGTATTGCCAGACATGAGCAAGTGGCAACACTGCGAGACAGTGACCTTGAGCAAGTAAACATTTTGCCATTTTAGTAACGAGAATAAAATTCACAGTTTCCCAGCTGAGATGTTGCAGCAGTCAATGAGGAATCTCAACAGCAGATTTCAAGAATTCATTCGTACAGGAGGACGCCATCTACAGGACGTAATTTGAAAAAAATCAAAAATTCCATCATTGTTTCTTAAATGGCATATTTTAAGGTTTCAATTACTATGAATTAAATATGTTTCTTCCATCACTCTTGGTTTTATTGGATTGTTAAAAAGTTCCCGTTTTTTGTGGTCACCCTATATTTATTGTCATATTCACGACGTTTCGGCCTTTGTACGCACTGGCTTTCTTCAGGACATGTCTATATTTCTGAGATGAGGTATTGTAATTATTTACAATAATTTACTCTTGTCCCAGTCTTAATTTCCGTGTTTACGGCGTTTCGACCATAGTAAACTCCGGCCTTCTACAGGTGATATAATTTGGAATTTCGAACCGAACCCTGTATTTCGTCCACTGGAGTAGATTTTTCTGGTTCCATGTGCCATGCCTCTTCTGGATATCTCAGTTTCAGTTTCCCTTTTAGTAACTCAACTCTCCAAATTTTTTGTTCACCTCTCCTGTGGCCAGGTATTTACTCCAGATCTCTTTGGGTCAAATCACTGGATTACTTCACTCACTTTTATCCACTGAACCATGTTGCCTTGGAAATTTTTTTTTCAATTTCAATTACTTTATTTTCGCTAGTAGTATTGACAGTAATTCTAATGTACAGTTACTCAATTACGGCAAGTAGTATGCACTCAACTGCCTCATGGGTAAAATCTGTAGCTATTTATAGTCTTTGTGATCCCATATGTAAATGAGTCACCTTACGTCGCTGTACCGAAGAGATTTTATCCCCTTATTTCCCGTGGTACTTCTTCTGGAAGTTTTTGTCTTCTCACAATCTTCCTCCTTCTCCCTAAGAGATTGTCTTGATATGGGAGATCTTGATCTTCTTTTTTCATAGGAGTGTTCCTCCAGTGATTGTCCTTGTTCATCTTCAGAGTCTATATTGCTCTTCATTTCCCTGTAGTTCATCTTACCCGGACACTTTCGTCTTCATTAATTTCAGGCTTACTCTACATTTCTTCATCATTGTCATATTACAATCTAACTTGGTCTTCATACATTAATATCCCATATCCATTCTTTTCTCTGATCATAGTATTCTGTCCACTCTGCATTATGAAGCCTGCCTCTTATAGATTAGATCCACTATTCTTTTTATACCATAGTTTTCCGTTGGTTGCATAGGACTTGGTCAATGGGGCTCTAATTAATCTACCCATGAAGACAGACGGGATTTTCGATTTTCCATCATGTGGTAATGTCCTATAACTTAGCAACAATCTAGGAAGAAGTATTTCTGTCTTTTCCTTCCGTTGTACACATTTTTATAGTTTGCATTCTTTTTGCTTTTCTTTTGATTGCGAATGGTACGTAGGGGTATATGGTTTGCAACCAATTTTGTTCAACCTTTGGCATAGTTCCTCGTCACAGAACTCTAGGGAATTGTCAGATACTAGCGTTTTAGGAATTCCATTTCTTGAAAATATGATCCTTAACGATTGTTCCACGGTCGAACTTAGAAACGTGTATTACTTATGGGCAGCTTGAATATGAATCTACCAGTATTAGTAATAATTCCACTACATTAACATTGACATAATCCATGTGTACACGACGATAAGGTTAGGGCCCTTTAGGCTATGTATGTGTTTTTGTCTGACTAAATTTTCTTCTGGATTTGCACGTTTTACACCTTTTTTATGTATTCTTCTACATATGTAGAATAGCCTGGCCACCACGCCTCTAGCTTTAATCTCCTTTTTGTAGATGTTATTCCGCAATGAAAATCGTCTTGTATACTCTTTATAAATGTTCTCCTTTGCGTTGCAGGCAGAACCACTACGTCTCCATTAGAAATTACATCATTTTCTGCAATTAACTTGTGTTTAACCTGTTTAAAAAGCCTTTCTCCTCTTATTATTTTTATCCTGAACATATACTGTTCAATATGCGATCTCGCTTCGTATCTTCAGCTAATTTGCCTATCGACAAAATATCACTTTCGACCCAGTGTAAGAAAATATCTTTGAATTTTTTCATCCAACTGATTTTTAATCCTTTAGATATCGGCGACGCCATTTTAGTGTGACTGACTTCACGGGAAGTAGTATGCACTCAACTGCCACATGAGCAATAGCTTTTAGATACTTATAGTCTTTGTGACTTCATATGTAAATGAGTTACATCAGTAATATTATCTTGAATTTTTTTTATTATTATTACAAGATGACAGTTACTAATTTTGACTAATATAAAAGAGTAAATTCTTTGCCGACCAAAGCAGCTAACAATGTGTTCCTTGAATTTACATTTCTGGAAAATGGGGAAAATTTTTTTCAAAATCAATAATTTTAATTAAACGGCAATGTCTGCTTCGTTTTAACTCTTAATTAATCCAGGGAAAGACATCCGATGTTATTCAGTTTTGAATGCTATTTCTTTATCTTAAATTCGAGTGCTTTTTATCGCATCTTCGAACTGCCATTCCACGCTGCGCTGAGCGAAAATAAAGATTAAATCTCCTACGAGACTCGACTTTACATCCTCGGAGGATTCTTTCCGATAAATATTACCGAAGCTCGTCAAAACATTAACAATAATTAACAATTATTTCTTCTTTGCTTAACATGTTCAAGACGGAAGAGCCAGACTTCACTGGCCAAAGACGGGCGTCTGTTAATAAGTAAAGGCAAGGTGTAGGTAGAGTAACGTGTGTTTGCGTGGAAAGGGAACCCAACGGACCGGGTTCAAATTTCACGTTAGTCAGATGCACTCATTTTCGCAAATATGCTCTTAGGGATTAATTTCGTCTTCTGTTCGTTGGGTAGACTGTGTTTTTTAGCCTTGGATGGCCTCGAGTATGGAACTTAAATTTTAAGTTATTTTTGAAAATGGTAAATTTTACAAATAAAGGGAAGAGTTAATGTTATGTCAGATGTGTTTCGTTAAGAAAGCTTATAACAAGGTTTGATCTGGCACAAGGTTACGAGTCTTGAGCTCCCAGTAGAGATCGAACAGAATACAATTATAATAGACTACGGAACTACGTTGCTAACTCTTACATTTTTGAGTGATCCAGTTATATTTACTTAGCTCATCCAGGTATTGAGTGACCAATACAAGGGATTTGATTAGGATCGGAATAATTAGTCTTATGCGTCTGGGAAACAAGTTTTTTAAGATTGTCGAGATTTCATTTTTCGACCATGGATCAAAGAGGCCGTAAGCTTACACTGCACATTTTTTTTAAAAATAATTTAACCCAATCAAAGCAGGATTGCCACTAATACGCCAGGGGTTATAAAAAGTGAAAGTGAAAGTGAAAGTAAGAGAAAACACTGTATAGGGGGATTTAGGAAAGGACAAAAGCTAAACGGGGTTCAAGACGACAATTGGCGTTGCATTTAAATTTTTGAAGATTGTAGTTTTCAAGGAAGAAAGTAAACAGAAGTCCGTGAAATGAAAATGTTGAAGTAGAAGTAGCGGTTATATTTAACTATCTCAACAGTAAAATGGTGGGACTTAGATGCCAATATAGTAGCACACTTAAATCCATGGAGTTGAGGCACCTGGAAGAAAAAGCTCGTCAGAGCAATTGCCATGAAAATATTTTTAAACAAGACAGAGGGAAGCTACATCACGTCTGTGAAAATGTGACTAAAGTCGAGATGCCAGGTCAGGATTGATTACATTGCAGATCTTTCTTTGGATTTTGTCAAGAACTTCGAGATGAAAACCAGGAGCACCAGGCCATTGTAGCAAACCACCTGTATACTCTTCGTATTCCATTGATGAAATGGAAATCCAAAATCGAACAGCTACTTGCCACAAAACCCCTACTTTGCGAAACCTACTCACAGGATGATGCTTTCCTTAATCACTACAATCTTAATGTGTTCAAGTCCCGAGTTAAGCATTATATTTCCCACATATCTTCATAAAGTGTATCTCTTAACCTGTGTCCATCTACCTCGAGTGGCTCTTAAGCATTATACAGGGCGGACATTATTTTAAAACAAATGTCTTTCCAGCTGGAATGAAAGTGTCTTAGAGCTTAGTCTTAGTGAATCTCCTGATTTTGATGAGCGTCTTTGAGTGAGTTATTCTTCGACTTGAACTCTCTCAAAGATGCATCACATTCTATGCCAATTGTTCAAAACCATTCTTCTCATTACGGTACAAATCTGTAGAGAATCGATTATTCTTTTATGGGGACTTTGCATCGTGTTTATTGCCCGACGCCATTAGCGACAATCAGCGACCAATGACCACAGCAAACACCTCAATCAACATCCGAGCGTGTAGAGAATTCGAACAGAAATAAACTCTTGCACTGAGGAATGCCAAGGGTTCTGTATGTAGCCAGGTTGCCTAGAAATTGGTAAATGGACTTTTCTGTGACTTCTGACACAGGTATTTTGCAACAGAGTGGACAGTTTTTATCTTTAGGCAACTCAAAAGGAAGTGAATTTATATTTAATCCAGAGATGCTACAGACAAAAGCAAAAACTAGATTACGACTGAATATATCAATGATGAATTAATCGACTTTACAGAGGAAGGGGATCATATTAACAAATAAATATTCGTTGTGCTCAATAAAAGCCTTTTTATTAGGCTGCAAACGGATACAGAGAAGCAAACCGGAAGGAATTTGATCCTTTCTCTTTCTTTCTTTCTTTCTTTCTTTCCTTCTTTCTTTCTTTCTTTCTTTCTTTCTTTCTTTCTTTCTTTCTTTTGAAACGCCTGGTAGATCCGAGGTCGTGTTCCAGTCGAGTTCATTACATTAGCTTACGTTCTAATATCCTTGAAAAAGGTATGAATCCAACTCCCTACCAGTTATGGGTAAATAATAGGACAGACTGAGTTCCATAGCCTTGGGTGGCAGCCAGCGTAGGAGAAGGAAAACGGAATTTAAAACTGTATCTAGGCCTGGCCAAGCACATAATATACAGGGGGAGATGATAACGATTCAGTCATACAAGTCTTACTAATTAACCCATAGCTGGGTGTAGAAGAAGTAGATTCATACTTTTCCCCAGTGGTATTTACCGATAAGGCTTCAGCTTTTAACATTGCCCTATGTAACCACTGGGGTTTGTCGACATCAGTTTGTTTGGTTTATCTTGCCATCGTTTCCGCATTTGGTACATTACATTTGAATTTGCTTTCATTTTAAGGTTCTTCTTATTATTATTATTGAGATTTCCAATTCATGACTCGAGGGCTCCAACTACAACTGGAATTATTGAAGTCCTTGTGTGTTGCTACATTTTGAGATTTCCAATTCATGAGCCTTGTATTTTGATAGTTTTTTGAAGATCTTCAAAGATACATTACAATCTGCAGGAATTGCCATGTCAATAAGAAAGCTCATTTTGTTCTTATGGTCTTTGATCATGACGTCTGAGATTTGATCGTTTTGTCTGTGTGTAGTGTAAAGTCCCATAAAACCTTTACAGGCCGTATCTCTGTAACTGGGTCTTGGTGATCTCTATACTTCAAATTCAGTAGCATTTTCCAGTATTGATGGGGTTTTCCTTACTAACCTTTTAGTTGAAGTAGTGTGGAATGCTAACATCTTGATTATGCCATGATATGTCTCCTTCCCGTTAAAGTGGCATATTTTCCAGTGCATATATTGGCCTTTTCTATCATGCCGAGTTTTATATTCAGTGCTCATAAAATATTCAGATTCGGCATTAATTTAAGAGAATGGTTTTATCAATTTTTATCGAGAGTAACGCTGTTTGGTCAATCCATGTCGAATGTTTCTTTATAAGGAAACGGTTAATCTCATTATTATTATTATTAGTAGTAGTAGTAGTAGTAGTAGTAGTAGTAGTAGTAGTAGTAGTAGTAGTAGTATTTCCTTGGATTTCTGTTGTACAAGCATTCCCTTCCTGCTCCCAACCAGAGAACTAGTTAAAAAAATTGTTCCATGACATTTTTGACTCAATATTTTTTGGAAAATTCGAGGGCTCCAACTACAACTGAAATTATTGAAGTCCTTGTGTGCTGCTACATTTTGAGATTTCAAATTCATGACCCTTGTATTTTGATAGTTTTTCTGAAGATCTTCAAAGATACATTACAATCTGCAGGAATTGCCATGTCAATAAGAAATCTCATTCTGTTCTTATGGTCTTTGATCATGACGTCTGGGATTTGATCCTTTTGTCTGTGTGTTGTGTAAAGTCCCATAAAATCTTTACAGGCCGTATCTCTGTAACTGGGTCTTGGTGATGTCCATACCTCAAATTCAATAACATTTTCCAGTATTGAACGGATTTTTCTTCCTAACCTTTTAGTTGAAGTAATGTGGAATGCTAACATCTTGATTATGTCATATGTCTCCTTCCCGTTAAGGTGGCATATTCTCCAGTGCATATATTGCCCTATTCTATCATGTCGAGTTTTATATCATATTATAATTGTTACTGGTGCTATCTCTGTAACCAGTTTCCTTCCCCATAAAAGTGGCATATTTTCCAACGGAGATATTGACCCACTCTATCTTGGTGAGTTTTATATTTAGTCGGTAATAACACTATGCAACCGGATATAAGATGGTCAATTGTTTCTGGATATTTTTCACAGAATCTGCATTTCGTGTTGACACAGTTTTTATTTTATTTTTTTATTTTTTTTTTGTATATGTCCTTGGTAATTTCTAGTTAGCAAGCATTGGTCCTGTGTTGCAAGAACAAAACCTTCGCTTCCAGTTTTTAACCCTGCGCTATGTAACCACTGATGGGTACGGAGTTTGTCTACATTAGCTTGTTTGTTACAGGCAGAGTATTGACCATGAAGAGGCTTATCTTGTCATCATTTCTGCATTTGATTTTCCTTTCCTTTTTAGGTTCTTTCTATTTCTCTTTCTTCTTCTATTGTAAATATTATTATTATTAACTTTTAAATAGGACATAAATATCTTATTTTATGTTAGAACATTTTGCCAGTATTGCTATAGCAAAAGTCTTACAACAATGTGCCATTTTTGCTATGTTAATAAAACACGTCCACCGACAGAAATCGAATCGATATAATAATCCATGTCATATATTATAATATATATTGTATATTATATTATTGTTTGATTTCTTACCGGGGTATCTTTGATTATTACCGGAGTATCTTTGATTATTACTGGGGTATCTTTGATTAATTACATTGTTTTAAATTATATTTTTCGTCGTCGTTGGTGCTGGTCTCTGTGGAAATGCAAGAGGACATTTTCAAGATGCTCTTTCAGTTTTTATGGCCATCTGATAAAGTCATTTTTCAGAAAGATCAAGCTGTTCCAAGCTCTTCGCAAGCGATTAGATTTTTGATTCTGTAAAATTCTTACAACTATATATGAGAAAATGATAATGGCAATAGAAACATTAGCCGTTTTCTTATAAGAAAACAATCGGGCAAGAAGCCTGTAATACTGTCGGTTAAATTTTAAAAGATCTTCCTCTTAAAACAATTTTTCAAGAAAATAGGTTTCTCAAGTCCAGTGGCTGTTATCGCTCTTTCCAGTATTGATGAGGGGTCTGTCCTAACTTTTTAAATGAAGTTATGTGGAATGTCAGCGTCTTGATTATATTGCTATTTTCTGTTCAAGTTACATGTGCTGTCAATTTTAGCTGTTGCCAGTACTCAAGTGATGTGATTTGTTATTTATTACAGTTCTCTGTGATTGTGTAGCGCCAGTCCACAAGGTTCAAAAAAGTAAATAAATTCGATTTTATACATTTTCTTCTTGGGAATTTACAACAAATATGTTGAACACTATTTATTTATTAGATTATTTACAAGAATAATTTTATATTTACAACATTCTAAAAACTAATACAATTATAGTAAGACTAAGGCAATGCAATATTTATCATTTACCAATTTATAAAGAAATAAATTTCGTATTCATAAATTTATAAATATTTACTAAATTATAAAAATGTAAATCTGTATTATTTATCATTTTATAAAGTTTAAATCGATTGGCAATTAGCTGATATTTACACTACTTACATTATTCGGACTATTCTCCACGTCTTTGTCGCCATATTTATTATAACGTTTCGGACGTTGTACGCTTCGGCCTTCTTCAGCTGGTTGGAATGTCGAACTGAAGCCATTACCGAAATGTTGTAATATATATGGTGGCAAAGATGAGGACAATAGTCCTAATAATGTAAATAGTGTACATAATACCTCATCTAAGAAATATAAACAGATACTGAAAGGCCGAAACTTTGTAATAAATATGACGACAAAGATGATGACAATAGTCCGAATAATGTAAATAGTGTACACAATACCTCATTTCAGAGATATAGACAGATAGCTGATATTTTTCCAGTGGTTCCTATAAATAATATAATAAATAAATAGGGTAAATAAATAATCAAATAAATAGTGTTTATTATTTTTTTTGCAATTCTCAAAAACAAAGAAAATGTATAAATTCTCTTTCATATGCTTAGATTTTATTATAATTCTAATGATTGCCGAGGGAGTGAAGGTAGTTAAAATAAATGCGGTGTCATGGGGAAAAACCGTGCTTTAGACACTACGTTTTCTTTGGGTGTTTTTTTGCGTTCCATATTTGCCTGTCTTTTTATTTCTAATAACGGTCTTTTCTTTTTGGAGAAAAGTATTTTCATTTGAATAAAGTTATCTTTAATTTGGATAGAGGTATGCGCCTTTGTGAATAAATGTAAAAGCACACGGAATCTTGGGGAGCAGGACTTTATATTCGAAGCAATTTGATCTTTATTTCGTTGAAAAATAAAAAAAAATAAAAACTAATTATCGTAAACAAACCGCTGGCGTCCAATTCCTTTGGCTATTTCAATATACGAGAAATGGAGTAATTAACTAGCCGACTGTGCTGACCGCTGGGTTTCAACCCGGTCAAATGTTACAGCAGGAGTACGGAACCCGCTACAATCACCAGCTAAATTTATTATCAATTGCTTATCCAGTATTGATTAATGATAATGTCCATCGACCTTTTGATATTTATCCAGTCATGTGACATTTCAAACAAGATCGACAGCATGGTTTTCTTATTTCCAATGATGGAAGTTTTCCAAAGAGCATCGAATGAAAAGTCTTTTGGCTTGTGTGTTGAAAATGACCGTCTCAAAAAAAGACATAAATACTAGTATCGCAGGAGGAATGATTAGAATGTAGGACTGTTGGCTAGAGGCCCAATGGTTCAATTCTCGTTGACAGAAATGCTTTTTTTTGTTCGTTTTTTTTTTTTGCGTTATCATTAGGAAGTAGTTCTACCATTAGGTAATAGCAGAGCTAAGTCGCGTAAATCTTGACTTTCAGTCTTTTATGGCTGTATTACTTTATTACAAATGGATCGCTGACAAAGGTCATTGGGCGTTGCCCGGGAAATCTACTACAAGGAAAGTTGTGTTACTATGACGTGCTGGAACATTTATTTTCTCGTCAGAGTCCATCATATACATTTAAAAATCCACCATTCCTCCATACTTTGAATACTACCGACATTTCCGGTCTTGTGCTCTGAGTATTCATTTCGCGATTCTTGACAAAATCCATTCAGTCACTTTGTCATTGGCGTGGCTTCCCTCTGTCTTTTCTACAAATATTTTCATGGCAACTGCTCCGCTGAGTTTATTTTATATGAATTTAAGCGTGTTACTAGATTGGCATCTCGTTCCCACCCTTCTACTGTTGAAATAGTTAAATGTAACCGCCATTTATACTCCAGCAGTTGATTTTCTCGCACTTCCAGCCTGTGGAACTCCCTTCCTCTTACTTGCTTCCCTGATAGCTATAATCTTCAAATATTCAAATATAATGCCAATCGACATCTTCTGATGCCTTGATCCTGATCCACGCCCTTTTCTATATCCTTTCCTCAAACACTCCTCTTTAGTCTTGCTCTCACTCTATGCAACCGCTTGCGTGTTAGCGGCACTCCCGCCTTGCTTGGGATGAAATACTTAAAAAGAATATTTATATCTGAATGTCTATATCTAAATGTCTATAACAGCTTCTTCTCTCGCACTTCCCAACAGTGGAACTCCCTTCCTCTTACTTGCTTCCCTGACAGCTATAAGCTTCAAATATTCAAATGTAATGTCAATCGGCATCTTCTGATGCGTTGATACTGATAACCGTTCTTCTCTATATCCTTTCCTCAAAGACCCTTCTTTGCTCTTGCTCTCACTCTCTGTAATCCCTCGCGTGCTAGTGGCACTCCCGTCTTGCTTGGGGGTGAAATGCTTAAAAAATGCTTATATATAAATGCCTATATCTAAATGACTATATCTAAATGTCTATAACATCTTCTCTCGCACATCTCGACTGTGGAACTCCCCGCCTCCCACTTGCTTCTCTGATAGCTTCAAATATCCAAATGTAATGTCAACCGACATTATCTGATGCCTTGATCCTGAAACTTTCCTCAAACACACCTCTTGTCTCTTGCTCTCACTCTACGTTACCGTTTGCGTATTAGTGGCACCCCTGTCTTGCTTGGGGTGCAATGCTTTAAAAATGTCCATATTTAAATGCCTATACCTAAATGACTATATCTAAATGTCTATAACGGCTTCTTTCGCACTTCCCGGCAGTGGAACTCCCTTCGTCTTACTTGCTTCCCTGATAGCTATAATCTTCAAATATTCAAATATAATGCCAATCGACATCTTCTGATGCGTTGATCCTGATCCCCCGTCCTTCTCTATATCCTTTCCACAAACACCCTTCTTAACTCTTGCTCTCACTCTCTGTAACCCCTTTGCCTGCTAGTAGCACTCCTGCCTTGCTTGGGGTGCACTTCCCGCCTATGAAACTCCCTTCCGTTTTCTTGCTTCGCTGACATCTACAATCTTCAAAGATTTAAATGCAACGTCAATCGTCATCTTCTATCTTCTTGAATCCCGTTCATCATTTGTCCTTTCCTCAATCCTCCCTATACTCGGTCTTTTCTCTCACTTTCTCTCACTGTAATACCCTTTGTACTAGTGGCATTCCCGCCTTACTTGGGGTGAAATGATTAAAAAGAAAAAGAAGAAAAATAGGAAAAGATGTCACTTTTAATTACTTTTCTAAATGTAACCATTTTTATATTAAATTTTTCGATGACGTGTTTTCGTTAACCACCCAAACGATTTAAAATAGTGTACTAATCTTCAAAGTTCTTATGAGAATATTTCGGCCGATAAGTTCTTCGCCCTCTGACTTGCTAATATTGCATTAAAGTGTGGAATTAAACATTTTCTGATTTCAATGATTAATGAAAATAAAAATGCCCCTCAAAAATTTCTCCTACAAAGAGAGAGCCAGAATACAAAGAAATGGAACAAAGAAAGCGTTTATCTGTCAGTGGGGGGGGGGGGTATGTGCATAGATTCGATTTCGGAAAGGTTTTTATCGATAAAAGGTTTTTATGGTCGGCGTGTTCAAAGTAAACCTCACTGAAACTATTTACCAATATTTTATAACAAATTTCAACATGTACAAGGCTCAAGAGTCACTCAATGTAGAGAGTTAGTGTCAAAATGGTTAAGATTAATCTGGTTTTAGTGAAAGATGGTAGGAATTGATTATAAGAATAAGCACAACAGACAACGGTTGACGTTATTTTAAAAATAACATTTTTAGTAATCCATTCGGGCACAATTTTTCTTTAGTAAGACTTCTCAATCTAGGCCGGTTGACATTAATGTCATTGTTTAAAAAAAAATAGAGATAGCAACTCAAACACTTGTACCCAATAAAATAACATTTAAATAAAAAAAATAATGTCGGATAAATATCCCTTAAAGAAAGAAAGAAAGAAAGAAAGAAAGAAAGAAAGAAAGAAAGAAAGAAAGACAGACAGACAGACAAAAAGAAAATATGGAGAATAAAAGATATTTTTTTATTCAGCATTAATTCTTATTACTATAGACGTTATTTTAGTAAATGTGTTTAATTTGTTGTTTATAATAGATAGATAGATAGATAGATAGATAATGGACAGACTCGGATAGATAGATAGATAGATAGATAGATATGAACAGACTAAGACATATAAGGAATGGACCATGATAGATAGATAGATACATACATACATACATACATACAAACAGAATAAGATATAAGATTGAGTTAAATAATGTCCACGATGAAACCAGGCAAACGAATATCAGTCTACCTTGTTTATTACAGAAAGATGATGCCAGGCGCTACGAGTGCCATGTAACTTAGTTCTACCTGCTGCCATCGGTATCGTAACCAGTTCCCGCATCAGGCCTTTCCGGTGAAAGACACCCAACCCAGTTAAACGTTACTGTAGGGCCAACAACTAACTATCCCATTGATGTAGACTGGGTTCCATAGCCATGTATGCAGCTGGTGCTAGCAGGTCATTACTGGGCAGAGGATTTACTAGACTGAACTCAACTGCCAGAACAAGTGTATTTTTCATACATGACAATGCAAGATCAAATATCGCCCGAGTCAGTCAGAGATAAATTGTCACTATATATGTAAGTTTTAGGGTTTTTTTTATCCTCCTTACGCTCCTGTCCTTGCTCCATCTATCATCTTTTCAGATCATTTAGTAATCGTGACTGCTATTTATTTGCATCGAAACTTGAAGAATTTTATGCCGAGGAATCAATAATTTGCTAAATAAATAGGTTTATTTCATCGATAATGGTAATGATGATAGGGAGATTAGCCGTTTCCATTCAGGAAACTTTAGGAATATATTGACCGTACTAAGAGCGTTACTTTAGAATGACATTCATAATATATTCCTCCCGTCATGAGTAAACTACATCCGCGTCCTGGGTAAGACGATAAACTACGTTCAACAGCTAGGCCTCTGATCAGCATTTTTGAGGAGCGTGGAACCACCTTTTACCACCCGGGGTGGTAGCACCTATTAGGGTCCCAACTATGGGCAAATAGTTAGCTCACAAACTGGGATTAAAACAATATGAAAATGTAAAAATAAGTTTAATACCAGAAATACATTATAAAAAATTATTATCAGCAATAAATTTTTGAAGAAAATATATTACTAGCAATACATTTTTAAAAAAAAGATATTACCAGCTATACATTTTTGAAGGAAAAAATATTATCAACAATAAAAATTGTCGGCATTAAATAACCCATTGTGGTTGATATATCGTAAAAGAAAAGAAAACAAACAAGCCAATATCTTCCTCTTTAAATGTTTTTCAAGAAAATAAGCGTCTCAAGTTCACTCACTATTATCGCTCTTTTTAGGATTTCTCGGAGTTTCCTTCCTAAGCTTTAGTCTAAGGTAGTGTAAAAATTTCCTTTCTAGTTCCATGTGCGATCTATTTTAGTGTTGCTGCTGGTGGAAGTCTTCAAGTGATGTGCCTTTTGTTATATGGCAAAGTTCTTTGTGATTCTGTGTGCGTCAATCTATAAGATCTGATGCAGTGTTTTCTTTATGACTTAGATGGTTCGTTAAAACGTCTGAAAAAACGGTTGTACATAGCTGATAGTTTAAACATTTCTGAACGAGTTGGGTGTCATGCATAATGTGAGTCGAGATCATGACTCGTATTCTTTGTGTTATATCGGAATAAAGTATAATGTAGGCTCTACTTATGTATCGAGCACTGTTTTTTTTTTAAATAAACAAAAATACTAAAGAACTTCGGATTATTAACCTAACGGTTCTTTCCTATTTTTCAATTTATTTGCACACACACACACACACACACACACACACACACACACACAGATATATATATATATATATATATATATATATATATATATATATATATAAGCAAAACAAATAAATAAGCAAATAAACGACTTCCGGTAAATGACCGCCATATTAGACTACCAACAATAAGCTATATAAACAAATTTTTACTACGTTAATAAAAAAACACCGATCAAAATGAAAAATAAATAAATAAATATATAAGATAAAAAATAAAAATAAAATGAAATAAAACAAGCAAAATAATTTGACATAAATAAATAAAATAAGCGACTTCCGGTAAAAGTACCCGCCAAAATAGACTACCCACAATGCACCACTGACCCTTATATATAAATAGCCGAGAAAAATAACAGCACTAGTTGCCTGACGATTGCACTAGCATGAAACAGACTGTCGCCTCTAAGTGTTGACTTCTATGTTCACTTTTATATTTACATATATATATATATATATATATATATATATATATATATATATATATCCAAGTATAGGATTGGTGTATACGGAATAAATTCGTGTATACGGAATAACCAACAAATACTATTCTTAAAAGAGTGCTCAATACAGAGCAATTATAATCATTTTTTCGAAAATTATAACATAAAAATGTTATAAAATCAACAGCATCACTAGATAAGTCAACTTCTCCCTCTAGCACCCCGCCCCCGATCTATCTTGGGGTCCAGAATGGCATTCAGTCCTCCATTAAGACTAGGCGCGTTGAATCCACGAGGAACGGCCCCAACCGCCGAAAAAACGAAATCAGCTCCTCCCGGTCGTTGCGCGCATAAACCGCAACGACTCGAAACGAACCACTTTTCACGACAATATCGGCCACGATCAATCGGCCCTCGACATCGGTGTGCACAAGGTCCACCTTCGCATCCAGAGTACGCTTCACCAGCAAAGAGATACCTCTGGCCTGTCGGTTCCCATATGCTGAATAGACGACAAAGTCGTTAGACAGCACACACGAATCGACGTTGCAAACAAAGTGGGTCTCCTGAATCGCGCCGACATCCACGCCGAACGACAAGAGATCACGGAGCAGGCGAGCAACCTTACCCCGATCTCTCAAGCCATTCGCATTCAAACTGGCTATCTTGATGGACATCGATTAGGCCTAAAAAATAGAAAAGTTAGAAAAAAGAGACCTAGTCACATACAATAATGATAGTCTGTTTTTGTTACATGGAAAATTACAAAGCAACGCCAAACTCATGAATACGAAACGCGGAAGCAAAAATCGCGTCGCAGCTCGTGACGTCACACACTTAGATTGGATTTAAACATGTATCAATATGGTGATTTCCTTTCGTCTTTCAATGATAATGTTATTAAGCTTATCAGACAATATGAAAGGAACTTACTTAAAATAAATAGACAAAACTTGTCTATATTATTTAATGAAACATGCATCAATATATATATATATATATATATATATATATATATATATATATATATATATATATATATATGATGTCCCTAAAGTCTGAATGCATAGGCAAAAAAGCATATTTTTAAGAAATTAAATTCTCAACAAAATTTTCTTGAACTGGAATAGTAATAACTAATGTCTTTAATAGGATTTCCATCAATTGTGATGCAAATCTTGATGCACTTTGCAAGATGCAAAATCTGATGCTCACGGGAGAAGATTAAGGGAAAGAAGGACAATGGTTCAATATCGTCCTGTGTGGCATATTCTAATCTTAATCTAGAATGGATTAGCGGCTTAGGATTATCATGCATCAAATTGCGCACTGTAATAGAAATACCTTAAGCAAGATCTTGATAGGTTTCCGATCAAAGTACTTAACCAAAACAACTCATCAAAGTTGTGCAAATATACTGGAAATATTGATGATTATAATGACTATATATGATTTCATTTTGTGTTATCTCCAGATATATACAGTTTCCCTAAATTCTGGACACATAGGCCAAAATGCATATTTTCAAGGAATTCAATTTTCAATAAAAAAATTTTTATTGAATTGGAATATTAACAAATAACATCTTCAATATAATTTCCATCATTTGTGATGCTAAGGTTGATGCATTTTGCAAAATTCGTGCTAACTCAATGCAATAACTCCATATTGCCGTCAATTTTAACAGATTCACTCTTTATGCGTTCAATCAAGTGTGTTGCATCTGTGATATGCATTGAGTACATCTTCTCCTTTAGCATGCCCCAGAAAAAAGAAATAATTTCTTTCTTCTTTCAACAAAACCGTGTTTAATATATAGAGGTAAAAAAAATATAGTTAATAAGATCTCCTATGTGCTCCGACTTTAGGGACATCGTCTGTACTAAAGGTTTTCCTTCTGGTTGTGGTGTTATGCGTCGCGAGGAGACACAGTCGTTTGCCAGCGGCAAGGTGAGCGGCCTGAAGGAGAGATATCTCGTGGGCTCTAAGCGTGCCACTGAGTCGCTCCAGCGTCTTCTTGGTCTGCTTATCGCTCTCCAGCCAGAGTACATGAGGGTGTATGCTCGTAGGACTGGATGGTTGATAGGCAAACGAGTGAAGTGTCCGAACCACTTGATCCTCTGCCGTTCAATGGGTTGTATGATTGGTATTGCTCCTACCATATCTCTTATTGCCTCATTTCTTATCTTGTCTCGCCTGGTCTTGTTCACTGCTTTCCTCAAGCATTTCATCTCACAAGTGATGAGTTTCCTCTCAAGGGTTTTTGTTAGGGACCATGTCTGGCACTGGTATGTCAGCATTGGTAAAGAATTGGCGTTGGTGAGATTTTCCTTGGTGCTCATGGAAATGCTGGGATGTTTTAGAAGAGGAGCAAGTTGGTAACTGACTGCGTTAGCTTTCTGATATCTGGTCTTGATTTCTTTGTCTAGTTTGCCGTTGAATTCACCGGTTTGCTTTAGCTGGTTCCCATTGATGTTAATGTCCAGTATTTCAGGTGTCTTGCTGATGGTCATGACCTCGGCCTTACTGACACTGATCTTCATGTCGTATTTCTAGCATCTTGAGTTGAATTGGTCAGTATGTTCATGAAGCTGGAACCTGTCGTTGTTCATCATTGCTTCACTGTAAAGGTTGAATAAGTCTGGTGAGAAGACACCTCATTGTCTTATATATATATATATATATATATATATATATATATATATATGCTTCTCAAGGAACTCGACGTATGAGGGCCAGACAGATCAATTCCCAGAAACTGAAAGCCGGACAGCCATACTTTGTGAAGGCTTTGTGCAGGGCCATCCACACCTTTTGGAGGGACGAATACAGGGACCTGGTGCAACGAATGCCACAAGGTCCCCAAACGACCCTCCGCAGGTTTTGAATTCAGAGTTGTCCTTCTCCTAGACCAGTTGCCGTCCAAGGCTATAGAACCCAGTCTGTCCTGCTATTTACCCATATTTGGAGGGAGAAGAAGAGGATTCACACCTTTCCCAAGGATGTTAGCACGTAAGTGAATGTAATGGATTCGACTGGAATTCGAACTCGGCTCTCCGATTCCTCAATCCAAGCCGTTATCCATTACTCCACCGTGCCTCCATACAAAGAGTGACCAAAAGAAATTAATATCATGTTTTAGTCTAACAACATAGCCAATTCTCACTCAAATGATCTCAAATTTTAACAAGA
>OZ038513.1:65097618-65122618 GCA_964036315.1 Acanthosepion esculentum | reverse complement strand
GCACTCGATAAATCTTAATGAGGAAAATGTTCACTCCCTTTTATTTTCTTAATTCCCTGATTTGCTACCATCGTCTGGGTTTCATTCCAAATTCCAATCACTTGACGTTATTGCCGTCTGAAACATAGAAAAACAACATAATTGCAAAAGAAAACTATGGACACACTATATTCATATTACCGTTTGTGCCTGCCTTTATCTATCTTTCTATCTATCTATGACCATTCCTTATATATCTTAGTTCATTATATATATATATATATATATATATATATATATATATATATATATATATATATATATATATATATATATATATCACGGTACTTTACTTATATATCTTAGTTTGTTCATTATCTATCTATCTATCTATCTATCTATCTATCACGGTCCATTACTTATATATCTTAGTTTGTTCATATCTATCTATCTATCTATCTATCTATCTATCTATCTATCTATCTATCTATCTATCTATCTCTCTCTATCTATCTATCTATATATATATATATATATATATATATATATATATCCATTCCTTATATATCTTAGTTTGTTCATTATCTATCTTTCTACCTATCTATCTATCTATCTATCTATCTATCTATCTATATATATATATATATATATATATATATATATATATATATATATATACATACATATATTCATTTATACACTATAGGCCAATAGTCAAGGGACATCCTCCCGATTTAACAGTAAGCCTCATACCTTCTTTGGTTCAATTATTTGATTCAGATGCTGAAACAATTTAGCCGATTAGTTTAGGGTCTCCAATTTTTAGGGAGTGAGTTACTTAAAATTTGAAATTTGCCTGCCCTAGGCTTACAAATAGCTAGCAATATAGATTAGACAAAAAGAGATATTTTAAGGAAAGTTTATGCTGAAATGTATTATTATTATTATTATTATTATTATTATTATTATTATTATTTGATTTCCTTTCGTTTCTGGTGTATACTCATTTCTTTCTGGTTCCCGTCCAGAGAACTAAGGTCAGAAATGGCGTCATGACATTTTCCACTGAGCAGTTTTGGGGAAAAAATCGTATGTATTTTACATACATAAACCCCTCCGTAAGTTGTGGGCTGTACTTGTGAGTACATTTTTTGTATTTCTTTAAGGCGGGGGCTACCATGGATTCCATAACTGAGTCTATGAAGTATTTTCCAATCAATCCGAGGAATCCAACTACAACTGGATTTGTTAATGTCCTAATGTGCCACATTTTTTAGGTTTCGATTTCAAGGTCCTTATATTTTGCTAGTTCAAAGATACATTGCAGCGGACTGCCATGTTAATAAGGATGAAGATTTTGTCTTTGCAGTCTCTGATGAAGATGTCAGGGCGCATTATTATTATCACTATTATTATTGTTTTTATTTTCTTTGATATCTGGCGTTTACACATTTCTTTCCGGGTCCCGCCCAGGGACCTAAGGTTACAAATGACACTTTCCACTGCAAAAAAAAAATAATAACAATAATAATTATTATTATATAGATAAAGCCCTTCGTAAAGTGTGGGCTGTACTTGTCAGAACAATTTTTTGTATCTCTTTGAGGCATGGACTTCCAGGGATCCCTTCAATTAGTCTACTGGAATCTTTTCCAACCAGTCCAAGGGCTCCAAATACAACAGGGATTGTTGAGGTTCCCATGTGCCACATTTTTGAGATTTCTATTTCAACGTCCTTGTATTTTGACAGCTTTTCGAATATCTTCAAAGATACATTGTAGTCTGCAAGGACTGCCATATCAATAAGGAAGCACTTATTTTGTTTGTGGTCTTTAATAACAATGTCTGGGCGGTTGGCTTTGATTGTTCTGTCAGTGTGTATTGTTTAGTCCCATAGAATTGTAACAGGTCCTATCTCCGTAACCGGGTCTGGGTGGTGTTCGTACCAGTTTCTTTCAGTTTCCTTCCCATAGGAGTTGCAAATTTTCCAGTGCAGATATTGGCCCACTCTGTCATGCCGGGTTTTATATTCCGTGGGTGCTAATATTGTGCAACCTGATACAAGATGATGAATGGTTTCTGGATATTTGTCACAGAATCTGCATCTTGGGCTAACACAGTATTTTAGTATATGTGCTTGATAATTCCCAGTTAACAAGCATTGGTCTTGTGCAGCAATGATAAAACCTTCAGTTTCAGCTTTCAACTCTGCACTACGTAGCTACTGATGGGTGCAGTTTTTGTCTACGTCAGCTTGTTTGGTACGGGCAGAGTATTGGCCGTGGAGCGGTTTATCTTGCCATTGTTTCTGTATCTGGTCGGTCGCATTTGTCTTTGCATTCTTTTTAAGTATTTTGCAGCTTCAGCCGGTGTACAGTGATGTATTTGTATTTCTGCGCCATTATTATTATTATTATTATTATTATTATTATTATTATTATTATTATTATTATTTGTCTGTATGTTCTGTTTCCAAATTTGTATCCTGTAGAGTCGAGTCTTATCTATTGTCCTTAGGCCCTATATGTGAATTGTCATTTAATTCATAGCACTTTTTTTAGTATATGGGATGTTCCTAGTAGGGAGATCTTCTGGGCAACTTGTATGTTGATGTTACTTGGGACACTGTTATTAAAATTGTCCATTCCTTTCCTCACGAGGCCCAGTGCTCCGATTACTATTGGTCCAGTCTCAGTCTTCATTCCAGACTGTTAATCTCGATCTCCAGGTCCTTGTATTTGGACAATTCCTCGATAATTTTCATGGAGATGTTCCTCTCAGATGGTACTGCTCTAGTTATAAACATACCCTTCCTGAATTTCTTGCCTTTTATGATAATATCAGGTCTGTTGGCTTTCATTTATTACTTTCCATACAAAAAATTATTTTTATTTCATAGGTGACTTTCGCTGGAATTCGCAGTTAATTAATAAATTATTCCCAAATTTATTTTCAAGTTATAAAAATTGTCATCGTAACAAAAATTTCGTCGCAAAGAATCACGTTAAAAAGTCCCCGAAAACAATCGCCGTAATGAAAACTTGGGAATCCAAAATTTCAGGTTTGCGTGTTCAGATTCGACCATGAATGTTTTTAATTTGCTCACTGAGTAGCTCTGATTCCAAAATGGTATGATATGATGGGCTTCGGAGTAAAGTTGAAACAAGTGTGACACAGTGACATACTGACATACATTAGCATTTATTATATAGAAAAAATAATAAAAGAAGAATAACATTGAATATATGAAAGACAAAATGAATAATTGACGCCATCCAGAACTCGAACGAGGAATAAAATAGTAAATCTACTTACCGACTTAAAAAAACAACAACTAACAAACCGTTATTAATAACATATTAAAATATCTAGAGCAGATTATATTAAGTCCTAGCAGCCTTTCCTTCTGTTTAAACAGGGAAGGCTGTCCGGCCTTAATGAAAATTATCTCAAGGACTTGAAATTCCGAATGAGATCTCCATAAAACTTAGAAAATGTTCAAGGTATTTATTTATTTTTGTTTCTTTCGCATTGAAATGGATTGAAGATCATAAAACGCCATTTATTTTTTTTTGGGGGGGGTCTTCAAAGTTCTGCATTAAATCATTTACCCTTCATACTAAGAGGATTATTTGCTCAATCGCAGAGCTTTATAGAAACCAGGTCGCCATAGGAACTGTGGCGGTCGAAAATAAGGGTTTCCATCGAAGCGTTATCAGGTGTGTCATTACACGACTGAATGAGCGGAAGGATAGCGTGTGTTTGTGCAAGGGCGTATCGTATGTGTGTGTGTGTGTGTGTTCATGTTGACGCATGCGCGAAAGCTTAAGCACGAATGAGGTTGAAGCAATGAATCTTGCTTCTTGCTGTGCAGGTGAAGCGGCTGAAATTTGTACGCGTAGGGATATATTGTTAAACAGGTTCCATAATAATATTAAGTGTTTCGTCTTTTTTTTCGGACAGATACATACAGATATGTAATAATCGATACATACATGCACACACACACACGCACGCACGCACACACACACGCACACATAATACATACAACCAGAGCCGAAAGAGAGAAAAAAAAGAAATAAGAAGAGAGTAGGAGGAGACAAAAAATGATTAAAAAGGGAATTAACCACGACACTTGACATGCACACGCGCTCCCCAACGCACACACACACACACACACACACACACACACACACACACACACACACACACACACACATATATATATATATATATATATATATATATATATATATATACACACAAAGAGAAAAATCTACCGAACACCAATAATAATAATAAGAGTGCACAACTATCGCATATATCAATGACATCAAACTTATATATATATATATATATATATATATATATTTGTGTATTTAGGCAGCAATCCTTCTTTCATGCCCATTTCATTAAAAACGACTGACAAGGTGTTTTTATTTAGTTTTTTATACAACTCCCCATGCTATCTAATAATGTTTTTCTTTTCAGATGATAAATTATATAAAAACTATCCGAAAGTTCTTTTTATCCGAGCGCTTTCGGCTATACATTTAGCCATTTTCAAGGATTATATTTCAACTGTTAGAATTAGAAATAGTTTATTGTATGTCTGTTTTATAAAATGTTTCATATTTTCTTTTCAAAACACGATCAAGATATTATGTCCATGTTCAAAGTTTTTATATAATTTATCATCCGAAAAGAAAAACATTATTAGATCGCCTGAGAAATTATATAAAAAACTAAATAAAAGTCGTTTTTAATGAAATGTGCATATATATATATATATATATATATATATGTATGTGTGTGTGTGTGTGTGCCTGTATATATATATATATATATATATATATGTGTGTGTGTGTGTGTGTGTGTGTGTGTGTGTGTGTGTGTGTGTGTGTGTGTGCAGGGGAGGAGGGGAAGAGACAGAAGCACAATCACTAGATAGGAAATAGTTCAAAATTGTTAAAATAAGTGATCTTTTCAATCTTTTTTAAATGCTTCTTTTTCTTGTTTGTCAACCTAACAATAATAATAATAATAATAATGATAATAATAATAATAATAATAATTTGCTGCACAAGACCAATGCTTGTTAACTAGGAATTATCAAGCACATATACTAAAATACTGTGTTAGCCCAAAATGCAGATTCTGTGATAAATATCCAGAAACAATTGATCATCTTGTATCAGGTTGCACGATATTGGCACCCACTGAATATAATACTCGACATGACAGAGTGGGCCAATATCTGCACTGGAAAATTTGCAACTCCTACGGGAAGGAAACTGAAAGAAACTGGTACGAACACCACCCAGAGCCGGTTACGGAGATAGGACCTGTTACAATTCTATGGGACTAAACACTACACACTGACAGAATAATCAAAGCCAACCGCCCAGACATTGTTATTAAAGACCACAATAGTACCATTTACTTAATAAAAAAGTGCTTAATACAAAGTAGAGCAATATATTATTATTTTTATTACCAGAGATTATAATAAAAACATTGAAATCGCTACACAAAAACATTCATCTTTCAATACTATGATTGTACTTCTTCTTGCTGGTTGATATGCCGTAGACCAAACCAAACCAAACCAAACCAAACCAAACCAAACCAAACCAACCCAAACCAAAACAAAAGAAACCAAGCCTAACCGAAACTCATTCGAACCTTTTGTATGGAATTTGCAGACAAGAAAGAAAAACTCACCAAAATATCACAGATCATACGAACAGGTGATTTTCAGGAATATTTCTTCAGTTTTTTACCCCGAATTCAAGACAGATCCGAAATTCCGCCATTTCCAAAGAATATGGAAGAATTTGCAGAGACAAAACGCAAATAAATCACTGTCGTCTGCTAGACTGCTAGTTTATGTGCCTGGGATGAAAATCAAAATTCCATTCACGTTGATCAATATACGTCGGTATTGATCCGCTTCTATAGATAATGAACGTTAAGATAAATCGAGATTGTACTTGGATGATTAATTTTCTTAGTCGCTCAGAACTGATTTATACAACGAAGGGCGAAACCCTGATAGAAACAAAGCTTTTCGACATGGCGGTAAGAGACATGGTGAAAACAATGGCGGTATCTGCACTCTCGTTTCTTAGAAAAGAAACAAAAAATTCACATCGCTCCAGGTTGACCGACCGAAAAAAAAAATAGTGCTTGTCTACCTGAGATCCAAGCACATAAATCAGTCAACAAGCCAATCCCCAGCCATGAACTTGCTATAACATTATTTGATTGAATATCGATAACTACACTTGATGTCAGGTCAAACCATTTCAAGTTGAAAGACCCGAACGATCACCGAAGTAAAGCAACATCGCGCCCGGCCAGTACATTGATGGGTGACCGTTTGCAATACCAGATTGTATGTGTGGGTGGTATAATTGACAATCACTCTGTTAATTCCTGTTGGGTTCATTATATTCGCTTGTGAGCCGATACCTTTAGGAAAAGTGTGAATCCACCTCTTCTCCCCAGCTATGGGTTAATTAGCGAGACCTATATCACTAAATCCTTCTTATCTAGCGTTACTTCTTCTTAATCAGCCTATGCACTTTTTAGCCGAACCTCGTAAACCATAATCTGTGATGTTCAGTAAGCTCTTCAGACGAACCAATTTCCAATTTTATCTGAATTTCGTAAGACAAATCTGCAGTCGGCCTGGGTATGACGATAAACTACATCCGCGTCCTGGGTAAGACGATTAACTACGTCCAGCAGCAAGGCCTCTGATCAGGAGGTTTCGAGGAGCGTGGAACCACCTTATAATTGCTGGTGTTGCCAGGTCCACCCTGACCCGGGGTGGTAGCACCTGTTAGGGTCCCAGCTTTTGGCAAATAGTTAACAACCAAACTTGTGTAAAATAGGTTTTAATACCAGAAATACTTTGTAACAAAAAAAATATTACCAGCAATAATTTTTTAAGGAAAAATTATTATCAGCAATACCTTTTTAAAAAAATACCAGCAATAAAAACAGTTATATATTCTTTGAAAAAAATATGACCAGCTATAGATTTCTTCAAGGAAAAATATTCCCAGAAATAGATTTTTGAAGAAAAACATTACCAGCAATAAAAGTTTTGTCGGCATTAAATAACCCATTGAGTTTGATATGCCGTAAAACAAAACAAACCAAACCAAACAAATCTGCAGTACTATGCCAACATCTAAAAATATAGGTAACTGCAAAGGGTTGATAAACCGTAGAAAACGAAATGATTTCAGGTTATAAGTTGAAGCAAATACAGAGGGAAGAAAACCTTAAAATCTATTCAATATCTGCCGAGTGGGTAGCACCCCGGCGTGGTTTAATGGTTAGCAAGCTTGTCTCGCTGAAATATTTACGACAGAATAGAGAGTTCGATTTTGACTGGGTGCCCTATACTTTCGGCCTTGTGCCAAATGTGAGCTGCGCTTAAAATTCGATATACAGGGGTTGGACAAAATAAATGGAACAGGTGCAAATTCCACTCTTATATTTCAAAGACCTATTATATTAAGAACTTTAAAGAAAACTTCGTAATGACAGGTTATCTCTATTGTAAATACGTTTATTTATCTAATTTACTGTCTTTGTCTTATTTATTTTTAGAATTTAGTAAAATTTAAGCTAAATGCGTGACCTTTCCGAGTTCGAAAAATGGCAAATTGTTGGAGCTATGGTTGATAAACTGTTTGGTTTTTCAAGAGCTACCATATCAAGAACTATGACGCAATTCAAGAAACAGAGTAAAACCTCTAGCAAGCATAGCAATTCGGGCCGGACTTGCAAACTTACTGACAGGAACCGACGTGCATTGAAACGCAATGTGGCGAAAAACCATCGAACTACTGCGGCCAAAGTGACTGTTGAGTTGAATAATCATCTGAATAGTCCAGTGTCTACTAAAACTGTTCGTCGTGAGCTCCATAAGGCTGGATATCACGGAAGAGCCGCCGTAAGGAAACCTCTTCTCTCCACTCGCAACATTCAGAAGAGGTTGAAGTGGTGCAGAGATCACAATGCCTGGTCTGCAGACCAATGGAAGCAAGTCATATTCTCAAACAAGTCCAGTTTTTCTCTTTTCCCAAATTCAGGGCAAGTTTATGTGTAGAGGCAGCTCAAAGAAGCTTACAACCCTGAGTGCCTTCTTCCAACAGTGATAGGTGGATCAGTGATAGTTTGGGCAGCCATATCATGGAAAGGCCTCGGTCCAATAGTTGCCCTGCATGGTAGAATCAACTGAAAAGATAACCTGAACATTTTGGGAAATCATGTTCATCCAATGGCCCAGACTTTATCCCCTGATGGTGACTGCATCTTCCAAGACGATAATGCACCAATACATACCGCTCGAGTGGTTAAGAATTGGTATGAAGAGCATGAAAGTGAACTAGAACACATGGAGTGGCCTCCCTAATATCCAGATATCAATATTATTGAACATTTGTGGTGCATTTTGGAGCGACAAGTTAGGAGCCGCTATCTTCCATCGTCGTGTCTTAAAGAGCAAGAGCAGGTGTTAATGGAAGAATGGCTGAAAATTCCTCTGAATGAAGTCACGAAGGTTTATGATTCCATTCCTAGACGTATTAAAGCTGTATGTGAGGCTAAAGGAGGACCAACTCCATATTAAATAAATTTTCTTTGAATTTAACAAGTGTTTCAATTATTTTGTCCAACCCCTGTATCTACCCAGTCATAACAAAAATCATTCTATCCAACTAAAACTTTGAATCTTTAAGGGTAATGGGCTGGCCTAAGTGGTCTTAACGGATTCCCAGAGAATTTTATAAGAATAAATTATAATCCTGATGCGCATTGTCATATGAGTACAGAAACCACAATAGGACAAGATGCACCCCAGGTTCGGTGGGGGTCTTCAAAGGGACGCGAGGGGTCTGGTGCTATTCTGAGGGAAAACGGCACTCTTCCAGTTGGCCGATTCCGGGCGATTTTCCTCGATTGCTGTCTTTAATCGTCACCAATTCGGAACAGATCATATAAGATCAAATTAGCAGCTAATCTAAAAAATATTTGCTGTTATTCTCCATCCTTTATTAGCTGCTTGAAATACATCAGTAATAATATATTAGTATAGTAATAATATATTAGTAATAATATACTAGTATAGTAATAATAGTAATAATATATTAGTATAGTAATAATAAGGAGGCACTGTGGAGTAATGGTTAACGGCTTGGATTAAGGAATCGGAGAGCCGAGTTCGAATTCCAGTCGAATCCATTGCATTCACTTACCTTGGGAAAGGTGTGAATCCTCTTCTTCTCCCTCCAACTATGGGTAAATAGCAGGACAGACTGGGTTCTATAGCCTTGGACGGCAACTGGTCTAGGAGAAGGACAACTCTGAATTCAAAACCTGCGGAGGGTCGTTTGGGGATCTTGTGGCATCCGTTGCACCAGGCCCCTTTATTCGTCCCTCCAAAAAGTGTGGATGGCCCTGCACAAAGCCTTCACCACTTTAATCAAATCCTGTGTAGGTGTCGGGCTTTCAGTTTCTGGGAACTGATCTGTCTGGCCCTCATACGTCAAGCTCGACGGGGGAGAGTCCATCATAGTTATAATATATTAGCAATAATATATTAGTTGCATGAATTACATTAGTAATAATAATATTATCGTAAATGTTTATTAAATATTTAACTAGTATTTCTTTCAAGTTAATTTTTGTTGTTTATTTACATAAGTAGTAATAATAGCATGGGTACGTGGCTGAGTGGCTAGAACAATTCGCATTCTGACCATGAGGCCCGGGTTCGAATCTCACTATGAATCTCACTAGGAAGGAAACTTCCTGATGTTATCGGACTTATTGGTTGATCCCAGCGTGAGGCACCCTTGGAAAAGTGCCTTGTTAATGTAATTGTGTAGACGGAACGTTGATAGCTGTGCTAGCACAAACTCACAAGTCATCGTGGCTCGAGCGTGTTGACCTTGTTCAAATTGTTGATTACGCTAGATAACACAGAAAGTTTAACTAAGACCTACTCAGCACATTTGCAGAATAGACCACTGGAGGGCTCTGTGAGTTTTGAATAAAAAATAGGTATTGGCTAGCCTCCCTAGTAGACGGGTACCCACGAATAAATGTGGCCAGCTACACAATATTAGTATGAATATAAAAATTAAATCAGTTAAAAATTATAGATGAACAACAGGGAACGGTTAGGCTTTTAAGGGTTTGGAGGGGGGACTATCCTAGCGTGCGGCACTGTTGGAACTTGTTGGAACCGCTTTAGGAAACGTCGATGGTTAACACGAAGTCACAAGTCATCGTGACCGAGGGTTTGCGCGTGCTAGCATTGTTCATACGCTCTATCTCCAAGAATGTGTAACTAAGGTCTGCTCAGCATAGTTGCAGTATGTGCTACAAAGTGAACAAACACAAATGTGCCTGAGCAGTGGTTCTGCAACAGGGACGGATACGAGTGGCCAGCCATCTATCCAGTTATGAATAAGCAGAACATTTCTATGGTTCCCTGATATCAAAAGAATCGATAAAAAATCTAAACCTGAGTTGAGCTTTTTATCTCAAACTGTGGTTGGCAAGACTGGCTTTCTAGCCGACATGAGAGTACGGGCCTCGATCCGCACCGTGTTCCCCCACCGTTGCAAACTTGATAGACGAAGTGAAACTACTTAAATATCTACTTTGGACATATGCCCATGAGTTTGGGCGAGCAAGCTCTTCTTGCAGGCTACAGTAACAGATGAAAATGTCTTTTAGATTGCATTCCAAATGGGCATTACCCAGAATAGATGGTACCAGTCAGAATTCTCAAATTTGAGCAGACATCAACCGGATTCAGCGGCAAATGAAGAGCTAAAAATGCCGCTTCTATTCCTGGAAAAAAAAATCCAATCTCATACTTTGTATTGTCACGAATGTATTTCAGCCGAACCATTCTATTGCCTTCTTAATCTCTTCCTAAGGTGAATAATCTCAATTGATAGAAAGTTTTATAATCATTCCAAGATTCGTTTGGCATATTGATATCTTTTTTTGCGATATCCGGTAAATTGCTCGACAGTAAATCGCTCGAAATCAATTGCTCGAAAAATAATTTCTCGAACTATTAATTGCTCGAAAGGCAGTTTGCTCGAAACCTGTGTTTAAAAAAAATAAATGTACATTGTTTCTAATATTTACTATAAGATAAAATAATACAACTTTATTGTTGTTAACTGAACAGTTAAAATTAAAGAACGAGTACATTTATAAAGCAGGTCATTATGTGCAAGGCTTAATGAGAATAAGCCGAAGGAAACGTATATTTACAATCATGAAAGCGACAAATGAAATTTTAACGAGACATTATGAGGATGGCTTAAGGAAAATAATAAGAAGGAAACGTATATTTACAATCAGAAAGAGACAATTCAAATTTTAACAAGATATTAGGTGGAAGACTTAATGAGAATAAGCCGAAGGAAACGTATATTTACAATCAGAAAGAGACTCATTAAATTTTACCGGGATATTATGAGGGAGGCTTAACGAAAATAATAAGAAGGAAACGTATATTTACAATCAGAAAGAGACAATTCAAATTTTAACGAGATATTAGGTGGAAGACTTAATGAGAATAAGCCGAAGGAAACGTATATTTACAATCAGAAAGTGACTAATTAAATTTAACGAGACATTATGAGGGAGGCTTAACGAAATAAATAATAGGGAAACGTATATTTACAATCAGAAAGAGACAATTCAAATTTTAACGAGATATTAGGTGGAAGACTTAATGAGAATAAGCCGAAGGAAACGTATATTTACAATCATGAAAGCGACAAATGAAATTTTAACGAGACATTATGAGGATGGCTTAACGAAAATAATAAGAAGGAAACGTATATTTACAATCATAAAGAGACAATTCAAATTTTAACAAGATATTAGGTGGAAGACTTAATGAGAATAAGCCGAAGGAAACATATATTTACAATCATGAAAGCGACAAATGAAATTTTAACGAGACATTATGAGGATGGCTTAACGAAAATAATAAGAAGGAAACGTATATTTACAATCAGAAAGAGACAATTCAAATTTTAACAAGATATTAGGTGGAAGACTTAATGAGAATAAGCCGAAGGGAAACGTATATTTACAATCAGAAAGAGACTAATTAAATTTTAACGAGACATTATGAGGATGGCTTAAGGAATATAAGAAGAAGGGAACGTATATTTACAATCAGAAAGAGACAATTCAAATTTTAACGAGATATTAGGTGGAAGACTTAATGAGAATAAGCCGAAGGAAACGTATATTTACAATCAGAAAGAGACTAATTAAATTTTAACGAGACATTATGAGGATGGCTTAAGGAATATAAGAAGAAGGAAACGTATATTTACAATCAGAAAGAGACAATTCAAATTTTAACGAGATATTAGGTGGAAGACTTAATGAGAATAAGCCGAAGGAAACGTATATTTACAATCAGAAAGAGACTAATTAAATTTTAACGAGACATTATGAGGGAGGCTTAACGAAAATAATAAGAAGGAAACGTATATTTACAATCAGAAAGAGACAATTCAAATTTTAACGAGATATTAGGGGGAAGACTTAATGAGAATAAGCCGAAGGAAACGTATATTTACAATCAGAAAGAGACTAATTAAATTTTAACGAGACATTATGAGGGAGGCTTAACGAGAATAATAAGAAGGAAACGTATATTTACAATCAGAAAGAGACAATTCAAATTTTAACGAGATATTAGGGGGAAGACTTAATGAGAATAAGCCGAAGGAAACGTATATTTACAATCAGAAAGTGACTAATTAGATTTTACCGGGATATTATGAGGAATGCTTAAAGGAAGGAAGAATAATGAAATGTATATTTACATTCAGAAAGAGTCAAATTAAATTTTAACGCGACTTCATGGGTAAGGCTATGAGGAAACTAAGAAAGAAACGTATACTATATATGAGCAAAAAGTGCTTTACAATACCCGACCCCTAAAATCACGAATGTCATAGCGTTTGTATTAATAGAAATAAAATTAACGAGTCTGCTTCGTCTTTTTGCTTGAAGCAGTAAGCTCCTCTACCGTGGTGCTATTGTTCCCCATGGCATTCAGTACTTTTTTGTCGCACCTCCAAACCATTTCTGGTGTTCTTTCTTGTTTTGCTTTTCAGTCTATTTTGATCTTGGCCGCATAGGTTAACCTCCTGTGAGTTTGGGTGATATGTGCATTCATACCATTTTGGACTTGTCTGGGAGTATAACATTTCCTATTTTCACACACTATATCTAACCGTCGTGGCACCTCCAGGTGGTGTAATGGTTAACAAGCTTGTCTCGCTAGAACAATTACAGGTGAGTTTGATTCTCACCGGGTGCCCCTTAAGTTCGCCCCTGTGCCACATCTAAGTTACGCTTGGAAAATCACTATAGCTGCCGACCGCCTGATGATTGCTCGAATGTGTATAAAACTAGAAGTCGTGGCCGGCCACGACCCATTTGAAATTTGACTTAAAATATATTAAACTCTGCCATTTTTTGGTGTATTGAGCACTTTTTTTTCCTGTGTGCAGTCTTAGGCAAACTCTTTTAGGGGCTGCTTATTCTGATTTCGATTATATATATATATATATATATATATATATATATATATATATATATATATATATATATATATATATATATATATATATATACAGAGAGAGAGAGTGAGTGAGTGTGTGAGTGAGTGAGTGAGTGAGTGAGTGAGTGAGTGAGTGAGTGAGTGAGAGAGATGTCTAATTGTTGATTGATTCGTTTTCTACGGCTTATCAACCCTTTGCAGGTTATTTAAAACCAGAAAATATTTTTAAATTACAAGACTTTTTGGGAGATAATGATAATGATTTAGTGATACAGGTTTTATTAAATATCCTAAAGCGGGAGAGATGGATTCATGCCTTTCCCAAGGGTATTTCCGCGTAAGTGAATATAATGAACTCAACGGGAATTTGAACTCGGCTCCGATTAACAATTCCGAGTCATTATTCATTGCACCAACTGCACATCCAAGCTTATAGCAACTGGTAGTCCCGAGTAGTCACCCATCTAGATACTGACCAGGTTCAACGATGCTTAAGAAAGAGGCTTTAGAAAAAATGACATTCGCAGGACATATTGTAGGTATAGATGGGAAAAGCGGATAGCCTACCTAGCGAGCTTGGTTGAGAGGAGAGAGATTAGGAGAGATAGCAGAAAGACAACATTTAATAAGAGCTACTAAAGTCAGGAAATAGTGGAGAGTCATGATCGCCAACCTCTTAAACGAAACGGTACATAGAAGAAGAAGAAGAAGAAGAAGAAGAAGAAGAAGAAGAAGAAGAAGAAGAAGCTTGTGTAAATGGTTGATAGGACAGGGATTAGGAGATATATCAGAAAGACAACATTTGCTAAGAGCTACTAAGGACAGGACATTGTGGAGAGCCATGATCGCCAACGTCCTGAAGCGACACTGCAATTAGAAGAAGAACGAGCTTCTCTAAATAGTTGACAGAACAGGGATTTGGAGAGATAGCAGAAAGACAAGATTTACTAAGAGCTACTAAAGACGGGAAATTGTGGAGAGCCTGATCGCCAACGTCCTGAAGCGACACTGCAATTAGAAGAAGAACGAGCTTCTCTAAATAGTTGACAGAACAGGGATTTGGAGAGATAGCAGAAAGACAAGATTTACTAAGAGCTACTAAAGACAGGAAATTGTGGAGAGCCATGATCGCCAACGTCCTGAAGCGACACTGCAATTAGAAGAAGAACGAGCTTCTCTAAATAGTTGACAGAACAGGGATTTGGAGAGATAGCAGAAAGACAAGATTTACTAAGAGCTACTAAAGACAGGAAATTGTGGAGAGCCATGATCGCCAACGTCCTGAAGCGACACTGCAATTAGAAGAAGAACGAGCTTCTCTAAATAGTTGACAGAACAGGGATTTGGAGAGATAGCAGAAAGACAAGATTTACTAAGAGCTACTAAAGACGGGAAATTGTGGAGAGCCATGATCGCCAACGTCCTGAAGCGACACTGCAATTAGAAGAAGAACGAGCTTCTCTAAATAGTTGACAGAACAGGGATTTGGAGAGATAGCAGAAAGACAAGATTTACTAAGAGCTACTAAAGACGGGAAATTGTGGAGAGCCATGATCGCCAACGTCCTGAAGCGACACTGCAATTAGAAGAAGAACGAGCTTCTCTAAATAGTTGACAGAACAGGGATTTGGAGAGATAGCAGAAAGACAAGATTTACTAAGAGCTACTAAAGACAGGAAATTGTGGAGAGCCATGATCGCCAACGTCCTGAAGCGACACTGCAATTAGAAGAAGAACGAGCTTCTCTAAATAGTTGACAGAACAGGGATTTGGAGAGATAGCAGAAAGACAAGATTTACTAAGAGCTACTAAAGACGGGAAATTGTGGAGAGCCATGATCGCCAACGTCCTGAAGCGACACTGCAATTAGAAGAAGAACGAGCTTCTCTAAATAGTTGACAGAACAGGGATTTGGAGAGATAGCAGAAAGACAAGATTTACTAAGAGCTACTAAAGACGGGAAATTGTGGAGAGCCATGATCGCCAACGTCCTGAAGCGACACTGCAATTAGAAGAAGAACTAGCTTGTGTAAATAGTTGACAGAACAGGGATTGGGACAGACAGCCGAAAAACGACACTTATTAAGAGCTACAAATGACAGACAATTAGGGAGAGACCTGACTGCCAATGTCCTGAAGAACCATGGTATATAGGTACAGACCAAGCAAGACGTTGCTCAGCTTCGGTGATCGTACGTGATGCCTGTGTTTCAACGTGCTATCGCCGTAAGCAGAGAGAGAGAGAGAGAGAGAGAGAGAGAGAGAGAGAGAGAGAGAGAGTAGAGACACAAATCAAGATTTCTGTCCTTTTCTGCCAATTCTGTCCTTGCCAAATTTATTACATATCCATTAGACACCTATATCGTATAACTGCTTATTAATATTATTTCTAGTGATATTAATAGACTTCAAATAAACATTTTACAAAGACCAGGGTTAATTAACAGCCAATTAACCATTGGCAGCATTGGCTAATCAATATTTATCTATGGCCGAACGGACAAGCTGTCATAGACTCTCTACTTGCGTTAATGACGATACATTTCCAAAGACCGGGGGGCAATCTATAATGCGTGATCAAGGGCAGTTTCTAATTGAATTTCCAATCAAGCTCTAATTAAATATCCAATGCGTTTTCTCGTTGAAAAATCGATAGCCAGTTATTCCTTTTACAAAATGGAGATAATTTTTGATGACAAAATGACGGAAGTACAAATAAATTGAAAGACAATTGCGATGAATGAATGTTAGTTTACTCACCGACAAAGATCCCCAAAGAGAATCGAATTCAGTACACTCTTAATAGTCCGCTAGATGAAGAAGAGACATGAAGCAACAGAAATGTGGTTCTACAGAAAGATGCTGAGGATACCATGGACCGAACATGTGAGTAACAACGAGGTTTTGGAGAAAATAGAAACAAAAAAAAAACTTATACTTAACATCAAGAGGCAACTGAAATTTCTGGGGCATGTAATGAGGAAGGAAGGCTTGGAAAACCTGATACTCACAGGACAGACTGAGGGAAAGACGGGCAGAGGAAAGCCGCTCGTAACATACTTGATGAGCTTGAATAAATGGATGGCAGAACAGGTCTTGAGAAAAATAACAAAACGACAAAACTTTTATTGTGTTATTTACTGAGCTTGACATTGTCTGGCACAAGGCCACACATGCGCGTAATACGATATTACAAAAGGCTGTAAGACACACCGCGATAATCAAATGTTGATTTGTTTGGTTTGGTTTGGTTTGTTTTACGGTATATTAACATCAGTGAGTTATTTAATGCCGACAAGATTTTTATTGCTGGTAATATTTTTTTCAAAACATATATTGTTGGTACTTTTTTTTTCAAAAATGTATTGTCGGTAAAAAAATTTTCAAAAATAGTATTGCTGGTATTAAAACCTATTTTTATACTTTCATATGTTTTGACCCCTTTTTTTGGGGGGTAACTATTTACCCATAGCTGGAACCCTGACAGGTGCTACCACTCCGGGTTAGAGTGGACTTGGGGGCACCAGCAATTAAGAGGTAGTTCCACACTCCTCAAAACCTTCTGATCAAAGGTATTGCTGTCGGATGTAGTTTATCGTCTTACCTAGGACACCAAATGAAGAAACCCTATGGCAGCGGGCTTAAAAAGAGTTAAAAAAATATACAATTGGATATTATCCGGGATGGTGGCGTAGTGGATAACTTTTGGTCGATGGGCCGGTTTAAAATGTAGATTTCCTTATGTCGACGTGGGCTGTCAAGGTTCCCTATAATCCTTTTGTTCCTCGAAGTGATCCTTTTACATTTAGCAGGTCTCTTTTTCTTTGTTTTGTCGCCCAATCTGATTAAATAGGATACACAACTTCTCCCATTTTTCTCTTGACATTACTATGTCATGTAAATTCAGTTTTTCAAACCTCTTTCCTGAGTATGGACCCCCGAAATTTCAGCAGTCTCTTTCTGATTGTAAGTATACGTTTCCTTATGCTTCAAATTTACCTGAGACATTCTTCCTTGATCACATGTCCCACAATAACTGTTTTTAAAAGTTCTGTGTTTGAAATCAAATATGATTGCGAGATGCATTGAAAGTATACTAGCAGAAATAAAAAATAAAAATACACCACATCCATTGTATTTATTTATGAGGATCTCATCATCCGGAGGATTATCAGTAGTGGAATGCTTATGTTTGTCAATTAGCGAAGTGATTTCGTCAATAATCGCATTCAAATTGCTGATTAATTCAAGGTATGATTGACTCTTTGTAAGATATATATATATATATATATATATATATATATATATATATATATATATATATATATATATATATATATATATATACAGTACTGTTCGATAAAAGTGACTCATCTATTTGTTTTTTTACTAAATGTTCTCTTCTCCGATGAAACGAAAGTTGAGCTAAATTCAAAGGATAAGCGATCTAAAATCCAAAGAAGAAGCTTTGAAAGCTCTTTGAATTTAGCAGTAAGTACTGTCAAGCATCCGTTCAGTATAATGTTCTGGGGATGCTTTTCTTTTCATGGAACTGGTTTCTTAAAACCTATTGAAAAGACCCTCCGGAGCGAGCAGTACAAGAGAATTTTAGAGTCTTGTCTGCTCTTTTCTGTTGAAAGGGTGCAAATCGACCCCACCAAGCTCATTTTTATGCAGGATAATGCTCCCTGTCACAAATCAAAATTGATGAAGGAATACTTTGCCGAGAAGCAGGTGAGTGTTATGACATGGCCGCCCCAATCTCCTGACCTCAACCCCATAGAAAACTTATGGAGCATTATAAAGTGCAGGCCCTCGAGAAAGCTGTTGAGCAACAAAGAGGATTTGATTGTGAATTTCATATCCGAATGGAATTCAATGCTTGGAGATGAGATTTGCCAGAACCTAATCAAGTCAATGCGTTGAAAAGGTTATTCAAAATAAAGGAGGACCTATAGATTATTAAATATTTCGAACTATATTACTTATTATAAATAAATTATACCTCTATTATTCTTTATTTAAAGCTGTTCGGTTATGTTTCTATTGATTACGAGTTGCAGGAAATAAGTGAATCACTTTATTTGCACAGAGTTTTTCCCTAAATCTCATTTATATCCCAAATTATAATTATCAATAGAATACCTTAGGGTGAGTAAACTTTTTTACTAGGTGGTCGGGAAGGGGTCTTTATATTTGTAAGATTAAAAATTAGTTTGACCCCCAAAAACAATAGGCGAAAAAAAATTTTTAAGTAAAAAAAATCAGGTGAGTCACTTTTATCGAACAGGGCTGTATATTTTGTATGTATTTAAATAATTTACCTACAGACTGTTGTATTCATTACAGGTATTATCTCGACCTTTGTACTCTCCGGCCTCCATCAGCTGCTTCTTTCTATCCGTTACCAATATATATATATATATATATATATATATATATATATATATATATATATATATATATATATATATATATATATATATATATATATATGAATTGGACATAGTCCGACAATTTATGTCCAATTCAAAAATATATGACGTCATTTGTTTACATTTGATACGCTAAGAGCAGATATGAATAGAAGAGATTTATGGAAGATTTAAGTTTAAAGATAGTAAAATCGACCTTGCTAACCGAACGGTTAAGGCACATCACGCGAAATGATGGTTCCGTATAGGATACAGGTTCGATTCCTGTCGGAGAACGAAAATTTTCTATGAAAATTTCTCGGACATTCCGGCCGGTAAATGTTATTTAATACTGCTTATTTTAAAACAGACCATTTGCTTAAATACTTGTATCTATAAAAAGAACGTTAAACATAATATAAATGTCTTTAATATATATATATATATATATATATATATATATATATATATATATATATATATATATATATATATATATATATATATATATATATATATATATATATATATATATATATGTATGTATGAGCGTGAGAAGAAGCTCGGTGCAAATAATGGGCAGTTTTAATTTCTACATGAACCTGTCTGTTAAGAACTGCAGGAATCTCTTGTTGTTTTTTTTGTGTTGTTTATGTGAAATAGAACTTGGGCACAAAACACGGATCTGTTATGAAAATAACTCTTTCTATCGGGTTTTACGGATCTCCTTAGTGTTACACGTATTCACATCCTTTTGGTTTCTTAAACACTAATCGCTCACTTAATAAAACTAGTGTACTAGAATTGGTGCGTTTCATGAACGGTGCATGCTGATCAACAGACAGATTTATCGGTACTTTATAATATTCTAGCAGAAGGTCGCAAGCGCCACGTTTAGTTTAGTTTCGTTACGACATATCAACGTCCATTTCTTTATGACGAATTTTGTTGCACAATGATTAAGTAGACGTAGTTTTTATATGGACAAGATTAAAAAAGATGGATATAGGTTTGGTTTACCAAGATATTCAAAATGATAGACAGATTTAGTTTTACACGAGTGTCAGAATGGTAGTCATAGGTTTGGTTTCTACGAGATTCAAGATGGTAAATATAGATCTTGTATTCCACGAGATTCAAGATGGAAGACATAGGTTTGGTTTTCCAAGCGATTCAATATGGTAGACAAGGATTTGGCATTCCACGAGATTCAAGATGGTAGAAATATGTTTGGTTTTCCACGAGATTCAAGATGGAAGACATAGGTTTGGTTTTCCACGAGATTCAAGATGGTAGACATATGTTTGGTTTTCTACGAGATTCAAAATGGTAGACATAGGTTTAGTTTTCCACGAGATTCAAGATGGTAGACATATGTTTGGTTTTTCTACGACATTTAAGATGGTAGACATAGGTTTGGTTTTCAACGAGATTCAAGATGGTAGACATAGGTTTGGTTTTCCACGAGATTCAAGATGGAAGACATAGGTTTAGTTTTCCACGAGATTCAAGATGGTAGACATATGTTTGGTTTTCTACGAGATTCAAGATGGTAGACATAGGTTTGGTTTTCCACGAGATTCAAGATGGTAATCATATGTTTGGTTTTCCACGAGATTCAAGATGGAAGACATAGGTTTAGTTTTCGACGAGATTCAAGATGGTAGACATAGGTTTGGTTTTCTACGAGATTCAAGATGGAAGACATAGGTTTAGTTTTCCACGAGATTCAAGATGGTAGACATATGTTTGGTTTTCCACGAGATTCAAGATGGTAGACATAGGTTTGGTTTTCTACGAGATTTAAGATGGTAGACATATGTTTGGTTTTCTACGAGATTCAAGATGTTAGACATAGGTTTTGGTTTTCTACGAGATTCAAGATGGTAGACATATGTTTGGTTTTCTACGAGATTCAAGATGGTAGACATATGTTTGGTTTTCCACGAGATTCAAGATGGTAGACATAGGTTTGGTTTTCCACGAGATTCAAGATGGTAAACATAGGTTTGGTTTTCCACGAGATTCAAGATGGAAGACATAGGTTTGGTTTTCCACGAGATTCAAGATGGTATACATAGGTTTGGTTTTCCACGAGATTCAAGATGGAAGACATAGGTTTAGTTTTCCACGAGATTCAAGATGGTAGATATAGGTTTGGTTTTCCAAGAGATTCAAGATGGAAGACATAGGTTTAGTTTTCCACGAGATTCAAGATGGTAGACATATGTTTGGTTTTCTACGAGATTCAAGATGGTAGACATAGGTTTGGTTTTCCACGAGATTCAAGATGGTAGACATAGGTTTGGTTTTCCACGAGATTCAAGATGGTAGACATATGTTTGGTTTTCTACGAGATTCAAAATGGTAGACATAGGTTTAGTTTTCCACGAGATTCAAGATGGAAGACATAGGTTTGGTTTTCTACGAGATTCAAGATGGTAGACATATGTTTGGTTTTCTACGAGATTCAAGATGGTAGACATAGGTTTGGTTTTCCACGAGATTCAATATGGTAGACATAGGTTTGGTTTTCCACGAGATTCAAGAAGGAACACATAGGTTTAGTTTTCCACGAGATTCAAGATGGTAGACATATGTTTGGTTTTCTACGAGATTCAAGATGGTAGACATAGGTTTGGTTTTCCACGAGATTCAAGATGGTAGACATATGTTTAGTTTTCCACGAGATTCAAGATGGTAGATATAGGTTTGGTTTTCCAAGAGATTCAAGATGGTAGACATATGTTTGGTTTTCTACGAGATTCAAAATGGTAGACATAGGTTTAGTTTTCCACGAGATTCAAGATGGTAGATATAGGTTTGGTTTTCCAAGAGATTCAAGATGGAAGACATAGGTTTAGTTTTCCACGAGATTCAAGATGGTAGACATATGTTTGGTTTTCTACGAGATTCAAGATGGTAGACATAGGTTTGGTTTTCCACGAGATTCAAGATGGTAGACATAGGTTTGGTTTTCCACGAGATTCAAGATGGTAGACATATGTTTGGTTTTCTACGAGATTCAAAATGGTAGACATAGGTTTAGTTTTCCACGAGATTCAAGATGGAAGACATAGGTTTGGTTTTCTACGAGATTCAAGATGGTAGACATATGTTTGGTTTTCTACGAGATTCAAGATGGTAGACATAGGTTTGGTTTTCCACGAGATTCAATATGGTAGACATAGGTTTGGTTTTCCACGAGATTCAAGAAGGAACACATAGGTTTAGTTTTCCACGAGATTCAAGATGGTAGACATATGTTTGGTTTTCTACGAGATTCAAGATGGTAGACATAGGTTTGGTTTTCCACGAGATTCAAGATGGTAGACATATGTTTGGTTTTCCACGAGATTCAAGATGGAAGACATAGGTTTAGTTTTCTACGAGATTCAAGATGGTAGACATAGGTTTGGTTTTCTACGAGATTCAAGATGGAAGACATAGGTTTAGTTTTCCACGAGATTCAAGATGGTAGACATATGTTTGGTTTTCCACGAGATTCAAGATGGTAGACATAGGTTTGGTTTTCTACGAGATTTAAGATGGTAGACATATGTTTGGTTTTCTACGAGATTCAAGATGTTAGACATAGTTTTTGGTTTTCTACGAGATTCAAGATGGTAGACATATGTTTGGTTTTCTACGATATTCAAGATGGTAGACATAGGTTTGGTTTTCTACGAGATTCAAGATGGTAGACATAGGTTTTGGTTTTCTACGAGATTCAAGATGGTAGACATATGTTTGGTTTTCTACGAGATTCAAAATTGTAGATAGCGATTTCATTTTTCACGGAAGTCAAAAGTTAGACATGGTTTTGGTTTGAATAAGATTCAAAATGATAGACATAGGTTTGCACGAAAGTCAAGATGGTAGACATGTTATGTACAATAAACAGGTTAGACCATTTGTATGGGTTTTTTCTTGACTCAAACCGACAGGACGTGCAAGTGTATGCATCCTACTGAGGATCGAACCCGCTCACAATTGTAAAAGTCTACTCGACGACTGTGCTAATTTTTGCTTCACAACAAAGTGGCTGCATATTTAGTAACTTAGCTTAACTCATTCATTTCACCCCACGCAAGGCAATAAATCCACTAAAACGCAATGGGTTACTGAGTGTTAGAGAATATGATGGAAAAAAACACTATTAAGGCGAGGGAACAATAAAAGACCAGGAATTAAAAAGACAAAAGACAAAGTTGACTGGGATCAAGATGTCGAGAGATAGTTCCACAAGCAAGAAGTGCGAGAAAAGAAACTGTTAGCATAGAACTTACGGCTACTTCTCGCCATTTCAACTGTAAAAAAATGAGACCTTGTAAAGAGAAAAACTGCTGCTAGTCGACTAGTACAAATACCAATGGCCACGTGATATCTACTAAGCTTAGCTTAGTACAACAAAACCGATATTGAAAACCCACTTATGTACTAAGTGTCCCTTTGACCATCAAACTTACTAAATTAATAGTCAGCGAAGTTAGCTTAGTAATCATAACTCCATGAGAAAGCAGTCAAATAATATTAGTTTAGTCTGACACAAGGCTAGAAGTCTAGGGAAGTTAGCGAGAAAGCGGGGCTACATTTTAAGCTCTGTGGCATACGAGGAGAAACGATGGGTCAAAGATCGGATGTGGAAGGCTGCGTGCGCTAAAGCTTGCAATCTTAGTAAGTACTTTTTTTCATGGGCACGAGTACTGTCCGCTAGAGAGGTCATAGGGTGAACGAAACCCTCTATATAATTTGTGAAGCGAGCTTTCTAACCTCTGCCGACGGAAATCGATTTATATGTGGCCTCTTCAGAAATATTGCTTGTATATATGTTCGGATTTGGCCGAAGGTTTTTAGAATCACGCCAGAAATGACGAAATAAACGAATTTCCTACCTGCAGCTTCTGAACAATTACTTGTTTGTCGCCTGTAACATCTGGAATTCATCAATTAATAATAATAATAAAAATATCTCAATTCCACAACTGAGGCTAACGGGGGTTTATTTGCGTTGCGATTCTTCGTGAAATTGCTGTAATAGGTTTTCTTACAGGAGACGAGGCATATGTGGTAATATTTATCTCCGTTTTTAAACGGTATAGGATTTGTTCAGTGGATATTTATGTCTCCTCCATAACAATTCCGTATTTCTATAACACTTGGATCTGGTTCGATATCAAAATCGGGTTTGAAACCACCTATGTCAGCTGCTAAAGTGAAGATCTTTGTTGTAACTAGACTGACGTAAAAAGCTGAAGGAAACCAAATGTTACGAGTGTAGACGTGGACATAATGTCATTCTAATACATTTAATAGAAATAAATGTATGCGAGATTACACGCCTAAATTAACGTTCAAGGAGTATATACGTTGTAGGTTTGTGGTACTTTTGATATACCCCTTATTTTGAAACTTGTGCGGGCATTTAATTTACTGAAAATTTGTTGCAATTCATCTATTGAGATTTACTAAGTATAGTTTAGGTGTGGCACAAGGCCGAAAGTATGGAGTATCCAGTGACTATATCACTTGTAAGTGTAACATTAAGAAAATTCGAACACATCTTCGGAGTGTGGTAATTTTATTTTCAGTCAAAGTATATATATTTTTTCTATGTATATAAATATTTACAGAGCATAAATATTAATGAAACATATTTTAAATCAGTTATATTTCTTTCTTTCTTTCTTTCTTTCTATCTATCTATCTATCTCGCTCCATTCCGCTTTCTCTCTCTCTCTCTCTCTCAATATATATATATATATGTATATATGTATGTATATACATAGTCGATTATATATATATATATATATATATATATATATAGATAGATAGATAGATAAATATATGTATAGATATAAATATAGTCATCCACTGACAGACTGTTTCGCTGTATCCCAACTCATCAGTGTGACTAGACATACGATATATATATATATATATATATATATATATATATATATATATA
>OZ038513.1:65062618-65095118 GCA_964036315.1 Acanthosepion esculentum | reverse complement strand
ATATATATATATATATATATATAGGAATAATGCAAATGACATTTTTAACTTCGTTTACTGATGTTATATTCTGCCCCTCGACTCTGGAATTTCGTTCATGAACTTTTAGTAATTGTTCAGCAGGTTTATTTATGACCATCTCTCTCAATATATATATATATATATATATATATATATATATATATATATATATATATATATATATATATATATATATTACTCTGTGTATATATATGAAACATGGTCTGTGTCACTGCTCGTGTGAAAGAATTACTACAATTTAATATTTGACTGTTTTAAATTGCATTTATTGAATGATGAGTAAAATATCACCGTCTACAAAGATAAGAGAGCCGTATATTCATTCGATCGATATCAACCGCCAACAAATACGCCAGCAACTTTAAAAGACACGTTTGAAAAGTGTCCCTGTTCTTCTAAAATCTTTCTTTAGTTTCCTTTTTCTTCTTTTGTCATCTTTCTTTTGCATATCAGACTTTATTCACTTAAAAAGATTACCTCGTTTAACGCTGTGTCTGTCTACAAGAATTGTTTCGCGATATCCACCCCCCACACCCACACTCGAAAAAACATAATGGATAAAAAAAGAAGAAGACAAGTCTATAGAGAAACGCTGTTAATAAATGCAAAAACATCAACAACGGTATCATCAACCACTCGAAGAGCACCGTTCGATGTCGTTCTCTTCATCTTGTTCGACACAGAACTCTAGAGAATTCATATGCATCAATATCGCTTCATATTTGGTCTTTGCCGACCCGCATCCTCACCCCAGCTCCTTCCCCACTACTTCTCAAACCCGCAACCACCATCCACTATGCGCATTTTTATGTTATTTCTAAATTTCTTTCCACGTCCTTCGCTCGCTTCCTGCGTCTGCTTTTATTCCTTCAGCTGTTCATTGTGCAAAAAAAAAAGAACAATATCGTCACTGATAGAATAACTAAATCATTTGTCGTCGTCTTTTTTAGTTCTCCTTACTGTTGCGTTAAATTTGAATGCAAAATTTGACGACTGCGCCGTGCAACGGAAGTCGCTCTGTTATAGTAGTAGCACTATTAACTTTTCCTTCAAATCTGTGGCAGCGCTTTCTGTAAGAGTAGCAATTACTTTTGCGTGTTCGTAGTAGTCACAGCGAGAGGTGTGTCTTTGGACTACAGTAGTCGTTTGGGAGCAGCAGACAACCGCTGTGGCAGAATCTGGAACTTTTTTTGGGGGGGGGTGTAATTAATAATATTTTATTAGTCTTCTTTTCATCTTATTGTGATATTTGGATCATATTCCAGGTACGGATCAATGAATTGGAATCCAAATGCCAGGCCTTACCTATGCTCTGCCAATGCCAATTCAAAAATATTTGAAATACTGAGCTAAATAATTTTTTAAAATAAAAAATAATCCTTGATAATTACCAAATATTATCTAAAATGAAAAAAAAAAAAAACTATTTTTCATGTTACCGTATATAATCGAATATAGTGCTATTCTTTTTATCAGGTCGTTACGCAAGAAATAGTAAATCACACTATACACTGGTAATTTCCGGTTGTACACTATACACAGGTAATTTTTTTTCTAAGTTAAAAATCAAGCATTTTTCGGTGATCCAGTTGTATTATACACAAGTAATTTTTCTTCTCAAAGGGTTAAAAATCATGCAAAAAAAATTCAGGGCCGCACTATATATGAAATCGGCACGAGTATTTCTTTTTTCTTTTCCTAATCATTTCACCCCAAGCAAGGTGGGAATGCCGCTAGACCGCAGGAAGTTACAGCGAGTGAGAGTGAAATAAAAGACCGGGTATAGGCAGGATTGAGGAAAGGACAAAAATATGAACGGGATCCCAAAAGATAGAAGATTGACGTTGCATTTAAATTTTTAAAGAGTGTAGTTACCAGGGAAGCAAGTAAACGGAAGGGAGTTCCGCTGCTGGGAAGTGCAAGAAAAGAAACTGTTGGAGTAGAAGTGGCGGTAGCATTTAACTTTTTCAACAGTAAAAGGGTTGGACTTATATACCAATCTAGGAGCACGCTTAAAGTCATGCAGTCGGGTCCCCAGTGAAAAGGTTCGTCAGAGCAGTTACCATGAAAATATTTGTAGAAAAGACAGAGGAAAGTCACGTCACGTCGGCAAGAAAGTGATTGAATTCGAGATGTCAACTCAGGATCGATAACATTGCATATCCTTCTTTGGATTTGGTCAAGAACCTCGAGATAAATAGCAGTAGCACCCGACCAGGTAGGGCAGCAATCTAACAGACGGTAATATACAGGCTTTATAACTTTATTTGTATTTGCGATAGAAATAATCTGTAAAAAATGTTACAAAGTTTAATGTACCTAGTTTTAAGTATAGCTAAAATAACTAACGTGATTTCAGGCATTACTGTAAATCAGTTGGCAAATGTTTTCCGTGAACTGCAAAATCGTATTACCCTTTGTATTGCTAATGATGGAGGACATGTGGAAAGTTAAATAAAATATCATAAAACCTTAAAAAATATAAATCTACTCCTTTCTAATCCTTTTTTAAGTTATAAATTTTTAAAAGTGGACACGAACTTTATGAACACACACTATATATATATATATATATATATATATATATATATATATATATATATATATGTAGTGGTAATCGCTTGGAAAAACCTTGGGTATTTCGGCTTATAGTAGAACAAACCAGTACCCAAGAAAAAAAGAGGAATAAAAAAAGGAAAGAACTAAGAACATGAAACTGAGGTGAATACAATCGTCCAGAACTCAAGCTCGGAGTCGAAAGAAAAAAACCTTCCAAAACGAGTAAAAGCAACTACGTAAAGTGCTCAATACACGAAGCAGAGCAACTTAATATATATATATATATATATATATATATATATATATATATATATATATATATATATATATATAAAACATCGTGCAATAGACAATGTGGAAACTTAAATAAAATTTCAATAAAACCTTAAAAAATATAGATTTACTTCTTTCTCATCCCTTTTACAAACTATATCTATCGCAAATACAAATAGAGTTATAATTTTTTTAAAGTGCACATGAACATTATAGACACCCTGTATTGTGTGCACGTTTCCATCGAAAGACTGCATATTTAGTCTGCAGATTTCAGAAGAAGAAAAAAAAAGATGGCAACTTTTGCGCACTTACAATTAAGACGCCCCACATTGTGGTCTAAGAGATATCGGCTCGGAAGGAAAGATGCATTGTGGCTCATTTCATTTTAAATATGGATTGTTGGTATTTTTACTATAAAATTAGTTTTATACTTTCATAGTGTTTTATTTTTGTTTGGGAATTCACTAATTTCCCGTAGATGGGACCCTAACAGATGTTACAACCCCGAATCAGAGTGGACCTGGGAAGTACAACAGCTAATAGGTGGTTCCACGCTCCTCAAAATTTCCAATCTCCCGATCATAGGCCTTGCTGCCGGATGTACAAGGTAACCAAAAAAGTTCTGTGCGTTTTTAAAGGACAAAAGAAAACGCTTCACAGTATGTGTAACTTATATTTAGTCTTCGAAGTAATCGCAATCGGCATCCAGCACCTTCTGCCAACGTGTCTCCAGCTGTTCAATGCCCTTGCGGTAGAACTCGGTGGGGGGGGGGAGTTTAACGCAAAGAAGTCCGTGAGGGCTTTGCGCAAGTCTGCTTCATTGGTGAAGGATTTCCCACGAAGATGATTATCCAGGAGTGGAAGAGGTGGTAATCGGATGACCCAAGGTCAGGTGAATCAGGTGAATTGTACAGAGTCTCCCACCTGGCGTTGTCATGGAGGATAAGCACACCTTTGCGATTCACCAGTGCTGGCTCCTTCTGGCACAATGCCTGTTGCACACGTTTCAATTGCTGCGAGTATAAGTCTCCAGTGACCGTTTGGCCCGTTGGTAGCAGTTCATAATGAACCACTTGACTACCTGTCCACCAGACACAAAGCATAATCTTGCGTGGGTGCATAGGCGGTCTTGCGGTTTGAGGGACAGCATCCTGAGGAGACAACCAATGTCTGGAACGCTTGGGAGTTTCGTACAGAACCCACTTTTCATCACTGGTAAGCACTCGATTGAATAAGAATGCGGTACGGTGGCGAGAAAGCAGCAATACGCAGGCTGCCACTCGTTGTCCCTTGTGGACCTCCAACAGCGTTTGCGGAACCCACTTGCTCAGTTTGTACGTCTTACCTAGGCGGTGCAGGTGAAGTCTAACTGTTTCATCGGAAACGTTGAACTGTCTTGCAAGTTCAACACACGTTAGACTACTGTCCTCTTCAATGGCCGCCTTCAGGACTCCGTCACTCAAGACCTGTGGTCGTCCACTGCGAGGCTCATTATGGAGAGACAAATCTCCCGACTTGAATTTTCGAAACCAACGCCTTACAGTACGTTCATCCACAGCACTATCTCCAAACGCTTGACATATGCGGCGACCTGATGCAGCTGCTGAAGTCGTAAAGCAAACAGCCCCGAACGAGATCTCTAGACACTTCCATCCCTCTCACAGCTGTCCGGCTTATAACTGATGGCCGGGCACGGTGCGCGTGTTTTTTATAACGTCTGATGTTCCTACTTCCGGCTGTCGGAATTTGAAAACAATTGCTACACGCATTTCGTATATATTTCAACTTCATTCAATGACTAATCAAAAAACGGACAGAACTTTTTTGGTTACCTTGTAGTTTATCATCATACCCAGGACTAAAATACGTCGTTGTATGAATTAGATATAACAATTTCTTTTATAGCAGAAAAGGAAATTGAACATATAATAAGCTGTGCTAGGTGTAGTTTCGCTCAATACCATAAGTTGCCACAAAACCAAAACATTAACCGGAAAATCATGTTCATAAATAAACTCGTCTCTTTCAGATTTTCATATGAATCTCAGTCATGGTCAGACACGTTCAGCAATAGGTAAGCCGTTAGCTGTATACAGCCGACTTTTCAGATCAATGATTAAAATTGGTGTCGAGCAAATATAGGTCTAAGCAAGTAATATCCTTTATCGAAGCTCGTGAACTGGTACTACAAAATCATAAAGTACTCTATCAAGTAACAGTAGCCCTAAAGTCTCACTCAGATACATCGAAAGACAAGATAAGATGCATACAGAGTGAAAAATGTAATTGTAATAGATGCGTGGAGAATGATCTATGCAAAATGCGAGATGTAGCCATGAATATGATTTCTTGCAGGACAAACTTGTCCTTATAGTCTTGGTTAGCTGCCAGTCCAGGAGAAGGAAAAACTCTGAATTCAAAACCATCTGCTGCCTTTCAGGTGCTATCTTTTTAACTTCTGAGAGGAGGGACGGAGTAATCACACCATCGAAAGGAACCGGCAAGCCATTGAACTATTCTGCCTTGAATGTCACCATGAAAAAACAATTTTGAGATGGCGGGCTGTGGGGATCACAGCAGCGTAAAATGTGTCAACTGAATAAAATATGATGACTTTTTGTTCCTTTTTGCTGTAGTTCCCAAAACCATAATAATAACAGGTAATATTGTTGCAACACTGAAATCCGAAGGCGAATTGGGATAGCAAAAGATACCTTCCACAAGCTAAGCAGAGTATTAAAAAACAGGAAAACTTTGTTAGAAACAAAGAAAAGAGGACTGAACTGTTATGTGATATCTGTCTTCCTATATAGCAGAGAATTCTGGACAATCTCCTCAAAGATGAAGAAGAGAATTGAAGCAAATTAATGTGGTTCTACAGAAGGATGCTGAGGATACCATGGACCGAATATATGAAAAATGACGAAGTTTTAGAGAAAATGAAAACAAAAAAGGAAACATATTTAACATCAGGAAGGGACAGTTGAAATTTCTACGCCACATAATGAGGAAAGAGGGCTTGGAAAATCTGATCCTCACAGGACAGACTGAAGGAAAGAGGGAGAAAGAGAGAGACAACTTATATAACATACTCAGTGAATGGATAGCGGAACACAGTTTAGGAGAAATAACAAAAAGACAAAATTTATATAGAGCTACAAAGAACAAGAAATCGTGGAGAACCATGATCGACAAAGTCCTGAAAAGACACGGCACATAAAAAAAGAATGAGCTTGAGTAAATAGACAGTGGAACAAAGTTTAGAAGAAATAACAAAAACAAACTTTATTAAGAGCTACGAAGGACAGGAAATTGTGGAGAGCCACAATCGCCAACTTCCTGAAGGGACACGTCACATAGAGCAATGTGCTTGAGTAATTGATTGACAGAACAAGGTTTACGAGAGAAAACAAAAAACAAAATTTATTAAGAGCTAAGAAAGACAGGAAATTGTGGAGAGCCATGATCGCCTACGCCCTGAGGAGACACGATACATAAAGATTCTACTGATTTATATTTGGAGGTCGTTACATTTATTTAGTTTCTCGAATGTTTTCAAAGATGATTTTTTTTTTGTCGGCTGGTGCTGTTACATCTATCAGAAGATGAGGGTTTTTTTGGGTTTTTTTTTAGCGTTTCACCCCAAGCAAGGCGGGAAGCCACTAGCACACACAGGGCTACAGAGAGTTGGAGCGAGAGCAAATAGGAGTGATAGAGGAAAGGATGAAGAGAAGGATATGGGAATAGATCAAGGCATCTGGAGACATCGATTGACATTACATTTGAATAGTTGGAGATTATAGCTATCAGGGAAACAGGAAAAGGGGAGGGATTTCCAAATGCGAGAGGTGCGAGACATGAAGCTACTGGAGTAGAAGAAACGGCTACAAAATATGTATAGCTGGAAATTTCTTTTTTTCAAAAATGTATTGCTGGTAATAATTTTTTTTCTGCAGAAACTTATTGCTACTAATAATTTTTACGAATTTTTTCTGGTATATGTCACTTCCATAGTGTGTTGACCACATTTTAATGGTTAATTATTTGCCCATAGCTGTGACTCTAACAGGTGCTACCACCCCGGGTCAGGGTGGACCTGGGAACGCCAACAATTAAGAGATGATTGCACGCTCCTCAAAAGTACCTGCTCGGGGGCCTTGCTGATGAACGTATTTTATCGTGATACCCAGGACGCGGATGTAGTTTATCGTCATACCCAGGACACTAGAAATCCTGAAATCCTGTGGGCATCTCATATAAATTAGTTGACAGTTTCTTTTTTAGAAATCTTTTATGGCTATGTTTGTTCTACTTGCATAAATCTTTCTGTATATGAAGACTGGGAAATTCGACAATAATAGTCTTTACAGCAGCATTTGTGACATCATTCAGGTGGTGTTCATATATCGGGAACTTCAGTACCATAGCTATATCATATATTCCAATGAATATATTTCCCTAGCCTGTCATGTCTAATAATGTATTCTTTGGCAGCAGGGACTTGACACCCAGATACTATGCGATCAATAGTTTAATTAAATTTATGGCATTACCGACTGGCGGGATTTATGCCATCTTTGTTGATCGTAGGCCATAGATGGAAGACATAGGTCTTGTACTGCTGTAACAAAGCCTTCTGTCCACGCTTAAGACCACTGCTTCTAAGCTATGGATGGGGTTGGCGAACATCGATGTCTGGTACACATTTTGGGTACTTTCCATACAATAGTTTAGATTGCCATTATTATTAGTAGTAATAGTAGCATTTGTCATATAGGAAGAAAATGAGTAACTACCGACACCGAGGTTCGAACGTGACACGCTGGACTAGGTGTATAAATAGCGGTGTCAGGCTACTGACTACAGTGATTATTGGGTAAATATTCAGTGGAACTATCCAGTCGAATTAATGTAAATTATTGTGCGTCGATGATTTGGGTTTTGTTTTAGGATCTGGACTTATGAATATATGTTTTCCGCCTATTCTATAAATAGCGGTGTCAGGCTACTGACTGCGGTGATTATTGAGTGATTATTGAGTGGAACTATCCAGTCGAATTAGTGTGAATTACTGTGCGTCGATGATTTGGGTTTTGTTTTAGGATCTGGACTTATGAATATATGTTTTCCGCCTATTCTATAAATAGCGGTGTCAGGCTACTGACTGCGGTGATTATTGAGTGATTATTGAGTGGAACTATCCAGTCGAATTAGTGTGAATTACTGTGCGTCGATGATTTGGGTTTTGTTTTAGGATCTGGACTTATGAATATATGTTTTCCGCCTATTCTATAAATAGCGGTGTCAGGCTACTGACTGCGGTGATTATTGAGTGATTATTGAGTGGAACTATCCAGTCGAATTAGTGTGAATTACTGTGCGTCGATGATTTGGGTTTTGTTTTAGGATCTGGACTTATGAATATATGTTTTCCGCCTATTCTATAAATAGCGGTGTCAGGCTACTGACTGCGGTGATTATTGAGTGATTATTGAGTGGAACTATCCAGTCGAATTAGTGTGCATCGATGATTTGGGTTTTGAATGAGGATTTACCGGACGTTAAGCCGAGCCGAGCAAATCACAAGGTATTCGCTGAAATGGTTAATTTTCTTTGGTTGACTCTTACTTCTTTGTTTTGTTAAGTATTTATTTGCGGTTGTAATTAAATACTGTTTTATCTTAACATTGAAATCTTGAGTTTTACCTACTTATTAACTATAATTATAAGATACGAGTATAACAGTCTCAGCCACATGGAAAACAGACTAAAATAATAGAAATACTAATAATAATAAAGAGATAGACAACACTCAATATCATCAACTATGAACACCGCCATTTATCTCTCCCAGTATATTCATATCTATCTATCTATCTATCTATCTATCTATCTATCTATCTATCTGTCTGTCTGTCTGTCTATCTATCTATCTATCTATCTATCCTAATTGGGTCAGTTTCTTTATTTCTTTCTTTCTATCTATCTCAGCTTGTTCATATCTAAGTCTGCTCATATATATATATATATATATATATATATATATATATCTATTGAACAGACTCTTGATGATCTATCTATCTATCTATCTCAGTCTACTCATATCTATCTCAGTATATATTTATATATCTCTATGCTCATATCTATCTATCTCAGATTGTTCGTATCTAAGTCTGCTCACATATATCTATCTATCGAACAGCCTCTTGATGATCTATCCATCTATCTCAGTCTGCTCATATCTATCTCAGTATATATTTATATATCTGTATGTTCATATCTATCTATCTATCTATCTATCTCAGTCTACTCATATCTATCTCAGTATACATTTAGATATCTCTATGTTCATATCTATCTATCTATCTATCTATCTATCCTATTTGGATCAGTTTCTTTCTTTCTATCTATCTCACCTTGTTCATATCTAAGTCTGCTCATATATATCTATCTATTGAACACCCTCTTGATGATCTATCTACCTATCTATCTATATATCTATCTATATATCTCAGTCTACTCATATCTATCTCAATGTATATTTATAAATATCTATGTTAATATCTATTTTCCTATCTATCATATAGGGAAAAAAGTGTAACTACAGACACCGAGGTTCGTGCGTGAAACTCTGGACTATGTTTTCGGCCAGGTGTATAAATAGCGGTGTCAGGCTACTGACTGCAATGATTATTGAGTGATTATTGAGTGGAACTATCCAGTCGAATTAGTGTGAATTACTGTGCATCAATGATTTGGGTTTTGTTTTAGGATCTGGACTTATGAATATATGTTTTCCGCCTATTGTATAAATAGCGGTGTCAGGCTACTGACTGTGGTGATTATTGAGTGCTTATTGAGTGGAACTATCCAGTCGAATTAGTGTGAATTATTGTGCGTCGATGATTTGGGTTTTGATTTAGGATTTACCGGACGTTAAGCCGAACCGCGTTACTAACAAGGTATTCACTGAAATGGTTAATTGTCTTTGGTTGACTCTTACTTCTTTGTTCTTGTTAAGTATTTATTTGCGGTTGTAATTAAATACTGTTTATCTTAACATTGAAGTCTTGAGTTATACCTAATTATTAACAGCCACCGTACGTCACAAAAGTATTAATACTCTGTCACTTCATACTAAACATTGTTATAACCGAATCTGTTTTCCGACAAAAAGTTATTCTTCAGAATTAATATGGTTGTCGGATTTTTGGCGAAATAGAATTTTTGTATTGATTATTCTGTATAAATAATAGAAATATCGCACATTGAGTACTAGTTCTAATAAAATAGTGGAAGATTTTTCTCTCCAGAATCTATCTTACATATTGCACGGACGAATGGTAGACTTATAGATAACTCTAGCATTCCACCATGCATGGAATATTGCTGCCATATATAGTCCAGTGATACTGCTATTTATCTTGAACCTCTTGATAAAATCCAAAGGCGAATCAGCAATATTATTGGTCTTGATCTGGCTGCTCGATGTCAGTCACTTTCCCACCGCCGTAAGGTTGCCACTCTGTGTCTTTTCTATAAATACTTTCATGGTAATTGCTCGGATGAGGTCTTCACTATGGTACCGAGGCTTTTTGAATTTAAGCGCGGAACAAATGATAGCCTGTTGAAAATGTTAGCAATAACAATATTTCAAAATGACATCAAGACCGTCGTTAAATGGGGCAAAAGATGGCTTGTTAATTTTAATGCCCCCAAAACTAAACTTCTCTCCATTAATCATCTGAGCGACCCCTCTCTGCCTTCCATCAGTATGGCTGATGCTAACCTCCAAGAAAGTGATTAACGTTCTCAGTAGACACGTAGTAGAAAGACTATATTGAATCCATTGCTAGGTCAGCTGTGTCGATTCACTGTGTCGATTCACTGTGTCGTGCTAGACATTCTGGAGAGAAAAATTCTTACATATCAATAAGTCTACCATTCATCCATGCTTAGAATATTGTTGCTACATGTCGTCCGGTGCCCCTGCTATTTGCCTTGAGCTCCTTGATAAAATCTAAAGGAGAATCAGCAATATTATTGGTCTTGATCTGGCTGATCGGTGTTAGTCACTTTCCAACGGCTGTGTGGTTGCCTCTCTGTGTCTTTTATATAAATATTTTTATGGTAATTGTTCAGGACCTCATAATTTGACAGCTTTTGACATTCTTTTTTGGAAAAATATTACACGATTTTTTATTTTTAAATTTTGAATTTAAGCGCAGTACTAGACTGACGTCTATATCACATCAATCTACATTTGAGCTGGCTACATCTAGCCGTAAGTTCAATGCTAACATTTTCTTTTCTCGCACTTCTCGCTTGTGGAACTCCTTTCGGGCTCCATGCTTCCCAGCCAACTTTAATCTGCAAAAAATTTAAATGCAATGTCAATCACTATCTACTGTCTTCCTAATTGCTCTTTCCTCTTCTCGATCATTATTAATGTTTGTGTTCCTAATTCTTCTACACCCTGTAACCACTTGCGTCTTAGTGGCTTTACTACCTTGCATGGGGTGATATCGATTAAAAACATTTATAATAACAGAGCTATAATTCATATTAATAATAAATATATATTTTCTCCTCAACGTTAGTACAATTCTAAGTTTTATGTGCGATGCAGTCCCTGGTGATTGTATCGTGCATTAAACTCAGAGTTACGCTACCGGTCAAGAAAAAAAAAAAAAATATATATATATATAACTATGAGCCTATGAACCTAAAGAGTCAGGCAAACCTACCTAGGTTTCACCTACGCGGATCGTCAGGGTACGCTGGTCGGCGTACCCTGACGAACCGCGTAGGTGAAACCTAGGTAGGTTTGCCTGGTTCTTTAGGTTCATAGTTACATTTACTCTACTTAGTGCGTCGAGCACTTTGCTTAGTTACTTTTGCTTTACTCGTGTTGGTTTTTTTTTTCTTTGGACTCGGAGCTTGGATTCTGGACGATTATTTTCGCCTTAATTATATGTTCTTAGTTCTTTCTTTTTTTATCCTTTTCTTTTTTTTTCTTGGGCATTGGTTTGTTCATTTACAAGCCAAAACACCTAAGGTTTTTCCAGACGGGTATATATATATATATATATATATATATATATATATATATATATATATATATATATATATATATATATATATATATATATTATGTGTGTGTGTGCGCGCACGCGCACAGACACAAAACATGCATTAAATGAAGCATTCTCATGTTGCCACTCAAAAAGGTATAATAGTAGTAATTGTCGACACAATGCAGCGGCAGCGGGAATGGTGTCGTCTTCTGATGGCAGTAGTTGTAGTTCTAGAGCTATCCAAAACCACTTCTTTTCAGAGATATAACATCTCATACCATTCATCCGAATGCTCTTTGACCTTCTTGCATTCTTTTCGCATATCGAAATATTTGAAGAATACCAGGTGTGAGAATCTCAAATGGATCTGACAACAATGGAAACGATAGCTGCGACGCAAGAGGAATTCTTGTTTTAGTGTCCGCATGTCTTCATCTTATTGGATTGGTGCGCCATTTCGCAAAGAAACGACCCCCACCTTGACAACAGTATTCACATTTCTAAGACCATCTCACCGTTTTCAGAATGCATTCATTTTTAGCAAATCTGAATCCCCCCAGGTGTCTATTTAATGAGACACGCCTGCATATGTGTATGCTAACCCCTGACAAGGATGACAATAGGTGTCACAGTTTTTTTTTTTTTACACTTATTACGATCTGACCAGTAATAACTGTGCGGGTTGTGTGAATGTTAGCGAACAGGGTTCAATTTCCGGTCGAGTTCGTTACATTCATTTTCACACAAATACCTTTGCTAACTGTATGAATTCATCTCTTCTCTAGCTTCCAGCTATGCGCCAAATAGCGGGCTAGTTGGAGCTCTGTAGCTGAGGCTGGCAACCAATTCTAGCTTCAATTATAAATTCAAAACTCAACAATCTGGAGCAGTACAAAGATGAATACACTCCTGCCTGGGGCGCAGATATTATATTCGCAAAACAAAAATAAAATATGGATAATCTTACTGGAGAGTGATTATCTAGAATGCTATTGATGCCATCGGGAATTAGGCACCAGCGATGTGTCATTCTATGTGTTACACACTGGGCGGTAGTAATGAGGAAGGGATTTTCTCAAGTACTCACTCATACACTGTCATTGTTGTCAACCATCGCCGTATGCAAGATACAAGATGACTGTATTTTCAGACAAAATATTTACCTTATATTTCCACGTAACACACACACAGACATATATATATATATATAAATCATCGACTCTCCCGTCGAATTCGACGTACGAGGGTCAAGCAGATCAGCCTGACACCAGCACATGAGATTTAATTATAGTGGTGAAGGCTTTGTGCAGGGCCATCCACACTTTTTGAAGGGACGACTACAGAGACCTGGTGCACTAAGTGCCACAAGGTCCCCAAACGACCCTCCGCAGGTTTTGAATTCAGAGTTGTCCTTCTCCTAGACCAGTTGCCATCCAAGGCTATAGAACCCAGTCTGTCCTGCTATTTACCCATAGTTGGAGTGGGAAGAAGAGGATTCACACCTTTCCCAAGGTAAATGAATGTAATGAATTCAACTGGAATTCGAACTCGGCTATCCGATTCCTCAATCCAAGCCGTTATCCATTACTCCACCGTGCCTCCTCTGTATATAAATATTAGTGAACATAGAATTCAACACTTAGACGCAATCGTCAGGCCACTGCGTCTAGCCTGTCACTTCTAAGTGTTGATTTCAATGTTCACTTTTATATTTACACACGCTCTATCTCTGATATTGAGCACTTTATCCCATAAATATACCACACCTTAAGACTATATTTCTCCATATATATATATATATATATATATATATATATATATATATATATATATATATATATATATATATATAAAGAGAAAAGAGAAGCCACAAATGTTTTCAGTTATCATGTGTATTTTTTAATATATACGAGGGTCATTCAATAAATAAGGTGAATTTTTCGGTATAAGGACTTCTAATACAGATAGAAGCTTACTTTTCTTTTAATTTTTCAACGTAGTCTCCCAGCACTGTCACACACTTTTCCCATCTGTGCACAAGCTTCCGTATTCCCTCAGCGTAAAAATCTTTGGACTAGTTAACCGTTCAAGTTAACCGTTATCTTATCAATATAAACTACCACTTAAAATAACCCTCTACCTCGAGCGGCCCTTGAGCCTTGTACATGGTGAACCTTACTGTAAAAAATCATCTGAAGTGTTGTTAGATTTTTTTCCGGTTGTCTCGGGGATTGTGGTAAGTATCCCATTATTGGGAATAACTAATTTATTTTCAAATTTTGTAGATAGAACGTTAGACAGTAGGCTTATGCATTTTGTGTTGTTGATGTCAGAAGTGCTATCGGCGGGGTCTCGATTTTTCTAAATAGCACTTCTAACTTCAAAAATCCGTACGCCTACTGTCAAGCACTATATCTACAAAATTATTTCACTATTTACAAAAGTTATTTCTGGGAAGTGTATGTGGTAGGTATTTCTGCTTCATGCTGTTCTTCCATACTTCCATATAATAAAATAAAGTTTGCATCTCAAATCTTCTTTTTATTTAACTCTCCAATAATAACGATTTTTAATTCGAAATATAGATTGTATTTTATCTTAAATGTTGTTATTTAACACTACAATAATAAATAAAGATTGGTGTGAACGAAGCCATAGCTCTGAAAATCAAGAACGAAAGACTTGTTTACGTTACTTGTTCCTTGTGTCTGTTGCTCAGCGAAACTTTTGTTGGGTAATCACCTCTTGAATGTTGAATTTTAATGTGAAATCAAAAAGTAAAAATAGTTTAATTACATTTATAACTGTAGTAACTAGGGAGAGAGAGAGAGAGAGAGAGAGAGAGAAAGAAAGAGAGAGAGAGAGAAATAAACAAATAGATGGATAGAAACAGAAAGAGACGCCTTTCGTAATACCGTGACGGCACCGGTCGCGGTTCCGGCTTAGAGGCTTTCAGCCGTTATCGCGCGGAGGCAGCGTGGCACCGCCGCTCGTTCGAGCGAGCACGCGAACCGTTGCTCCGATCCCGCGGTTCCTCTCGTACTGGACGGTATAGCCGTGGCCACGGCCGACGTAACACACGTGCCGATCGGTAGGATAAAACTAACCTGTCTCACGACGGTCTAAACCCAGCTCACGTTCCCTGTCAGTGGGTGAACAATCCAACGCTTGGCGAATTCTGCTTCGCAATGATAGGAAGAGCCGACATCGAAGGATCAAAAAGCGACGTCGCTACGAAGTCGAACGCAGGCTCCGGCCGAACGAAATAACGCATGGGTGGTCGTCCCTCGCGGAGGACGAGTCGGTCAAGGGCTTAGTCTCAATAGATCGCAGTGTGGTGGCTGCTCTACTAAGTACGACACCCCGAGCCTGAAATCAAGTGGTCTACGAGCGATCCCTCGTCTCACGCTCCGATTACTTCCAAGAAGCATGGAACCTAGATTTTATCTGATAATTTGTAGTATAAGACAGTCGAATACAACATATATGGCGAAACCATAAATAACGATGTTTATAATAAGTTCTTTGCATCAGATGGTGATGATCCTAGTAATTTTGAAGGGTTTTAATTGTGTATGTGGGTGTCTTATGTCTTTTATTCTGTAATGAGAAATAAATATTTTATGGTATCTTAAGTGATCTGTTGCTTAACACCGCAAACAATTTCATATAATGTATGATATAAAAAAATAAAATTTACATCTTAAATCTTGTTGTTATTTAACACCCCAATAATAATGATTTTTAATTCGAAATATAGATTGTATTTTATCCTAAATGTTGTTATATAACACTACTGTAGCGGACGGTGGGGGTGAAGATGTGAAGAGATATCAGAAGGTTAAACTTTCCTGCTGGCCGGTCCAGCTACATGGGAATGGCGAACTTTAATTAACTCCAAAGAAGACAAAGAAAACAAACAAGACCGATATACATGGGTAAACAAATATATATTAATAACAAAACAAGTTAAACAAAGACATGGACTGTTACATAGAGTTTGTATGGAGAAATTATGTGTGTGTGTTGTAAGTGTTCGTACGTACGTGTATTGTTCTTAGCCCGTTCCCAGAATTTGGGAAACGCTGTATATGTGAGAGGTCACATATTGGCCTAAGTGGAAAAAGAGAAATTTTACACCGCCTCCACGCGAGGTAGCGGCCCAAGGCCTAAGTCGGAAAAAGAGAGATTTTACCTCATCTCCACGCGAGGTGGCGGCCCAAGGCCTGAGTCGGAAAAGATTATTTATTTCTGTATTTTAACAGAAAATGTGGCACAAGGCCGAAGTGGGGAATGGGGAAAAGGTCGGTCTTCTGTCTTAACTTTTAAACTTAGCTAGCCAACAAACGCTGACCCAATCATACTACTGAGTCGGAAAAGAGAGAGAGAGAGAGAGAGAAGGGTCAGCCAGTATTTATAGCCAGGGGAGAGAGACCCCTGTTGAAGGATTAAAGAACTGAGGAGGAGCTAACTGCGACACTACAATAATAAATAAAGATTGCTGTGAACGAAGCCATAGCTCTGAAAATCAAGAACGATAGACTTTTTTACATTACTTGTTACTCATGTGCGTTGCTTAGCTGAACTTTTGCAAAGTGTTGTGTAATCACCTCTTAAACGTTGCATTTTAATGTGAAATCAAGAACAAAGAGTACTTTTATTACATTTATTATAACTGTAGTACAACATTATAATGTGAATTGTTTCAATTAAAAACATTTACATCGGTAGTTACTATACCGACGCAGTTGTTAGCCTACCACGATCCATGGCGCAAACATACTAGCCTACTTACCAGTGCCGAGACACTACGGGATTTAAGGTTAGTTTTTTGTAACTGTTGTATTATATGACCCCCTATTTTTTTCGGCTAGGGGAGGGGTTAATTGTTAACATTTAAAGGCTACCTTTGTACGCGTAAATATAAGGCATGTCAATAATAAATCAATTAAGATTAAATTGTCATTAGATTAATTTAATTACACTGGTCATTAAAAAATCATTTTTGAAATGGTGTCGAGACACCAAACATCTTTTTTAGCTAATTTCAGGGCGCTAAATCTGAAAATGACCTTACTTTTTCTTGGTTAGCTACCTTTTTGCTCTATAGGAGTGCTTCATTATTTGAAAAAAAAAACTTTTGTTTTCTGTATATATGATGTTGACCAATGGTAATATTTCTCCAAATAAAATCGTAGAAACCTCTCAATTCGTACTTAAACAAATATTGGTCTGCTTTTTGAGAAATATTATTTTTACAATAACAATCAAACCCTAAGTCTTTAAAACTAACACGATTGAATATACCAAGACCAACAAGTATTTTCATCAAATCATTTAATAAAGTAACAGCAGAAATAAAACCTTTGTGAACATAAGAACTATGGTAAATATTTCCTCTTCCTTGATTGTCTGTCATGTTTAATGTTATTTAAATCCCTTTTGATATCCCAGCAGTATCATGTACAATGGAATAGGTGCATTCAATTGGGATGTTTTTAGTTGGAGTTTCTTTCCAACTGGCAAAACAAAATGCTCTCAATGTGCTTGGTTTCCTTCCTTAGTGAAAAGATAAAAGTGATTGGATAAATTTATGAACACCAAACGGATGATTTCAGTGTTTCTTTTTTTTTATGTCACCTTAATTATCAGGTTTACTAAAGTGTATTGCTGATAAAGTTTATCAGTTAATTTGAATTTTGGTGATAAATTGGAAAAATTCGGTACTTGAATTTTAACATTTTTGACTCAAAAACATTTTTCTTATAAAAATAGTTTATTTCAGGTGGCTGACATGAATTGCTCGGCCTACCTGGAAATTGAAATTTTTAAGACCTTTATTAACTGAATTTTACGTTCAGCCATGATCGTAAATTGATATTTTTTTCCAAAAATGAGTAATTTCGGTAAAGTAAAAATGGTAGCTAACCATGAAAAACTAAGTTTATTTTCGGAATTAGCACCATCAAATATAGCCATTTCCACATAAGGAAACATTTGGAATACAATGGCCGTAAAGTGTTATCATTACGTTTAATATGTATCTTTTGAATTAAAGTAAATTTCAGTAAGTTTCAACTGCCATTAAATTTTATGTATTCTTTGACCAGTTTATTAAATTGCTAAGTTATTTTGGATACATTATTTACTAGTGAGCAAAAACCAAATAACTGGACTCACTTTATAGTTCCCCCAAATGAAGGTTAACCAATCAGAAGGCGTAAAATATTCAATCCGTCTTACATAACGGCGGCCATTTTGGTTACTCTCTCCGAATGTCCAATGCGAACCTGTCAGAACCAAAGATGACCAGAACAGAAGAAAGAACTACGCTCTGCTACTGAAACGAGATATCCACTGCTAACCTGAACTACGCTTCCCTACTGTCTTCGAAATATTCACTGCCAACCTCTGGATTCTATACTCAAAGATTACCGTCATCATGAACAACGTAAATTACCATCACCAACAGCAGCAGTCACATGACCTTTTGTGATTGTAGGGTTGCTGCACAGGTGGCCAAATACCTGGGTTGAAAGTCGGAGGGATATCCATTCATGCGTAGCATGTCTTGGGAATGCAGACACGGCTGAGCCCTCAACAGCTCAGACCACCGTCGATGTCTTCCATCTTGAAGGCGCATTTTGGTCACGGACTCTTTGACTCAGACGTCCTGACACTTGACTTCAGTTGTTGGAAGCCCTCCTCCCAGTGATGACGTGTTATGGAAGCGCTGACTGCATACGTAGCAACGTGTTTTTCGCAAGTAGACCTGGCGGCTCCCATCCCTCAACAGGCCAGACTACCACCGATGTCCCCCAACTTCAAGGCTTGCCTTGGTTACATACATACATGTAGCCCTCCATCGTGGGAGCCCTGGTCATTGACTTCAGTATAGGAATTCCTCCGCTAGTAATGCCGTGTCCTCACAATACATATCTATCGATCCCAGTCTATTGGATTTTGCTAGATATCCGTTGCCCCGACAAGGAGTTTCTTCTGCCATTTGACAGGACTTGTTTTTAATTCTGTTGAGTGGCGAGCAACCATCCTCACCAGAAAAGCCTGAGAGAGGAACCGGTTTAGTCGCCAATAACCCGATAATACGGCTGATACTCATGCATTTCACTGTAACAATAGCACTACTAGAATTATACTTACATAAATGAACATTAGATTTAATTTTCAGTAAGTTAATAGGGGGAGATAAGTTCGCATATCGTCCAGTTCATACTCCTCCTTCATCTTTTGAAAAGGAGTATAAGTTTATCCCTTTTTTTCCTATTGAGGATTGGGTTTTCAATTTCTTCTAAAGTCTACTTCAACTCTATACAATAGAATTAGATACGTTCGGTAATCGTCCAGTCCACACTCCTCTCTGGTCTTTTGAACAACAGTAGAGGTTTATCTATGTTTTTCTTGTTCAGCTCTGTACTCCTAACATCGCCACCTAAACTCTGAAGTTTTATTTACTATTTATTCATTTTGTACCACAATAGGAGTAGATAGGTTTGCCTATCATCCTGTAATTTTATTCCTTGTTTCTTGTTTAAGATTTCTTTTCTGGTTTCTTCTAAATTCTACTTTAATTCTATACATCTATCTCTTCCTAAGGTGTGAAATTTTATTTACTAATTATTTATCTATTTTTTTTTAATTTCCTCGGCAGGAATAGATTGGTATGCCTATCATCTGGTTGACAATCCTCACCAATCTCTTGAACAGGAGTAAACTTTTATCACTTGTTTCCTGTTGAGAATTGGGTTTCCAGTTCTTTGTAAATTCTACTTCAACTCTATACTTCTAACGTCTCCGCTTAAACTGTAAAATTTATATTGGGTTTCCGCTTTTTTATACTAATTTTTTCGTCAGTAGTATTAGACACGTTCGGTATTTGTCCAGTCTACACTCCTCTCTGGTCTTTTGAACATGAGTAGAGGTTTATCTCTTTTCTTCTTGTTTAGGACTGGGTTTCTGGTTCCTTGTAAAATCTTCTTCAGCTCTGTACTCCTAAAATTTGCACCTGAATGCTGAAATTTTATTTACTAATTATTTATTTACTTTTATTTTTTCTTCTCAGTTATAGTGGATAGGTTTACCTATCGCCTGGTTCACACTCATCCTGGATCTTTTGAAGAGGATTAGAAGTTTATCTCTTTTTACCCTGTTCACGATTAAGTTTCCGGTTCATTATAAAGACTTTTAATTCTTTTTTACTTCTACTAGTCCTTTGCATCTTAGTGGCATTATCGCCTTGCTTGGGGTAAATTGATTTTAAAGAAATAGAAAAAGTTTAATGAATATTTTTCTGTGAATATTGAATTGAACCCCATTAAATAATCATTAAATTTTCATTAAATTACCTTAAAATTAAATGATATATAAATTTAATTACCATTAAAAATTCGGTAAATCTTGATTAATTATAATTAATTGATTGATTTGAAATTCACCTTCAGTTTAATTTAATTCAAACAGGTGCAAAAATTTATATATCTGGGAAGTGTATTAGCAGAGGACGGAAAGTGTGTCTGAAGGCGCATTGGGATAGTGAAAGATGCCTTCCAGAAGTTGAGCAAGGTATTAAGAAAAAAGAAAAATATTGTTAGAAACAAAGAAAAGAGTACTGAACTGTTACACAGTACGTCTTCCTATATGGCAGTGATGGATGAAGAAGAAACATAAAGTAGAGGAAATATGGTTCTACTGAAGGATGCTGTGGATACCCATCGACCAAAAATGTGGGCAGTGACAAAGTTCTAGATGTAATAGTAACAGAAAGGATACTTATACTTGACTTCAGAAAGAGACATTTGAAATTTCTGGAGGCATAATGAGGAAAGAAGTTTTGGGATTTTATAATTGTATAATTAATATGGGGACTTTATAAACCTATAATTAATATTTGGATTTTATAAACCTATAATTAAGACTGATTTTATAAACCTAAAATTAATACTTGGATTTTATAAACCTATAATTAATACATGGATTTTACAAACCTATAATTAATAAAGGGATTTTATAAACCTATAATTAATACTGGAAATTTATAAAGCTATAATTGATACTGTGATTTTATAAACCTATAATTAATACTGGGATTTTATAAATGTATAATTAATATGGGGACTTTATAAACCTATAATTAATATTTGGATTTTATAAACCTATAATTAATACAGGCATTTTATAAACCTATAATTAATACTGGGATTTTATAATCCTATAATTAATACTGGAATTTTATAAACCTATAATTAATATGGGGATTTTATGAAGCTATAATTAATACAGGGATTTTATAAAGCTATAATTAATACTGGCATTTTATAATCCTATTATTAATACTGAGATTTTATAAAGCTATAATTAATACTGGGATGTTATAAACCTATAATTTAGACTGGGATTTTATAAAACTACAATTAATCCAGGGATTTTATAAACCTATAATTAATACTAGTTTTTAATTTTTGTTTTTTCAGAAATCTAAGACAGGATTTTATTTTAATTTTTATTAATTTATTTATTTGTTTGTTTAGTGTCATATCAACATTTTATGGGTCATTTAATGCAGAAATTTAATTTTCTTGGAAGCATTATTAATTTCATTTAAAGAAATGTATTACTGGTAATTTTTTTACTATGAAAATATATTGCTGGTATTTTTACTATAAAAATTTTATGCTTTTCAATTAATTAGACACCATTTTGAATGAATAAAACATCTGAACGCTACTTCAGGTTTACAATATGCTTAACATTTGGACGAATATAACATCACAACCTTACTTCAGGTTTAACTTTCGAACATAACATCATCTGAGCCATACTTGAGGTCTAAGATATGCTTAATTTTTGGACAAATAAACATCTGAACCTTAACGTCAGATTTAAAATATAGTTAACTTTTGAATGTAAAACTATGTGAGTCTAATTTGAGGTTTAAAATATGCTTAACTTTTGGATGAATATAACATCTGAGCCCTCAGGTTAAAAATAAGCTTAACATTTGAAAGAATAAAACATTTGAGCCTTACATCAGGTTTATAATATACTTAAGATTTTGAAGAATATAACATCTGAGTCTTACTTTTGGTTTAAAACAAGCCTAACATTTCAATGAATGAAACATCTGAACCTTATTTCAGGGTTCAAATAAGCTTAACATTTGGATGAATAAAACATCTGAACCCTATTTCAGTTTTAAAATAAGTTTAATATTTTGACACATAAAACATTTTTACCTGATTTTTAGTTTAAAGTAAGCTTAACATTTGGATGACTAAAACATCAGGTGTAAATAAGCCTAACTTTTGGACGAATAAAACACATGAGTCTTATTTCAGGTTTAAAATAAGGCTAACTTTTGGACAAATAAAACATCTGAGCATTACTACAGGTTTAAAATAAGCCTAACCTTTGGACGAATAAAACATATGAGCCTTATTTCAGGTTTAAAATAAGCCTAACTTTTGGTCAAATAAAACATCTGATCTTTACTTCAGGTTTAAAATAAGCCTAACTTTTGGATGAATAAAACATCTGATCTTTACTTCAGGTTTAAAATAAGCCTAACTTTTGGATGAATAAAACATATGAGACTTATTTCAGGTTTAAAATAAGCCTAACTTTTGGTCAAATAAAACATCTGAGCTTTACTTCAGGTTTAAAATAAGGCTAACTTTTGGACAAATAAAACATATGAGCCTTATTTCAGGTTTAAAATAAGCCTAACTTTTGGATGAATAAAACATCTGATCTTTACTTCAGGTTTAAAATAAGCCTAACTTTTGGACAAATCTAACATATGAGCCTTATTTCAGGTTTAAAATAAGCCTAACTTTTGGATGAATAAAACATATGAGCCTTATTTCAGGTTTAGAATAAGCCAAACTTTTGGACAAATAAAAGATCTAAGCTTGACTTCAGGCTTAAAATATGCTTAACATTTGGACGTATAAAGCATCTGAACCTTTCTTCAGTTTTATAATATGCTCAATTTTGTAACTAATCTGACCCTTTTCATTCTCATAAGCTTCATGTTTATAATAAAAAAATTTTATATGTTTACCCATGCCAATAAAAAATAGCGGCCATATTTAAGTAATTTTGCAATTGCATTGTTTTGTATTTTCTTCATAAGTTGTGTGAAATTTTCATCTATATAATATAGAAGAAGGAATTTTGCATTTTAAAAATGTAAAAATATCCAAAGAATGCTAACATGAAACGAAATAAATGAAAATCCAACATATTAACAGCTTCTCTCTTCCTACTTAATATTGAAATATTCCATTGTTATATTATAAACTTCTTTTTTGTTACCATAACAAAGGAGTAGCTCATGATCTCTAATAGTGGAGATGAGGATGCATGACCAATACATATATGAAATCACATTGTGTTTTATATTAAAGTCTGTGAAAAGAACCCGATACGTGGCCTTTCATGCCCAGTATTAAGGGTCTGCTATACTCATGCGGCAGCATTTGCAAATATAAAAATACGAGATATCGTTTTCAAATTTCAATTCAAATTGTTTCTAATTTAAATTGAGAACTTTTATCGATGTAATTAACTCTATTGTTGCATGTATGGAAGAATAAATTTCACACGAAGTAAAAGAAATAAAATCTAAGATATCAACCACCTGATCTCTCCAAATGTCTATTTACATATTCCATTGTTATGTTATAAAGATGAGTTCACTTATTGTTCAGGTCTTCCCACCAGATTCTTCCAGAGGGATTCGCATAAGAGGGGAAGGTTCTTTTTTCCTGTCAGAGTAGATGCTTCAGTATCTGTTCCATGCCTGAGACCTTCTTACCTTCCTTACGTTCCCACCACGATTGTGTGACATCTGTTATGTAGCTGTGGTATGACCAGCTATGACTAGCTTAAACAAGCTTTGATCACCTTAGACAAGCTAAAACCAGCAGCCAAGTAGAAGCACTCGGGCCCCAACATTAAAAATTGTCCTAGTGTCACAACCTGACTCAGTGGGGGTTTAAGGTAAATGAAGCATAATCAATTCACATATATATATATATATATATATATATGTATATATAAATAAAAAGGAAAGAACAGTGAGATATAAAATCCGGTGTTCTTATAGATATTTTTATTTTTACACAATAGTGCTCTATGTAAATTTAAATTTACAGAGCATTAATATTATAAATTAATAGATTTAAAATATGGTTTTACCGCTACACAGTGATAACCATGTTTCAGAAATGGATGCTAAAGCCCCTGAATTTAATTTTGTTATTAAACCAAAGACATTAGTTCCATTTCCTCATCAAGCGAATTTTGGAGACTCCAAAATTCGCTTGTTGAGGAAATGGAACTAATGTCTTTGGTTTAATAACAAAATTAAATTCAGGGGCTTTAGCATCCATTTCTGAAACATGGTTATCACTGTGTAGCGGTAAAACCATATTTTAAATCTATTAATTTATAATATATATATATATATATATATATATATATATATATATATATAGATAAATAGATAGATAGATAGATAGAAATAATTAGGATGGTTTAAAATAATCAGAATTAAAGTTAATTCATTGAGTCTAGAAGAAACCTCAACAGAATGCAGAAAGCACTGGACGGCCGTTTCATCCTATACTTGGGACTCACCAGCAGTGCGCATCCACTACCGAGAACTGAAACTCGAACAGTTACGATAGTAGTTAAACGTCATACCAACTGTACCAACGGGCCTCGGTGACGAAGATGTAAAGAATTGGACTCGATATAGCGTCGCTCAATCACATATTCCGTGGTGGAACTCATCCGAGTTTCTCCTTTACCCATAGGACTGTGCCTCCAGGAGCTACAACGACTATCCCCAACCCGCTTCATCCAGAGCATTAAAAGATGGTTCAAGTAAGGATATACAGATAGAAATAATTAGGAGGATTTGAAATAATCGTAATTAAGTAATTCATATATATATATATATATATATTGGCTCCTGAATAGTTAATTTCGGTTGAGCTCTTTGGTTTGAAGTGTGAGTGACTATTTAAGCTAATATAGCACGACTCTTCGGCAGAATTGAGTCACTGTCAGTCACTGTGTGTTTATCTGAATCTAAAAATAAACACGCTAAAATTCACCTTCATCCCTGCCGTGAGCCAACGGCTTAGTGGGAGAAGTTCCGACTGACACCAATTCAGTCGGGTTTCAATCCTAGCTAGAGGCAACCGGACGTCAAGCCACACTGATGAGCTGCGAAACAGTCTGTAGGTGGATGACAAAAAAATATATATATATATATATATGTAATCATATTTAATTTAAAAGTAATGAATTTTATCTAGGCCATTAACTCTATTGTTACCTATAAGAAATAATACATGCAGCAATTATATTTATTAATATAGGATTTAATTAATATAATTAACAAAACTGACCGATGTGAGAATGAGTTCTGTTTTTTAAATCATCAAAGTAAAAAGCATTCAAAGTAAGCTAAAACAGATCACACAATTAAAAATTGTGTCCATATTTAACTGCATTGTTTATATTTTCTATATAAGTAATATATGATTTAATATAAGTAATGTATTTTCTATATAAGTAATATATAATTTAATATAATATATTTTCTGTATAAGTAATATATAATTTAATATAATATAATTTCTGTATAAGTAATATATAATTTAATATAATATATATTCTGTATAGATAATATATAATTTAATATAAGTAATGTATTTTCTATATAAGTAATATATAATTTAATATAATATAATTTCTGTTTAAGTAATATATAATTTAATATAATATATTTTCTGTATAAGTAATATATAATTTAATATAATATAATTTCTGTATAAGTAATATATAATTTAATATAATATATTTTCTATATAAGTAATATATAATTTAATATATTTGTATAAGTAATATATAATTTAAGTAATATATTTTCTATATAATATATAATTTAATATAATATACTTTTTATAAGTAATATATAATTTAAGTATTTCTATATAAGTAATATATAATTTAATATATTTTCTATATAAGTAATATATAATTTAATATAAGTAATATATTTTCTACATAAGTAATATATAACTAAATATAAGTAATACATTTTCTATATAAGTAATTTATAATTTAATATAAGTAATATATTTTCTATATAAGTAATATATAATTTGATATAAAATATTTTCTGTGTAAGTAATATATAATTTGATGTGATATATTTTCTGTATAGATAATATATAATTTAATATAATATAATTTCTGTATAAGTAATATATAATTCAATATAATATAATTTCTGTATAGATAATATATAATTTAATATAAGTAATGTATGTTCTATATAAGTAATATATAATTTAATATAATATAACTTCTGTATAAGTAATATATAATTTAATATTATATATTTTCTGTATAAGTAATATATAATTTAATATAAGTAATGTATTTTCTATATAAGTAATATGTAATTTAATATAATATATTTTCTGTATAAGTAATATATAATTTAATATAATATATTTTCTGTATAAGTAATATATAATTTAATATAAGTAATGTATTTTCTTTATAATATATAATTTAATATAAGTAATGTATTTTCTATATAAGTAATATATAATTTAATATAATATAACTTCTGTATAAGTAATATATAATTTAATATTATATATTTTCTGTATAAGTAATATATAATTTAATATAAGTAATGTATTTTCTATATAAGTAATATATAATTTAATATAATATAATTTCTGTATAAGTAATATATAATTTAATATATATTTTCTGTATAAGTAATATATAATTTAATATAAGTAATGTATTTTCTATATAATATATAATTTAATATAAGTAATATATTTTTATAATATATAATTTAATATAAGTAATATATTTTCTATATAAGTAATATATAATTTAATATAATTAATATATTTTCTATATCAGTAATATATAATTTAATATAAGTAATATATTTTCTATATAAGTAATATATAATTTAATATATTTGTATAAGTAATATATAATTTAAGTAATATATTTTCTATATAATATATAATTTAATATAATATACTTTTGATAAGTAATATATAATTTAAGTATTTTTCTATATAAGTAATATATAATTTAATATATTTTCTATATAATATATAATTTAATATAAGTAATATATTTTCTACATAAGTAATATATAATTTAAAATATATTTTCTGCATAAGTAATATATAATTTAATATATTTTCTACAGAAGTAATATATAATATAAGTAATATATTTTCTATATAAGTAATATATAACTAAATATAAGTAATACATTTTCTATATAAGTAATATATAACTTAATATAAGTAATATATTATTTTTTATAAGTAATATATAATTTTATTTATGCAGTGAATACTTTTGTTTCATACAAGTAAACATTCTGTTTTGTAAATCTTGAAAGGATAAAAAGGATGTGCATATACTTTAGCTGTTATGAGTGCATAATAATGGAATCAGAGGCCAGTGTTCAAATCCCAGCCTAGTCTCTTGTGTTCACTTTGCTCAAATATTGTAGCCATTTATTTTCACTTCAGACTAGCAGGGTAGTTTGGGTTCTCTCGCCTTGTATGTCAGCCAGACCAGAAGAACAACTATAAATTGAGTATCATGAAACGAAATCCTTTTTTTTTATTCTACATCCACACATCTGTAAATTTACAGAGCATTAATATTAGAAATTAACTGATTTAAAATATGTTTTTTTCGCTACACAGTAATAACCATATTTCAGAAACTGAAGCTAAAACCTATATATATCGTCAGAATAAATGACAACCGTATTCCAAAGCTATTGATTTATGGTGAACTGCGAGAAATGGAAGAGAAATGCCGTCAAACCTAAGATGCGCTTTAAGGACTGCATCAAGGATGCGCTGAAGATATGCAATATTCCTTGTGAGCACCGGGAAGAATGTGCATCTGATCGTAATAATTGGAATGAGGCTGCTTGGAGTGGAAGGTGTGACTTTGAGGAGGAGAAGAAGAGGCACGCAAGGCTTAAAAGAGATGTGCGTAAAGGCGTCCCCGCTGAACTTCATGAAGACACCCCCGTAGGCAGCTCGATCTGGTATGCACAGATTGTGGTAGAGTGTGCTTGTCGATGGCTGGTCTAAGAAGTCACTTGAGAACACACCGAAAGAGGGTGGCAATTGACTATAAAGCCGTAGACGTGCAGCAACTGAAATGTGATATTTGTGGCAAGACATGTGGGTCTAGAAGCGGTTACATGCGATATTTTAAATTGCATGAGAATATAAAACCCACTGTTACACCACTTCAGTGTCCTGTTCGTGTCAGAGTCTTGCTGGGCTAAAAAAGGTGAAGAGCCACATTCGTTCAGCACATCAATAGATATTCCCTAAAAAGATATGTAGTTATGGCCGTACTAGGACACGAGTTGCCAACCGCCATATATATATATATATATATATATATATATATATATATATATATATATATATATATATATATATATTGGCATTTGTTTACTTTTGTAAAAACAATACGCTAGATTTAGTTGTGTAACTCTACCGAGTGGAGATACCAAATTAGTTGTTTCAATCCTGGCTTGAGGCATTCGGAAGTCTAGTCGCACTGAGGAGCTGTGATACAGCGAAACAGTACTTTCTGTGAATGACATAATTATATATATATATATATATATATATATATATATATATATATATATTTCTGAGATGCGTTATTATGTATACTATTTACATTATTTGGACTATTGTCCTTATCTTTGTTGCCATATTTATCACAAAGTTTCGGCCGAAGAATGCCGGAGCGTACAACGGCCAAAATGTTGTGATAAATATGGCAACAAAGATGAGGACAAGTTGAAAGAAACAGAGAAACAGTGGCGATTCTTATTACAAAAGAATGACCATTTCCTAATAATAAACAAAACAAGCTTTCTCTTGTGTCCTATAAGTATGCAAACCTTACAAATTTGATAAGTTTTGTTTCGCTTTTTTTTTTAGTACTGTTCAGTTATTGCTTGCGTTGTTTCCACTGAGTCCAAATTTTCACACTGCCCGACCCCAGGATTGAACTTTCATTTACGACGTCACTAAATCCGTCATTCAAGATTTTAAACCAGTAAACTCTGCAAATTATTGATAAGGCGTCATCCTAGAAAGTTAGCCAATTGCCCGATGTCTGAGTATTTTTGGTTTCCATCGGCCACAATCAAAGGGATTTACTTTCCTGTGTTAAGTCGGTTCCCTAGCATTTTGAAAAGAGGGATCCATACATCTGGATAAATTTGGATGAAACTATCTGCCGATATTTCTGAGATGAGGTATTATGTACACTATTTCCATTTCTGAGACTATCATCCTCATCTTTGTTGCCATATTTATCACAACGTTTCTGCGTTTATATAGCTGTATCCATTTATACATATATACGTGCCCCCATATATATAATGAAATAAAAAGAATTAACATATTTATCACAACGTTGTACGCTCCGGCCTTCTTCAGGTGGTTGGAAAGTCGAACAGAACCCTTTAATGGTTGTTGAAGACATTAGGTTTATAATATCCAGAAATTCATACACAGATGTCCTCAAGGACACATCGCACAGTGGATAAAGGCGTTAGTTATATCCAGTGACAGGACCCAAAGAGTGTGAGTTCAATAATACCTGGTTAAGGCAGTGGAGAACATGGAGAGAGGAATTAATAGGAGATAACTGACATCCATTAGACATGACACGTGGAACTAGAACAGTCTACCCCAGAGAACAAAATAAAGGGTTCAGTTCGACATTCCAACGGCCGAAACGTTAGATGAAGCTGTTACTTCTGTTTATTTCATTATATATGTGGGGGCACATAAACAAGTGTATATATATATATATATATATATATATATATATATATATATATATATATATATATATATATATATATATATATATATATCGTCATGGTCTGACGAGTGCGTTTAACATGGAAGAGACTATCACCTCTGGGTGTTTACTCCAATGCCCACAAATGAAAAATTTTATTTGTATTATTCCTTTTGTGCCTGGTATATCTGAAACCCATTTGTTGCTGAAACTGTTTGGTCTGATGCGTCGAAACCGAAGTATCAGTTTTGCGAAAATAAAATATTACCAAATATTACAAAATATTACTCCACTTTCATACTTTTCAGTGAGCAAACCCAGCCGATCCCATCATTGGGAGACGCATAATTGGAACGTAGCGTGACGTCTAATTGATCGCCTGTCTATATTTCTGAGATGAGGTGTTATGTACACTATTTACATTATTCGGACTATTGTCCTCATCTTTGTCGCCATATTTATTACAACGTTTCGGCCTTTCAGCATCTGTCTATATTTCTGAGATGAGGTGTTATGTACACTATTTACATTATTCGGACTATTGTCCTCATCTTTGTCGCCATATTTATTAAAAAGTTTTGGACTTTTAGTATCTGTCTATATTTCTGAGATGAGGTATTATGTACACTATTAACATTATTCGGACTATTGTCCTCATCTTTGTCGCCATATTTATTACAACGTTTCGGCCTTTCAGCATCTGTCTATATTTCTGAGATGAGGTATTATGTACACTATTTATATTATTCGGACTATTGCCCTCATCTTTGTCGCCATATTTATTAAAATGTTTTGGACTTTTAGTATCTGTCTATATTTCTGAGATAAGGTATTATGTACACTATTTACATTATTCGGACTATTGTCCTCATCTTTGTCACCATATTTATTACAACGTTTCGGCCTTTCAGCATCTGTCTATATTTCTGAGATGAGGTGTTATGTACACTATTTACATTATTCGGACTATTGTCCTCATCTTTGTCGCCATATTTATTACAACGTTTCGGCCCTTCAGTATCTGTCTATATTTCTGAGATGAGGTGTTATGTACACTATTTACATTATTCGGACTATTGTCCTCATCTTTGTCGCCATATTTATTAAAAAGTTTTGGACTTTTAGTATCTGTCTATATTTCTGAGATAAGGTATTATGTACACTATTTACATTATTCGGACTATTGTCCTCATCTTTGTCGCCATATTTATCACAACGTTTCGGCCTTTCAGTATCTGTCTATATTTCTGAGATGATGTATTATGTACACTATTTACATTATTCGGACTATTGTCCTCATCTTTGTCGCCATATTTATTAAAAAGTTTTGGACTTTTAGTATCTGTCTATATTTCTGAGATAAGGTATTATGTACACTATTTACATTATTCGGACTATTGTCCTCATCTTTGTCGCCATATTTATCACAACGTTTCGGCCTTTCAGTATCTGTCTATATTTCTGAGATGAGGTATTATGTACACTATTTACATTATTCGGACTATTGTCCTCATCTTTGTCGCCATATTTATCACAACGTTTCGGCCTTTCAGTATCTGTCTATATTTCTGAGATGAGGTATTACGTACACTATTTACATTATTCGGACTATGGTCCTCATCTTTGTTGCCATATTTGTCGCAATGCTTAGGCCGTTGTACACTCCGGCCTTCTTCAGGTGGTTGGAATGTCGAACTGAGCGCTTTATATTAAGGAATCGGCTCATATGATAGGCCACAAATATCTCCTGAGTCAACCAAGCATAATAATGAATACATTAAGGGAACTAGAAATAAGGAGTGCCAGAGAAAAGCGATAATAACAGTAAAAATTGCAATATGAGTTCTGGTAACAACATGCAATGCTAACAACGAAACTTGCAATATGAGCACTGTAAAGATTGGTTGTTGAATACATTAGGTTTATAATGCCCAGAAATTCATATACAGATGTCCTCAAGGACACGTGGCACATTGGATAAAGACGTTAATTAGATCCAGTGACAGGACACAAAGAGGGTGAGTTCAATCCCTGTTTAAGGCTGTGGGGAACTTGGAGAGGGGAATTAACAAGGGATAACTGATACCTGACATCCATTAGACATGACACGTGGAACTAGAACAGTCTACCCCAGTGTTCTACATTCCAACCACCTGAAGAGGGCCGGAGCGTACAACTTCCGAAACGTTGTAATAAATATGACAACAAAGATGAGGACAATAGTCTGAATAATGTAAATAGTTTAATTGATAGCCATTTCTAGTCTATCCTCTATTACCATACGGAATCGCTTTACTATACTATTTCTCTATTCGGATCACTATTCGAGCGAGTATTATCGAGCAAGTACTATTAGTGTGAGATTATTCGAAGGCGTCTGACACCAGTATTGTTCAACGGCGTTACTATAGTTGGATCTATGATTACAAAGTCTCTACTACAACGAACGTTACGAAAGTGACAACGTGTATTCGTGTATTCGTTGACATCACAAAAGTTGCAACGAGTGTTCGTCGACATCACAAAAATACATCTTGAACATTCAAAACATGAAGTGAAAATTCATTCTTTTTCATTTAATATAGTCTGGGATGTCAACAATATATGTC
>OZ038513.1:65022618-65057618 GCA_964036315.1 Acanthosepion esculentum | reverse complement strand
ATATATATATTGACGCTTGTTTCATATATATATATATATATATATATATATATATATTGACGCTTGTTTCATATATATATATATATATATATATATATATATATATATATATATTGACGCTTGTTTCATATATATATATATATATATATATATATATATATATGAAACAAGCGTCAACCCTTAAGGTTGAGACGTTGAATGGAACTCACAAAGTCAAGCGACCAATACATACACTCCCCCATATATATATATATATATATATATATATATATATATATATATATATATATATATATAAGTGAACATTGTTGAAGGCAACAATCAGAGGCGACAGGCTGTTTATGCTAGACACAGTCGTCGGCCTGACGATTGTGTGCAGCATGAAACAGCCTGTCGCCTCTGAGTGTTGACTTCAATGTTCACTTTTATATTTATATCTGTGATATTGAGCAATTTATCCCATAAATATAACACATCTTAAAAGTATATTTCTTCATATATATATATATATATATATATATATATATATATATATATATATATATATATACATATATATATATATATATATATATATATATATATGTATATATCAGTAAAATGAATTGGATCACTCATATATATATATATATATATATATATATATATATATATATATATATACATATAAAAGTGAATATTGAAGTCAACACTCAGAGACGACAGGCTGTTTCATGCGAGACGCAGTCCTCAGGCGGCCTGACGATTGCGTCTAGCATGAAACAGCCTGTCACCTCTGAGTGTTGACCTCAATGTTCACTTTTGTATATGTATATATATATATATATATATATATATATATATATATATATATATATATATTGAACAATAAAAAATATTTAAAAATTAAATGTTCAGACACACTGGGTTGTATATTCCTTCGTTTTTATTATTATTTCATTTAGATTTTTCGGCTAGTTTTGGCCAGCATGGCCATCATCAGGAGAAACATAATTTTCTGCCCGCTGGTAGCAGTGAACTACAGAATTGAATGCCTTGTTGGAGAAAATGAACTTTTGTCTGTAGTTTTCATTTGTTTATTTATCTTTTATTTTAAACATGAATTTTGGTCAGTCTTTGTGTTGGTCAAACAGTCTCTTTTAAGTTGTTATTTAAGATAAGAGCTGGATGGATTCATGCTGCTCTGAATTCCCTTGGTCAATTTGCCAGTTTTATTGGTTCCCGAGAACGGGATGTGTCTCTGTTAAGTGTGTGTTATACATACATACATACATACATATATATATATATATATATATATATATATATATATATATATATATATATATATGTATAGCTATTTCTCTCTGGCGAATGAAGATAGCCTTGTTCAAATTGTTGATCATGCTAGATAACACGTTCTTTCCCAGAAACTGTAACTAAGGTCTGCTCAGCATAGTTACAGTGTAGACAACAGGTGGATTCTCTGGGTGTTGAACAAACACAAATGTACCTGAGCGAGCGTCTGCAATAGGGATTAGCTCGCCGCCCTATTAGACGAGTATCCTCGAATACGAATGGCCACCTATACTATGTATATACGTTTTGTATGTATAATAAACTACTTTCTACCGTATAAAATTACGTGAAACCCAAAAATAGCTCGTAAAAATTGGCATCCCCATTTTAATTTGGTCCAAGAATTGACATTCGCAACAATTTCTGTGGAACCCAAGAGAATTTTCGAGAAAGACGCTATTACGGAGTGTCCGGAATAAAAATAAACATTAAATAAACAGGTAAAAAAAAAAAAAATAAATAAATAAAAAAATAAGCAAACGGTGATAACATTGCACTCTGACCTTTTGATTTCCACGGGCAGATGCGCGCACGCGCAGTAGTCGTCGTAAGTGCGCCCGCACGCAAGTCTTCCGCAACGCATGCGCGCGCTACTTTCGCTTATCTGCTACCCGCACCTTTCATCTGTTTCGCCTAATTACGCCTTTGCGTTTTGCAATTTGCAAACACACGCACACAAACACACACGCATGTGAACATAAGCTTACACACACGCATAAACGCACACGCACACACTTGTGTATACATGCGCAGAACCGTTCCTTTTTTTAAACAAGTCAGGTTCAAAATGCCGCGTCTTTGTGCGATGCAACGCCTACTAGAGGCTAACATCAGGACTAATGGAGCTGTATATAAAATGGCTGATCCAAATTTTCGTCGAATGAATTCAGTTTATAATTTTAAACATTTTATTTAAACAGAAACTAAAGAAGTCATTCTAATATTTATACTAATAAAACCAATTGTTTAACACGCAAGATTTCGTTTCATAGCATATTTACAAAGTTTTATTTAAATAACTGCTATACATTCAGCGTCGATCAAGCTGACGTTACGAACAAATCGAGCAATAAAGCGCACTTGTTGACCAGATGTCTAGATAAAGCAACAAGCAGTTCGTTCTTATATCATTTTGTAAAAAAAAAAGGTTAAATATTATGCTGAACGCAAGACTCTTCTTTTATGTACCGTGACCCTTAAGGGCCTAGGTGATCATGGTCCTCCACTCCTTCCTGTCTCTTTTAGCTCTTAATAAGTTTTTCTTTCTGTTATATCGACACTTTCCCGCTATCCATTTGCTCAAGACCATCAAGTATATTTGCTTCATCTGTCCCTCTATCTGCCCTGTGAGTATCAGATTTTCCAAGCCCTCCTTCCTCATTACGTGCCCGAGAAATTTCAATTGCCTCTTCCTGTTTTTAAGTATACGTTTCCTTTCTGTTTCCATTCTCTCCTAAACCTCGTCGTTGCTCACATATTCGATCCATGGTATCCTCAGCGTCTTTCTGTAGAGCCACATTTCTGTTGCTTTGAGTTTTTTCTTCATCTTTGAGGTGAGTGTCCAGCATTCGCTGCCATATAGGAAGACAGATATCACGCAACAGTTCTGCACTCTTTTCTTTATTTCTAACGAAATTTTCATGTTTCTTCCCTTGCATGGAGTATTGCTGCCATATATGGTCTGGAGCCCCTGTTGTTTGCCTCAGGGTTCTTGATCAGATCCAGAGACGGATATGCAATGTAATTGGCCCTGATCTGTCATCTCGCCTGCAGTCGCTCTCTCATAGACGCGACGTTGCCTCGCTCTGTCTTTTTTACAAATACTTTCACGGTAATTGCTCCGAGGAGCTGCTTTCGCTGGTTCCTAGGCCTCATGAATTTAAACGTCCTACGAGGCTGGCATCCCGTTCCCACCCCTTCACCGTTGAAACTGTTAGATGTAGACGTCTCTTCTACTCCAATAGCTTCATGTCTCGCACCTCTCGCCTGTGGAACTCCTTTCCTTATTCCTGTTTCCCTGAAAAATACAATCTCCAACTATTTAAGTGTAACAGAAGTGGATAGATCAGTTGCCTTGATCTATCCACTTCCATTCTCCACATCCTTTCACCTTTCATTCCTATCTGCTCTCACTCCAAATCTTCTGTAACCCCCTTGCCTTGATCGATCCACTATCTTTCTCCGCATCCTCTCCTTTACCACTCCTATCTGCTCTTCCTCCAAACCTTCTGTAACCCCTTGCGTGCTAGTGGGGTCCAGCCTTGCTTGGGGTGATAAGCTTAAAAAAAAATACTCTCCTTAGCTTTTGGAATGCATCTTCGTCCATCCCAAAACGTCTTCGGATCTCAGTGTCACACTTTTTCATTCTCTTTTAGAACACTTCTCAGATATTTAAATTCCTTCACCTGATTGATTTTCGTATCCCCGATCAGTAATTTGGGCTCACCCTTTTGCTGATAACCACGCATTCTGTCTTCTTGTAGCTTATAGTTAGTTCTTTCTTCTCGCTTTTCTTCATTATCTTCTGTAGGAGTGTTTTTAGTTTCCTTTCCGTGTCCGCTATCAACGCTGGTTCATCTGCATATCTTATGTTGTTAAGATTGTGGCCGCCAATAACGAATCCTGACAGGATTAACTCAGAATTGACTCGTTGTATAGCTTGAATAAGTCCGGTGAGAAGACATTTTTCTGTCTTACGCCCCTTTCTATTTCTGCAAGCAGTTTGATGCCAGTATAGATTCTTGATGATTCTAATGTCTTTCCCGAATATGTGAATATAAGAAATATTTCAAATTTGGCGCAAAAAACGGATAATACTATTATAATATATATATATATATATATATATATATATATATATATATATATGTCATTCACAGACAGTACTGTTTCGCTGTATCACAGCTCCTCAGTGCGACTAGACTTCCGAATGCCTCAAGCCAGGATTGAAACACAACTAATTTGGTGTCACCCAGAGCTATCTTCACTCGGTAGAGTTACACAACTAAATCTAGCGTATTGTTTTTACAAAAGTAAACAAATGCCAATCAGCCAAAGTGCTCCATTCATTTTGCTGAAGAGCTTTGCATTAGTGCGGGTGGGTGTTGTTTATAGAATTAGCTTATCACTCAACAGTGCTCAATTGAAATGTATTTTCAAGAGCTATATATATATGAAGAAATATAGTTTTATGGTGGGCTGTATTTAGTGCTCAATATCAGAGATAGAACGTATATAAATATGCATATAAAAGTAAACATTGAAGTCAACACTCAGAGGCGACAGGCTGTTTCATGCTAGCCGCAATCGCCAGGCCGCGAGTGTTGGAATTTGCACCACTGACCTATATATATCAATAGTCGAGGAAAATTGTTGTTGGAAAATTGTTGGATTTTATTCGTAGTCGAGGAAAAATCTACACTCGCGGCCTGACGATTGCGGCTAGCATGAAACAAACTGTCGCCCCTGAGTGTTGACTTCAATGTTCATTTTATATATATATATATATATATATATATATATATATATATATATATACAGAGAGAGAGAGAGAGGGAGAGAGAGAGAGAAATAGAAAATTATATAGTAAACTTGAGCACAAAGGAAGTACACTTAAAAACTGTACTATCAAACGAAAACATACATGCAAACATATATATATATATATATATATATATATATATATATATATATATATATATATATATATATGTATATATATATATATACACGCAACCATGTATCTCTCTCTCTCTCTCTCTCTCTATATATATATATATATATATATATATATATATATATATACATGTTTGCATGTATATATATCTATATATATATATATATATATATATATATGGATAGGGAGACACACACATGCAACCATTATATATATATATATATATACATATTTATACATATATAATAGTTGCGTATATGTGTGTGTGTTTGTGTGCTTGTGTATTATGAAATGGACTAAGTCCGACAATTATTTTAATATATATTCTGTTTATTTAAGCAAATACTCTGTTTATAATAAACAGTATTAAATGGAAAAGATCGGCAGGCCAAATGACGGCTCCTTATATGATAAACGTTCATTTTCTGTCATAGGACACACATTTTCTACGAAATTTCCGGAATATTCATGCAATTAATACTGTATATTATAATCAAAGCATTCACTTAAATAATTGTATCTATAAAAATAACGTATAAACACACACGCACACACACACACACACACATATATATATATATATATATATATATATATATATATATATGAAAGAACAATGAAATCAACACCGTGCGATGACAGAATGAACAATATGAATAAAAAGAATTTGTGAATAAAACATATAAGATAGGAACAAACACGAACAGAAAAATCCTATCAGTTGCAGCAACGAAAAGTGCTCAAGCAACGAACAGTGATCGAGCAACGAAAAGTGCCCAAGTAGCGAAGAGTGCTCGAGCAACGAAGAGTGCTCAAGTAACGAAAAGTGCTCGAGCAACGAACAGTGCTCGAGCAACGAAGAGTGCTCAAGTAACGAAAAGTGCTCAAGTAACGAAAAGTGCTCAAGTAACGAAAAGTGCCCAAGTAACGAAGAGTGCTCGAGCAACGAAAAGTGCTCAAGTAACGAAAAGTGCCCAAGTAACGAAGAGTGCTCGAGCAACGAAAAGTGCTGAAGTAACGAAAAGTGCTCAAGAAACGAACAGTGCTCGAGCAACGAAGAGTGCTCAAGGAACGAAAAGTGCCCAAGTAACGAAGAGTGCCCAAGCAACGAAGAGTGCTCGAGCAACGAAAAGTGCTCAAGTAACGAAAAGTGCCCAAGTAACGAAGAGTGCTCGAGCAACGAAAAGTGCTCAAGTAACGAAAAGTGCCCAAGTAACGAAGTGCTCGAGCAACGAAAAGTGCTCAAGTAACGAAAAGTGCCCAAGTAACGAAGTGCTCGAGCAACGAAAAGTGCTCAAGTAACGAAAAGTGCCCAAGTAACGAAGAGTGCTCGAGCAACGAACAGTGCTCGAGCAACGAACAGTGCTCAAGTAACGAAAAGTGCTCAAGTAACGAAAAGTGCTCAAGTAACGAAAAGTGCCCAAGTAACGAAGAGTGTTCGAGCAACGAAAAGTGCTGAAGTAACGAAAAGTGCTCAAGCAACGAAATGTGCCCAAGTAACGAAGATTGCTCGAGCAACGAAAAGTGCTGAAGTAACGAAAAGTGCTCAAGCAACGAACAATGCTCGAGCAACGAAGAGTGCTCAAGGAACGAAAAGTGCCCAAGTAACGATGAGTGCCCAAGCAACGAAGATTGCTCGAGCAACGAAAAGTGCTGAAGTAACGAAAAGTGCCCAAGTAACGAAGAGTACTCGAGCAACGAAAAGTGCTCAAGTAACGAAATGTGCCCAAGTAACGAAGAGTGCTTGAGCAACGAACAGTGCTCGAGCAACGAAGAGTGCTCAAGTAATGAAAAGTGCTCAAGTAACGAAAATTGCTCAAGTAACGAAGAGTGCCCAAGTAACGAAGAGTGCTCGAGCAACGAAAAGTGCTGAAGTAACGAAAATTGCTCAAGTAACGAAGAGTGCCCAAGTAACGAAGAGTGCTCGAGCAACGAAAAGTGCTCAAGCAACGAAGAGTGCTCGAGCAACGAACAGTGCTCGAGCAACGAAGAGTGCTCAAGTAACGAAAAGTGCTCAAGTAACGAAAAGTGCTCAAGTAACGAAAAGTGCTCAAGTAACGAAAAGTGCCCAAGTAACGAACAGTGCTCGAGCAACGAAAAGTGCTGAAGTAACGAAAAGTGCCCAAGTAACGAAGAGTGCTCGAGCAACGAAAAGTGCTCAAGTAACGAAAAGTACCCAAGTAACGAAAAGTGCTCAAGCAACGAACAGTGCCCGAGTAACAAAGAGTGCTCAAGTAACTAAAAGTGCCCAAGTAACGAAGAGTGCTCGAGCAACGAAAAGTGCTCAAGTAACGAAAAGTGCTCAAGTAACGAAAAGTGCTCAAGTAACGAAAAGTGCCCAAGTAACGAAGAGTGTTCGAGCAACGAAAAGTGCTGAAGTAACGAAAAGTGCTCAAGCAACGAAATGTGCCCAAGTAACGAAGATTGCTCGAGCAACGAAAAGTGCTGAAGTAACGAAAAGTGCTCAAGCAACGAACAGTGCTCGAGCAACGAAGAGTGCTCAAGGAACGAAAAGTGCCCAAGTAACGATGAGTGCCCAAGCAACGAAGATTGCTCGAGCAACGAAAAGTGCTGAAGTAACGAAAAGTGCCCAAGTAACGAAGAGTACTCGAGCAACGAAAAGTGCTCAAGTAACGAAATGTGCCCAAGTAACGAAGAGTGCTTGAGCAACGAACAGTGCTCGAGCAACGAAGAGTGCTCAAGTAATGAAAAGTGCTCAAGTAACGAAAATTGCTCAAGTAACGAAGAGTGCCCAAGTAACGAAGAGTGCTCGAGCAACGAAAAGTGCTGAAGTAACGAAAATTGCTCAAGTAACGAACAGTGCTCGAGCAACGAAAAGTGCTGAAGTAACGAAAAGTGCCCAAGTAACGAAGAGTGCTCGAGCAACGAAAAGTGCTCAAGTAACGAAAAGTACCCAAGTAACGAAAAGTGCTCAAGCAACGAACAGTGCCCGAGTAACAAAGAGTGCTCAAGTAACGAAAAGTGCCCAAGTAACGAAGAGTGCTCGAGCAACGAAAAGTGCTCAAGTAACGAAAAGTGCCCAAGTAACGAAGAGTGCTCGAGCAACGAAAAGTGCTCAAGTAACGAAAAGTACCCAAGTAACGAAAAGTGCTCAAGCAACGAACAGTGCCCGAGTAACGAAGAGTGCTCAAGTAACGAACAGTGCCCAAGTAACGAAGAGTGCTCGAGCAACGAAAAGTGCTGAAGTAACGAACAGTGCTCAAGCAACGAACAGTGCTTGAGCAACGAAGAGTGCTCAAGGAACGAAAAGTGCCCAAGTAACGAAGAGTGCCCAAGCAACGAAGAGTGCTCGAGCAACGAAAAGTGCTCAAGTAACGAAAAGTGCCCAAGTAACGAAGAGTGCTCGAGCAACGAAAAGTGCTCAAGTAACGAAAAGTGCCAAAGTAACGAAGAGTGCTCGAGCAACGAAGAGTGCTCAAGTAACGAAAAATGCTCAAGTAACGAAAAGTGCCCAAGTAACGAAAAATGCCCAAATAACGAAAAGTGCCCAAGCAACGAAGAGTGCTCGAGCAGCGAAAAGTGCTCAAGCAACGAAAAGTGCCCAAGTAACGAAGAGTGCTCGAGCAACGAAAAGTGCTGAAGTAACGAAAAGTACCCAAGTAACGAAGAGTGCTCGAGCAACGAAAAGTGCTCAAGTAACGAAAAGTACCCAAGTAACGAAAAGTGCTCAAGCAACGAACAGTGCCCGAGTAACAAAGAGTGCTCAAGTAACGAAAAGTGCCCAAGTAACGAAGAGTGCTCGAGCAACGAAAAGTGCTCAAGTAACGAAAAGTGCCCAAGTAACGAAGAGTGCTCGAGCAACGAAAAGTGCTCAAGTAACGAAAAGTACCCAAGTAACGAAAAGTGCTCAAGCAACGAACAGTGCCCGAGTAACGAAGAGTGCTCAAGTAACGAAAAGTGCCCAAGTAACGAAGAGTGCTCGAGCAACGAAAAGTGCTGAAGTAACGAAAAGTGCTCAAGCAACGAACAGTGCTTGAGCAACGAAGAGTGCTCAAGGAACGAAAAGTGCCCAAGTAACGAAGAGTGCCCAAGCAACGAAGAGTGCTCGAGCAACGAAAAGTGCTCAAGTAACGAAAAGTGCCCAAGTAACGAAGAGTGCTCGAGCAACGAAAAGTGCTCAAGTAACGAAAAGTGCCGAAGTAACGAAGAGTGCTCGAGCAACGAACAGTGCTCGAGCAACGAAGAGTGCTCAAGTAACGAAAAGTGGTCAAGTAACGAAAAGTGCCCAAGTAACGAAAAATGCCCAAATAACGAAAAGTGCCCAAGCAACGAAGAGTGCTCGAGCAACGAAAAGTGCTCAAGCAACGAAAAGTGCCCAAGTAACGAAGAGTGCTCGAGCAACGAAAAGTGCTCAAGTAACGAAAAGTGCTCAAGTAACGAAAAGTGCCCAAGTAACGAAAAGTGTCCAAGTAACGAAAAGTGCCCAAGTAACGAAGAGTGCTCGAGCAACGAACAATGCTCGAGCAACGAAGAGTGCTCAAGTAACGAAAAGTGCCCAAGCAACGAAGAGTGCTCGAGCAACGAAGAGTGCTCGAGCAACGAAAAGTGCCCAAGTAACGACGAGTGCTCGAGCAACGAAAAGTGCTCAAGTAACGAAAAGTGCCCAAGTAACGAAGAGTGCTCGAGCAACGAACAGTGCTCGAGCAACGAAGAGTGCTCAAGTAACGAAAAGTGCTCAAGTAACGAAAAGTGCCCAAGTAACGAAAAGTGCCCAAGTAACGAAAAGTGCCCAAGCAACGAAGAGTGCTCGAACAACGAAAAGTGCTCAAGCAACGAACAGTGCCCAACTAACGAAAAGTGCTCGAGCAACGAAAAGTGCTCAAGTAACGAAAAGTGCCCAAGTAACGAAGAGTGCTTGAGCAACGAAAAGTGCTCAAGTAACGAAAAGTGCCCAAGTAACGAAGAGTGCTCGAGCAACGAAAAGTGCTCAAGTAACGAAAAGTACCCAAGTAACGAAAAGTGCTCAAGCAACGAACAGTGCCCGAGTAACGAAGAGTGCTCAAGTAACGAAAAGTGCTCAAGTAACGAAAAGTGCTCAATATGTTAAGTAGAGCAAAGATATATAAATAAATCATAATTAACCAGGTACTACCTACCTAGGATCATTACGATTTATTTATTTTATATATATATATATATATATATATATATATATATATATATATATATATATATACATATATATATATATATATATACATAACTAAAGACAAAAGGAAAACTTGACTTAGCCGATACATTTTTCCGATCTCTCAGGGATTTTATCAAGACTTGTCCAGAAATTAAATTCCCGCATTTGCCTAACGAAAGTTCCACAAAGAACGAAACGCGTTGGTTAAGATTCGTTTTTACCTTTGTTTCTATTCATATTGTTCTCTCTCAAATTTTTACACACGCACACACACACACACACACACACACACACACACACACACACACACACACATATATATATATATATATATATTTATATATATATATATATATATATGATTATAACAGAAAAGATATACTAGCTGAAGTACTTTCTAAATCAGTTAAACGTTCCAAATTAGGTGCAATGACAATAAAACAACTTAGAACTGATGGCGTGATTCTTCCTCTGCTAGCCGTGTACATTTAGGGCGTGGGAGGTCATGGCTTTCAACAGATTACTGCACCTGATATCTATAAGTAAAGCTTGTGTTTTTGCTGTATTTTCCAAATACGTTCATGAAAAAAATTTGCTCCACACCACAAATGAAATACCTAATGAAGGAATGTCTATTTTGCAGCCTTTGTTACCAATTAAAAGTTTGGGCTTTTGTCTTCCTGTCATAACTCACGTGCTTCAAGTTACAAATGAGCGACACCAGATATGAATTTTTACAACGGCACCGGTCATTAGTATTTTCATATATATATATATATATATATATATATATATATATATATATATATATATATATATATATATATATATATATATATATAAGCGTAACTGTGGACGTCTCTTCACCCTTATTTCATGAAGAAAATATCAATGAACCCACCAATACTCCGCAACGAGTTCTGCCAAAAAGTCAAATATATATATATATATATATATATAAAATTTATGCGAAAATTATGAAATAAATATGTTATGAAATCGCTACAAAAATAGCCATTTTGTTTCAACACTTCTGGTGTCTTCTTATCAAGTGATGGTTTTAACTCAAATATATACCATATATGGTGTTAACTCAAATATATACCACATATGGTTTTAAATCAAATATATACCATATATGGTTTTAACTCAAATATTATACCATATATGGTGTTAAATCAAATATATACCATATATGGTTTTAACTCAACTATATACCATATATGGTTTTAACTCAAATATATACCATATATGGTATTAACTCAAATATAGAAATAAATCGGAAGGGAGTTCCACAGGTAGGAAGTGCGAGAAGAGAAGCTTTTAGAGTAGAACTGGCGGTTGCGTCTAGCTATATTAACAGAAAAACGGTGGGACCTAGTGGCCAATCTAGTAGAAAGCTTAAGTTCATGTGATCGGGGCACCGGAGATAAAAAGCCCATTAAAGCAATTGCCATGATAACATTTCAGAAAAGACAGAGGGAAGCCACGTTATATTGATGAAAAAGTAAATGAATTCGAGAAGCCAAGTCAGGAACGATTAGATAACGGTGCTTTCTTAGGGTTTTGTCAAAATGTACAGCAGGAAGTAATAAAGTCAATTATTGCAAATATTACTTCACCCCAAGAAATTATATAATTTTAAATTAAAGTTTGTCTGATTTTATTAAATTTTTGGCACTCTTTCGAAATTATAAATTTTAAATCAAAATTTGTTTAGCTTGCCTAGTAACAACACCGACCCTCAGAATGAAAAATTACCAAAAAATCAAGGAGATATTTACATTTCGTAAGCGTGGATGATATTCGAGGGTTTTATTACAATTTTTTTTTTAAATCTGTTTTTGGCTTGTTTGGCGAACTCCACACGCGAGTCGCCCACATTTGGGACGATCGCAAAGGTCAACCCTACTGGATTGCAATGGAAGGGCCTCGCTTTGGGATAATTTTTATGTGAATTGTAGTAAATATATAAATTATTTTTATTTTGGGTGAATTAAAAGGAAAGATCCAGTGGGAACACCAGACCAGACTGGCATTTTTTGTTTAATTTTTTTTCTTCAAAATAACGATGCGCTTTATACAATGGTGTGTCTAATATTCCGAAAAATACTGCAATCTCTCTGTATCAGCGCACCTCTTTGCTTGTTTTCCTTGTACCAAACAAAAATAAGCTCAGTGAATATATATATATATATATATATATATATATATATATATATATATATATATATATATATATATATATATGTATATATGTGTATGTGTGTGTGTGTGTGTGTGTACGCAACCATGTATATATATAGAGATAGTTAGATAGATTGATTGGTAGATAGATACACGCACGTAACCATTATGTAACTATCAACGTAAGACAAATATTAATTAGTAGATAATACCAAAATATTTTATATCGTCCAATGCAAAGACAGGCTCGTATATATATATATATATATATATATATATATATATGTGTGTGTGTGTGTGTGTGTGTGTGTGTGTGTGTGTAAACCCTTTAGAGTTAAACACACGCACACAAGCAGACATTCCCCCATTGTCATCTGTGCGAATATACACCTGGGCATTTTACGTAAAAAGTAAGCAAGCCTCGTCAAGAACGCTGAGATTACTCCGCGCACTTTTCACTCACGCTGTTGCGTGTTGCTTTGCATACAGGCGGTGCTCTTAAAATAGCGCTGAAAGAAAATAGGGCCTCGGTTTTTCTATCACGCCTGCTTGTCTCCATCCCCGTCTCCATCTTTGAATTGTAGCGATCCTACTTAAACAACATGCACGTCATTTAATCAACCAGCTCCTCCGTTATACAAACCGCCCCACCCCACTGAATGCTTCTGATTTAGGCACGTTATTTTGTGTCAGATATTTTCCTCTACCAAACAATCTCAAGAGAATTCAAACAGTTTATTTGTTTCAATTTTTTTCCCCTTAAAGTGCATATCATATTGCGAGTACGTCATCTCCCAAACTTTATATAGCATTATAAACCTTATTTTTCGTTCAATGCGCAGAAAAAAATACCGAAGACCTCTTGATTTTTTTTTTTTCTTCAATAAAAACGAAATATTTTGTAGAAATATCGACAAGAGAAGAGGAATTTGCCTAGCATAGACAAAAAAAATTTTAAAAGAAAGAAAAAAAGGGGGGGCTCCCTACGCTTCCACATGGAAAACACTTTAAAATGTTAAAATAAAAACACAGAGAAGCGACTGGCTTTGTGGTTAAGATAGTTGTAAATTTGTCTTTGCTCGTCGTTCGAGTCTAATTGAAAATTTATGATTCGGAATGCTGGTCTTTTTTAAAATGCAGTTTCTTTTCCAGTTGAATTGACGCAACATAATCTTTACTGAGCCAAAATAAATATATATCGATTTATAAAAAAAAAAAAACGTAATGTGACTTATTGCTAAGAGGGAACACAGGTAAAAAGGCTGAGGAAAATTTTCTTAAACAACAGCAAAGCATTATATTATCCTTATGGCGGATGGAGATAAGTTGGGGAAATATCTATGAATAATATATATAAATGAATTTGTTTTTCTTTACTTTTTTTCTTGTTTATTTCCTCGTTTCATATTCTGGAAAATGTTTCTAAGGCTATCTGTTTTTTTTTTTGTTTTTTTTTTAAATTTTTTATCATCATCATCATCATCATCATCATCATCATCATCATCATCATCATCATCATCATCATTATCATTATTATTATTATTATTATTATTATTATTATTATTATTATTATTCAAATATATTTACAATGGAATATATAATATTTTCCAAAGAAGACGAAAAAGAAAATTTTATTTGTCCTATTTTTCCCTCACAGTTTGTGAATCTGAGTCCGAAAGAACAAAAGCTCCCGAAAGAATTATTTCAGGGTGAAAAAGAAAAGAAAAAAAACGAATTGAAGAAGCGAGAATATCGGGGAAAATGAAATGCGTAAGTGAGAGAGTGAGTGAGTGAATGCTTAAGAAAGTGAGTGAGTGAGTGAGTGAGTGAGTGCTTAAAAAAGTGAGTGAGCGAATGCTTAAGAAAGTGAGCGAATGCGTGAGAGTGTCGTTAAGAAAGTGAGTCAGTGAGTGAGTGGTTAAGAAACTGAGTGGTTGTGTGAGAGAGTGGTGAAAAAAAGAATTGAGTGAGCTCTTGCGAGTGAGTGACTGCTTTAGAAAGTAAATAAATGAGTGAGTGGGTGAGAGATTGAGAGAGACGGAAAATGAAATACGGTTTTAACGCACAAGCGGGACACAAAACTCGCGTCGTCATAGTGAAATGGCTGTGGTAGTCGCGCCACAGGAAAACACGTCGTTGGATGTCGTTGATGAAGATATCGACGTTGCCATGAGAAATGGTAAGACTGAATAAACTTGAGTGGAACACCAATCAATGTTAGAATGGTTGAGCACGATTGTTATAGCTAAGGGACGAAAATTTTGAGGCGATTTTTAAAAACTTTTTTTTTAATATATATATATATGACCACATTATTCAGCTTAGCATGGTACAAGATATCAAATGAAGAGCACCCAGTAAGCATTTAAGAGAGTTAAAGTATCAACTGCTTGTGAGACGAAAACCGTATTCATGGCTCTCTGCATCTTCCTTTTCCTATTTAATATCCGTAAACGGTGTTATAGGCTTACGATCAGGAGATAGTTAAAAATTCTGGGACATATAATGAGGAAAGAGATCTTGGCGAATTTGACACGCACAGGACATATCAAAAGCAAGGTTTGCATAAAGAAATGGAGAGTAACATACTTAATGAGATTGTGTAAATAGGTAAAAGAACAGAAACTGGAATAAAAGTAATGGGATAAACATTGCTTAGTAGGGTTTTTTTTTTGTTTTGTTTTTTAATTGGTATCACCCCAAGCGGAAATTTAAATATCTGGGAAGTGTTCTGACAGAGGATGGTAAGTGCGATGCTGAGATCCAAAGACGTATTGGGATGGCCAAAGATGCCTTCCGAAAGCTAAGCAACGTATTACGAGACAGGAGGATTTCGTTGATAACAAAGAAAAGAGTACAGAACTTCTAGATGATATCTGTCCTCTTTTACGGTAGCGAATGATGGACGGTCTTCTCAAAGATGAAGAAGAGACCCGAGGCGGCGGAGGTATGGTTCTACAGAAGGATGCTAAGGATATCATGGACCGACAGTGTGAGCAACGATGAGGTTTGGGAGGGGAAGCAAAGACGAAACCTATATTTAACATCAGGAAGAGGCAGCTGAAATTTCTGGGACACGTAATGAGAAAAGAGGGTTTGGAGAATTAAATACTCAAAGGGCGGATAGAGAGAAAGACGGACAACGGAAAGCAACGCGTAACATGCTTAACGGGCCTTAGCTAGTGGATGACAGAACAGAGTCTGGGAGAAATAACAAAAAGATAAAACTAATTGAGAGCTAGAAGGGACAGAAAGAAGTGGAGAGCCATGATCGCCTACTCCCTGTAGGGACACAGCACATAACAGAAGATGATCACCTCAAGCAAGGAAGGGTTTACTGGGTGTTGAGGAATTAGGAACATAAACATTAGTACTGGGTAGAAAGAGAAAAAAGTAATCGGGAGGACAGTAGATAGCGATTGACATTCCATTTAAATTCTTGCAGATTAAAGTTGGCTGGAAAGCATGGAGCCGAGAGAGAGTTCCACAAGCTATAAGTGCGGGAAAAAAAACTGTTAGCATAGAATTTACGCTTACATCTAGCTAGATCAACTGTAAATTGATGAGATCTCGACTCCAGTCTGCTATTGCGCTTAAATTCATACAGTCTAAGTACCATCGAACAATTAACAATGAAAGTATTTATAAAAAAAGACAGAGAGAGGCTATGGGTAAGTGACTGAAGCCGAACCGCAAGATCAGGACCAATAATATTGCTGATTCTTCTTAGGATATTATCAAGCAGATCTAGATAAATAGGAGCACCGGACCATATATGACAGCAATATTCTAAGCCTGGGCAAATGGTAGACTTATCGATATGCAAGATAGATTCCGGAAAGTAAGTTGTCAGTGTTGTGGCCTTCCTAGGGCCAGAAATAAAGGCACAAGGAGAGGAATTGAGTTAAACAAATATATTAACAGAAACAGTAATACAAACATATACAAACGAGAGTGTTACAGCTAGAATGTTCGATCCGACTGTCAGAGCTGACGGCTGAAAACTTCCCTCTCCAAAAGGCAGTACCTGCTCCTATTTATAGCTTGTAGATTCTATGCTTGCGTGGGTAAATTAACATAACACACAGTGAACCTACTTTCTTAGCAATGGATTCAATATAGTTTTCCCTATTCATGTCAGCTGAGAACGTTAGCCCAAGAAGGTGCAATGAGTCACTTTCTCGGAGGTTACCATCAGCCATGCTGACAGAAGGCAGAGAGGGGACTGATCAGTGTTACTATCGAGACAGGAGTAAATGGTAGTGTCGTCAGCGTAGATGCTAAGTGGAGATCTGATGTCATCGGAAAGGTCGTTAACGAAAAAAAACGTGGGACCTAGGATGAAGCGCTGGGGGACACCCACGTTAGTACGAAAGACAAAGGATAGGAAGTTGTGGAGCGCATTGACTTATTTCCCACCCAACAGCTAAGTCCACGCTCTATTCCTTGGTGCAACTAGTTCCGTTCTTCTCCAATCTTGATAACCCCCTCCTTCTATATATCCTATATATCCTCATTATCTTCTTGCCTCCTCTCTATACGACCTTACAAAAACCTATGTTAATAAAAGAGGAAATTATATATACTATCCATTACTAACGATGCCGGTAAAATGATCGGCTCCAAGTACAGCTCCAGGAAGTACCTGACCCTACCCTTCTAACCTCTACCTTCACAAGAGCCAGATCAGGTCAAACATGGAGTACTGCTGTCACATTTGGGCGAGAGCTGCCCAGACCTCACTCTCCAGCCTTGATAGAATTCAAAAGCGTCTCCAAGCCCTTGTGGGTGACGAACTGTTTTCTACCGTTCAACCTCTCTCACAGGCGGGATTTGGCACGCCTCTTACTGCTCTCCGAGGCAAACCTTACAGCAAGAACTCGCTATGCCACTTACATAGTAGCAAACTACCTATAGAAGAAGTTCTATCTCTCTCTCTCTCTCTTGAGAGGCGCAGTCTTTATAGTGTCAGGAAGAGTTCATTGTCGTTAAAGGTAAGATGACATAACAGAAAGCTTTCTCCCTTAGACCGTCACTTTATGGGTCAGATTCTCACGTTGATTCTTTCCAGAACACTAGAATCTTAACCTCTTTAAATGGAGAGTCAATAATAGTCTTTCATGTCCTCGCAATTTTCATTTCCTTTTACCGATTAACGTTAATATCAGTAATCCTCTGTGATGTGTGGCTCTAAAGCCTTGTATTAGGTAAACGAGTATAATTGATTTGTCAGTTTAAAGGCATATCAACACCTTATGGGTCATATAATGCAGGAGGTGCGGAAATTTAAATATCTGGTAAGTGTTTTGACAGAGGACGGTAAGCTCGGCACTGAGATCCGTATATGTATTGGGATCGCCAAAGACGTATTCCAAAAGACAGGCAGAGTATCACGAGACAAGAGGATTTCTTTGGTAACAAAGAAACAATTACGTGATATCTGTCCTCCTTTACGGCAGCGAATGTTGGACGGTCTCCTCAAAGATGAAGATGAGACTCGAAGCGACGGAGATGTGGTTCTACAGAAGGATGCTAAGGATATCATGGATCGAGCGTGTGAGCAACGATGAGGTTTTGGAGAGGATGCAAACAAGGAGGAAGCTTATACTTAATATCAGGAAGAGGCGGCTGAAATTTCTGTGACACGTAATGAGAAAGGAGAGCTTGGAGAATTTGATACTCACAGGTCGAACAGAGGGACAAAGGAAAGCAATGCATGACATATTTAGCAGGATTAAGCAAGTAGATGACAGAACATGGTCTGGGAAAAAGTAGCAAAGGGACAAAACTCATTGAGAGCTAGAAGGGATAGGGAGAAGTGGAGAGCCATGATCGCCTACATCCTGAATGGACACAGCGCATAAAAGAATAATACCCAAATTTGATTTTGCGGGGAGCTTTGGAGTAATAAAAATATGATACACGTTATTCTGCTTTCACAATTGAATACATGGTAGATGATTCTCATCTTTCGTGCATATACATGATTGTGTGAATATAATTATGTGGCAGTCTTGTTAAATTTATATTTTGGGAGACAGTTTGATTTTTTGAGAAATTTTAGAATATTTGGTGGATTTTTTGAGCGGATCATCAACCCCTATGGAGTATTTAATGCCAAAATCTACACCCTTGTGCAAATTAATTGAAACAAAACGAATAATTCCGTTATTATTTACCTTTTTTCGTATTTTTCCAATGAAACATAACCCAGTGCACATGTTAGTTACACATATTTTAAACTACATGATCTTGCAGCTTTATATGATACCAACACCAGGGATTACACAGAATATCTTGTTAAACGACAAACTGATTTTGCCAAAAATAATATTAACCTCCTAAATACTGTTTCTACGGACAATATTTATTTCAATATAATTTTCAAATAAAAAAGGTCTCATTAGAAAATATGAGAAAATTCAAAAGAGAATATGCAGGACTGCGTTGTCTTTGACATTCCACACAACATGTTTAAAAGAAAAGTTGCTGCCAAATTACACATATGTTAGTACTTCGTATATCCATTCCACGAAGTCGTTCATTGCAGATTAACCACAGATTCTTGATTGGATTTAAATCAGGAGAGTTTCCGGGACAATCTATAGTATCTTGATTTGCTCACTGGTAAGGCTTGCCAGTGTGTTCATGCAACGTTACAAAATTCGTACGCTTCCTTGGTGTAACGTCCATGTTTCTACTACATGAAGTTCAGCGCAGTACTAGATTGGCAACTAGGTCTCATCGTTCCCCTGTTAAACTCTCTTCTGTTCATTTCCTGTCAGCATTTATAATTATTATTATAAAACGAAAGGAATCAAGAAGACAGTAGATAACGATTGGCATTGCATATAAATCTTTAAAGATCTGTAGTTAAATGGGTCTCTCTTCCTCGGACGCCGTTCGTACGATCCAAGATACTACTTGTTCAATCCACCATTCTTGCGTCCCGCACACTTCACCAACATAAAACCGTTATATTTAACGCCCCCCTCCACAAATGTGGGTCATATGTGGCACAAGGCCGGTTTAGTGTGTGTTCTCCGATCCCGTAGGCTCGGCCAAAAATATTCCATTCGAACCCGCACAAACGGGTTCAGGGCCTGTCTACCTCACCGGACGAAACTTTGCCCTTCCTCAAAGCCTCGGCCGGGTTCGTCTCTGCTCAAGGAAGAGAGTTTGACAGGAATGAACAGTCTATATCACCGTTCCACCAACATAAAACTGTTCTGCCTTCTCACGGCTTCAGCCCTCATTTATCAGGTCAACACCCCGGCCGACCAACCAATCAGCATTCTTTGCTTGTGTTCCCAGTTACCCAGGAAAATAGCCTTCTCCAGTCCGACCAATCAGCACACGACTTGTTATTGGTTGAACCGTGTCAAACTGTACAAAAAAAAACCGTTACAGCACATACTGTTGGAAGAGTCCCACTGGAGATTAATGCCATTTTCAAGGAACAAAATACCGATGCCATGTGCCGGACGTTGAGGTAAGACACTTATTTTCCTATGCACCAGATGCAAACCACTCTGGCTCGCTTGCTTCTACGTCACTGTTCACCACAAGATCGAAGTGGACTTGAAAGCAAGAATCCAGAAGAGAGTTCGACAAGCGCGAAATGCCAGAGAAGAAACTGTTAGCATAGAACTTACTCATTTATATTAAATGGCAAAGCGATAGTTCCATGACATTGTTTATCTAAAAGTCCTAAGTGCTATAGTTGAATATTTTACACTACTTACCAACGGATAATAATAGTCCACGTGTAAATAATAATAACTCCTCATGCAAGAAATTGTCTGCTATTTTTTCTCTTCTTTTTAATTATTTCACCCCAAGCAAGGCAATAAAGCCACTAAGACGCAAGGGGTTACCGAGTGTTAAACAATAAGAAAAAAATATAATTAAATAGTGAGAACAATAAAAGAAGCAGAATCAATAAGATATCAGATAACAATTGACATTGCATTTGAATTTTTGAAGATCAAAGTTGGCTGGGACGCATAAGGTGGAAGAGAGTTCCACAAGCGAGAAGTGCGAGAGAAGAATCTGTTAGCATAGAACTTACGGTTACATGTAGCCAATTCAATTGTAAAATGATGAGACCTTGTTGCCAATCCAGTACTGCGCTTAAATTCATATGAGAACAATTACCATGAAAGTATTTATAGTGAAGTCACAGGCAAGCTACATTACGGCGATGGGAAAATTGACTAAACAATTCTTTTTGGTCAAACTTCGCGTGTTAAATAAGGGGGTTTGTTTACAATTATAATTTCCTATATTGTGTTATCGAAATAGTGTAAATAATGATACCTCCTCATCCGAGAAATTATTTGCTTTTTTTTTCTCTTCTTCTTCTTCTTTTTAATCATTTCACCCCAAGCACGGCAATAAAGCTACTAGGATACAAGGGGTTACTGAGTGGGAAAAAATAAGAAAAAAAATAATTAAATAGCGAGAACAATAAAAGAAGAAGAATCAAGAAGACATCAGATAACGATTGACATTGCATTTGCATTTTTGAAGATCAAAGTTGGCTGGGAAGCATGGAGCCGAAAGAGAGTTCAACAAGTGAGAAGTGAAGGAGAAGAAACTGTTAGCATAGAACTTACGGTTACCTCTAGCCATTTCAATGTTAAAATGATGAAACATTATTGCTAATCTAGTCAATCAGACAGTTATGTGCCATGCGTGATACACGCTTAGGCGATCATGTATCTTTCGATGCATGACTGACGAGGCAGATTTTTTCACGCAGTAGGTTGCATTTCTTTCTGCTGTAGACCAGTTGCCATTCAATGCTATAGAACCAGGTCTGTCCTGCTATTTACTCATGGCTGGGAGGGGTGAAGAAGATTCATACCTTTTCCAGGGTTATTAGGACGTAATGGATTCGACTGGAATTCGAACTAAGCCGCTATCCACTACTCCACCGCGCTTACCCATCACTTATTAGTATTATTATTATTATTATTAGTATTATTATTATTATTATTATTATTAGTAGTAGTATTATTATTATTATTATTATTATTATTATTATTATTAGTATTAGTATTATTATTATTAAACGATAAAAGACTTAATTAATACAAAAGAAAGTAATAAACTAAAATTAGGAAATTTTACTCTATTACCTGTAACAATTGTCACAAGGAGTATATAGGAGAAACCTCAAGGAATTTAAATAAAAGATTATATAAACACGAATAGGATCATTTACAAAACAACACATTCAATGCATAGTTACTCACCATAAAGAGTCTGATCATAATTTGGATTTTAATAATTGATATTCTAATTAAAATAGAACCGTGCCTCAATATAGTTATACACAGATAGACTTTTTCGCAGCTCATCAGTGTTGGGAGGCAGGCGATTGCTTCAAACCAGGATCGAAACACGACCGATTTGACATCAGTCGGAGATTCTCACAATTTAAATTCATAAAGTCTAGGTACCATAGACTGGGAGTTGATCCGAACTATTGGCATGGATTTTTATTTATAAAAAAAAGAGGGAGTATGATCTTCAAAGATTTAAATGCAACGTCAATCGCCATCTTCTGTTTTCCTGAGTCCGATTCTTTAGTTTTTCCTTTCCTCTCAGTAACGTCTTCTCATCTTTTTTTTTTTAATTTATTTTTTTAAAGCTTATCACCCCAAGCAAGGCTGGAAGCCACTAGCACGCAAGAGGTTACAGAAGGTTTGGAGGAAGAGCAGATAGGAGTGGTAAAGGAGAGGATGTGGAGAAAGATAGTGGATCGATCAAGGCAAGGGGTTACAGAAGATTTGGAGTGAGAGCAGATAGGAATGAAAGGTGAAAGGATGTGGAGAAGGGAAGTGGATAGATCAAGGCAACTGGAGATGTCGATTGACGTTACACTTAAATAGTTGGAGCTTGTATTTGTCAGGGAAACAGGAATAAGGAAGGGAGTTCCACAGGCGAGATGTGAGAGACATGAAGCTATTGGAGTAGAAGAGACGTCTACATCTAACAGTTTCAACGGTGAAGGGGTGGGAACGGGATGCCAGCCTCGTAGGACGTTTAAATTCATGAGGCCTAGGAACCAGCGAAAGCAGCTCCTCGGAGCAATTACCGCGAAAGTATTTTCACTCTTAGTGACATTAGCGTCTTCCTTTAGGCTGAAATGATCGGTTTTTTTTTGTTTTCTTTGTGACATGGTACGTAAAAGAAGAAAAAGGAAAGAGTGTGACGGGCAATGGCAGTGCGTCGTTGTTTTTTGTCTTGCTTCGGAAACAGTTTTGTTCTCTGATTTGTCTTTCTCTCAGACTTCTATACAAAATAAAACCTGTCAAGAATATAAAAATGACTTACAAGCAAAATGTACATTTTCCATCAATGATGAAAGAAAACCGTATTTGTCCTTCTCTTTCTCATGTTGCCCCCATCTCGGGTTCGCTCCCTCCCTCTCCCTCCCTACACACACACACAGGCATGCATATATATATATATATATATATATATATATATATATATATATATATAAGGGGTCAATATACATAACATACATACATATATATATATATATATATATATATATGTATGTATGAAATATATAAATACACACAGACACAGACACACATATATATATACATATATATATATATATATATATATATATATATATATATAGATAGATAGATAGATAGATAGATAGATAGATAGATAGATAGATAGATAGATATAAAAGTGAACACACAAGTCAACACTTAGCGGCGACAGTCTGTTTCATGCGAGATGCAATCTTCGTAGCCTGACGATTGCATCTAGCACGAAACAGCCTGTCGCCTCTAAGTGTTGACTTCTATGTTCACTTTTATATTTACACACGCTCTATCTCTGATATTGAGCACTTTATCCCATACATATAGTACATCTTAAGACTATATTTCTTCATAGATAGATAGATAGATAGATAGATAGATAGATAGATAGATAGATTCCCAAGAGGATAGAATCCAGGTAGAGCTCAATGTCCAGGACAGGGATTTGTAGGATTGATGAATTGGATCGTGATTCCAATTCCAATGTAATAACTTATAACCATGGAATATTAGTGCTTGATCCTTTTATATTATATATATGTATATATATATTAAATTACACGACAGAGAAATCCCGAATTATCTCATGAGGTAATTTTGGATTACTCTGTTCTCGTTTGTGTAATTTATATGGTCTGTTATAATAAATACATTGAGCTCTTTTTGTGGATCAGTTTTAATATTTGATATTATGAGGATCCACTTGGATTATATATCAATATTTTTTTACCTGTACTATATATATATATATATATATATATATATATATATATATATATATATATATATATATATATATATATATGTATATTTAGAGACATTTATATTATGTTTAACGTTCTTTTTATAGATACAAGTATTTAAGCAAATGCTCTGTTTTATAATAAACAGTATTAAATAACATTTACCGGCCTGAATGTCCGAGAAATTTTCATAGAAAATTTTCGTTCTCCGACAGGAATCGAACCTGTATCCTATACGGAACCATCCCCCTCTCTCTCCCCTCTCTCTCCCCCCTCTCTCTCCCTCTCTCTCACTCCCTCTCACTCCCTCTCTCTCCCCTCTCTCTCCCTCTCTCTCCCTCTATCTCCCCAATCTCTCTCCCCCTCTCTCCCTCTCTCTCCCTCTATCTCCCCAATCTCTCTTCCCCTCTCTCCCTCTCTCTCCCCTCTCTCTCTCCCTCTATCTCCCCAATCTCTCTCCCTCTCTCTCCCTCTCTCTCTCCCTCTCTATCTCTATCTCTTTCTCCCTCTCTCTATCTCTCCCTCTCTCTATCTCTCTCCCTCTCTCTATCTCTCTCCCTCTCTCTCCCCCTCTCTCTCTCCCCTATCTCTCCCCCTCTCTCTCTCCCTCTCTCTCACTCCCTCTCTCTCCCTCTCTCTCCCCTTCTCTCTCCCTCTCTCTCCCTCTCTCCCTCTATAAGTCTCTCTCCCTCTCTCTCTGTCCCTCACTGTCCCTCTCTCCCCTTCTCTATCTCTCCCCCTCTCTCTCCCTCTCTCTCCCTCTCCCTCTCTCTCTCTCTCTCTCTCTCTGTAGATTAGATAAAAAGTTCCTTTTGAAACATCAAGGTTAACCAGTAAGACGGTACACAATTTAGGAAGGCCTGAAGTCTGAATAAGGTATATTTTAATTGTGGCTTCATGCTAGGTTATATAAATGTTAAATAGTCAGGAAGCTGTGGAGAGCCACCGTCGCTCCTGTTCTGAGAAGAAGAGAGCAGAAGATAGGGACTCAAGTTTGGAAGAAATACCACAAAAAAAAAATAAAATAATAATAACATGTTTGCAACGAGAATATTTGAAGATCAAAGAATCAATGAAGGAAGAAATGATGGAAGAAAGAAGAAAGGAAAGAAGAAGAGAAGGAAGAGAGTATGAAAATGAATGAATGAATGAATGAATGAAAGAAAGGAAGGAAGGGAGGGAGGAAGGAAGGAAGGAAAGAGGGTGGCAATGATGGAAACATGGAAAGAAGGAAGTACGAAAATTATGAAGGAAGGAAGGATGTACGAAAAGAATGAATGAATTAATGAAAGTAGGAAGGAGGGAAAGAAGGAATCAATGAAAGAAGGAGGGACGGAAGGTAGTACAAAAAGAATTAAGTAACGAAAGAAGGAGGTGAGAAAAGAATAAAGGAAGGAAAGAAAGAAAGAAAGAAAGAAAGAAAGAAAGATGGACGAAAAGAATAAAGAAGAGCAACCAAGGAAGGAAGAAAGGAAGGAAGGAAAGAAAGAAAGAAAGAAAGAAGGACGAAAAGAATGAAGAAAAGAAGCAACCAAGGAAGAAAGAAAGAAAGAAAGAAAGAAAGAAAGAAAAGAAAGAAAGAAAGAAAGAAAGAGAGAAGGACGAAAAGAATGAAGAAAAGAAGCAACCAAGAAAGAAAGAAAGGAAGAATGAAAAAAGCAAAGAAGAAAGAAATAAAAGGTAGGGATGTTGGAAGGAAGGAAAGAAGGACGAAAGAAAGGAAAGAATTACGCAAAGAATGAAAAAAGGAAGCAAGCAAAGAGGGAAAGAAGAGAGGAAGGGAGAAAGGAAGGAAAGAAGTACGAAAAGAATGATCGAACGAACGAACGAACGAAGAAAAAAAGAAAGAAAAATAGAAAAGAAAGAAGGGAACAAAGAAGAAATAAATAAAAGGGAGCCATGTTTTGTGGAAGGAAAGAGAAAACAAGGAATAACGCGAAACAAAGATGGGGTGGTGAATGATAAATAATGAGGAATACCGTAGTTGAGTATCACAGAAATAAAACAAGCGAGAATGACGGTAGATGGCGCGACGCAACGGTAAAGTAGAGTGTTGAAATACGTGTAAGGTAAGGAGACTCGATAAAACAAAAACAAGATAACTGCTGTATGCGGGTGATAAAAATAAAAAGAATAAGAGTCTGATGAAGATTACATCGCCGAAAGGAAGAGGAAAATGTGTGGGTAGAACTGGGGGTGGGTGGGAGGTAAATGCAATTGAATGTGAGTGACGGTTGGCAATGGTGATGTGACAGTGTTTAGGGTAAATTGTATCGGGTTGTGTTGCTGACAGAGCGGCGGAACTGTCACCATAGGAATAGGAACTTGTCTGCCATGGAATGGGAAGACGAAACGCAATACTGTGTTGGGAGACAAACGCGTCAGCATGCCTGCGTAGCGTGCTGCTAGCTTAAGCAGATGTCGCTCTTGCAACAAGACAAGAGAGGCGTGTAAAAAATAAGACTTAGACGCAGTTTACCTGAGTCCAACGCAATACTCTCTCCAGAGCCCGTGCTTTAGATTAACACAAGACTACCGTCTTTCGGGCCTACTTATTGGCTTCGATAGACATGCATTTGGCCCCAGGATATGAAGCAATAATTAAATCTATCTATCTATCTATCTATCTATCTATCTATCTATCTATCTATCTATTTCAGTATATTTATATCTCTCTATGATCATATCTATATGTCTATCTCAGTGTTTACACACACACACACGTATATATATATATATATATATATATATATATATATATATATATAAACAACTAACGAGGTAGCCATCAGTCTGATCAGATCTATATCTGTATGTTCATATCTATCTATCTATCTATCTATCTATCTATCTATCTATCTGCTTCAATATTCATATCTATCTATCTATCTATTTACCTCAATATTCATATCTATCTCAATATTTCTATCTATCTATCTATCTATCTATCTATCTATCCACACACACACACACACACAGACACACGCCTACATATATACACACATACAGTTAATAACCCATTCACATTTATTTTAGTATGTTCGTCTCTCTCTCTCTGTCTCTCTGTCTCTCTACATATATATATACGTGTGTGTGTGTTAACAATGAGACGTATATGAATATAGATATAAATATACTGAGATAGATAGGGACATACTGACATAGACGCGATCAGACTGATATATATATATATATATATATATATATATATATATATGAAGAAATATAGTTTTAAGGTGTGCTATATTTGGGTTGGGTGTGAAAAATTATTTTTTGTTAACATTCTTTTTTCATTCGGTTTTTCCAGTTACGAGTCCTTTTTTTAAAGTTAATCGTTTTGTGTTCATTTTGTTTAGTTCTTTTTTCGTAACAGATTTAATGTTTAGTATAGAGCTTAGAAAAAAATTCGCAGTGTGAGATAGGCAAGAAGTAAGGCATGTAGCAACATCAGCACGGCAAAGGGCACTCCTTTAAAGGCAAAGAAGGGCAAAAATATTTTAAGTCAAGTGATAGCGATTGCTGTATGAGTCGTACGATTTTTGAATCTAGCACGGGCAACGCCGGGCCATGTTGCTGGTCAAAATATATTTGCGAAACATATACATTTAATTAGAAAATGTAGTTTATCAACAAACAAGTGACCATTTTAAGCTTTTAATTGATTAGTTTAAACAAACATTGAAAAAAGGATTTTTTGGGTCGCCCATGAAGATAAGACCTTGGAAATAAAAATAGCAAATGCAGAACAAATAAGTCATAACGACAATTTAATTCTCAATATATCCTCCATTTTTGCGAATTACGTTTAAAATTCGCTTTGACATACTCATTATAAAATTCTGCATGAGGGTGCATGGGATGCTCCCCCAGGGTGCATAAACTGCAGCACGAAGAGCATCCACAGTTTCAAATTGGAAAGAGGCGTCAGACTAGGGTACATCTTCTCATCGGAATTATTGAACCATTGCAATGAGGTGTTCCTGAGAGAACAAGAGATTTTGCAGGGTTTATTTCTTGATCGACACAAAGTTAACAGGCGCAGTAAGACGGAATGAAGAAATTAATGCATGCCTTTCTCAAGTGAACGCAACAGATTCGGTCGCTAGTTGAACTCGGCTCGCCAATTCTTCGTTTCGCGCCCATAAATGTTTCGCTCCCCGCATACCAATTTTGTGTTAATGAATTCAAAGATAGAATTCTTTCTCATATAGGACAATGGAGATAATTGAAAAGATTTTTTTTTAAATGATAGATCCCGTAACTAGAACCACTGCAATTGCAAAATTACTTAAATATGGCGGCCATGTGTTGATTGTTCGTCTGTGTGTTAATAATAATAATAATAATAGAAACAGGAAGAAGAAAAAGAAGAAGAAAAAGAAGAAGAAAAAGAATCACAAGAAAAACGAAGAAAAAGAAGAAGAAAAAGAAGAAAAACAAGAAGAAAAAGAAGAAGAAAAGCAAAAACAAAAAGAAAAAAGGACAATAAGAAGGGAAAGAAGAAGAAGAAAAAGAAGAAGAAGAAGAAGAAAAAGGAGAAGAAAAAGATCCACAAGAAGAAGAAAAAGAAGAAAAAGAACAAGAAAAGAAGAAGAAGAAGAAGAAAAAGAATAAAAGGAAAAAAGGACTATAAGAAGGAAAAGAACAAGAAGAAGAAAAAGAAGAAGAAAAAGAAGAAGAAAAGCAAGAACAAAAAGAAGATGAGAACAAGAAGAAAAAGAACAAAAAGAAGATGAGAACAAGAAGAAAAAGAACAAAAAGAAGATGAGAACAAGAAGAAAAAGAACAAAAAGAAGATGAGAACAAGAAGAAAAAGAACAAAAAGAAGATGAGAACAAGAAGAAAAAGAACAAAAAGAAGATGAGAACAAGAAGAAAAAGAACAAAAAGAAGATGAGAACAAGAAGAAAAAGAACAAAAAGAAGATGAGAACAAGAAGAAAAAGAACAAAAAGAAGATGAGAACAAGAAGAAAAAGAACAAAAAGAAGATGAGAACAAGAAGAAAAAGAACAAAAAGAAGATGAGAACAAGAAGAAAAAGAACAAAAAGATGAGAACAAGAAGAAAAAGAACAAAAAGAAGATGAGAACAAGAAGAAAAAGAACAAAAAGAAGATGAGAACAAGAAGAAAAAGAACAAAAAGAAGATGAGAACAAGAAGAAAAAGAACAAAAAGAAGATGAGAACAAGAAGAAAAAGAACAAAAAGAAGATGAGAACAAGAAGAAAAAGAACAAAAAGAAGATGAGAACAAGAAGAAAAAGAACAAAAAGAAGATGAGAACAAGAAGAAAAAGAACAAAAAGATGAGAACAAGAAGAAAAAGAACAAAAAGAAGATGAGAACAAGAAGAAAAAGAACAAAAAGAAGATGAGAACAAGAAGAAAAAGAACAAAAAGAAGATGAGAACAAGAAGAAAAAGAACAAAAAGAAGATGAGAACAAGAAGAAAAAGAACAAAAAGAAGATGAGAACAAGAAGAAAAAGAACAAAAAGAAGATGAGAACAAGAAGAAAAAGAACAAAAAGAAGATGAGAACAAGAAGAAAAAGAACAAAAAGAAGATGAGAACAAGAAGAAAAAGAACAAAAAGAAGATGAGAACAAGAAGAAAAAGAACAAAAAGATGAGAACAAGAAGAAAAAGAACAAAAAGAAGATGAGAACAAGAAGAAAAAGAACAAAAAGAAGATGAGAACAAGAAGAAAAAGAACAAAAAGAAGATGAGAACAAGAAGAAAAAGAACAAAAAGAAGATGAGAACAAGAAGAAAAAGAACAAAAAGAAGATGAGAACAAGAAGAAAAAGAACAAAAAGAAGATGAGAACAAGAAGAAAAAGAACAAAAAGAAGATGAGAACAAGAAGAAAAAGAACAAAAAGAAGATGAGAACAAGAAGAAAAAGAACAAAAAGAAGATGAGAACAAGAAGAAAAAGAACAAAAAGATGAGAACAAGAAGAAAAAGAACAAAAAGAAGATGAGAACAAGAAGAAAAAGAACAAAAAGATGAGAACAAGAAGAAAAAGAACAAAAAGAAGATGAGAACAAGAAGAAAAAGAACAAAAAGAAGATGAGAACAAGAAGAAAAAGAACAAAAAGATGAGAACAAGAAGAAAAAGAACAAAAAGAAGATGAGAACAAGAAGAAAAAGAACAAAAAGAAGATGAGAACAAGAAGAAAAAGAACAAAAAGAAGATGAGAACAAGAAGAAAAAGAACAAAAAGAAGATGAGAACAAGAAGAAAAAGAACAAAAAGAAGATGAGAACAAGAAGAAAAAGAACAAAAAGATGAGAACAAGAAGAAAAAGAACAAAAAGAAGATGAGAACAAGAAGAAAAAGAACAAAAAGAAGATGAGAACAAGAAGAAAAAGAACAAAAAGAAGATGAGAACAAGAAGAAAAAGAACAAAAAGAAGATGAGAACAAGAAGAAAAAGAACAAAAAGAAGATGAGAACAAGAAGAAAAAGAACAAAAAGAAGATGAGAACAAGAAGAAAAAGAACAAAAAGAAGATGAGAACAAGAAGAAAAAGAACAAAAAGAAGATGAGAACAAGAAGAAAAAGAACAAAAAGAAGATGAGAACAAGAAGAAAAAGAACAAAAAGAAGATGAGAACAAGAAGAAAAAGAACAAAAAGAAGATGAGAACAAGAAGAAAAAGAACAAAAAGAAGATGAGAACAAGAAGAAAAAGAACAAAAAGAAGATGAGAACAAGAAGAAAAAGAACAAAAAGAAGATGAGAACAAGAAGAAAAAGAACAAAAAGATGAGAACAAGAAGAAAAAGAACAAAAAGAAGATGAGAACAAGAAGAAAAAGAACAAAAAGAAGATGAGAACAAGAAGAAAAAGAACAAAAAGAAGATGAGAACAAGAAGAAAAAGAACAAAAAGAAGATGAGAACAAGAAGAAAAAGAACAAAAAGAAGATGAGAACAAGAAGAAAAAGAACAAAAAGAAGATGAGAACAAGAAGAAAAAGAACAAAAAGATGAGAACAAGAAGAAAAAGAACAAAAAGAAGATGAGAACAAGAAGAAAAAGAACAAAAAGAAGATGAGAACAAGAAGAAAAAGAACAAAAAGAAGATGAGAACAAGAAGAAAAAGAACAAAAAGAAGATGAGAACAAGAAGAAAAAGAACAAAAAGAAGATGAGAACAAGAAGAAAAAGAACAAAAAGAAGATGAGAACAAGAAGAAAAAGAACAAAAAGAAGATGAGAACAAGAAGAAAAAGAACAAAAAGAAGATGAGAACAAGAAGAAAAAGAACAAAAAGAAGATGAGAACAAGAAGAAAAAGAACAAAAAGAAGATGAGAACAAGAAGAAAAAGAACAAAAAGAAGATGAGAACAAGAAGAAAAAGAACAAAAAGAAGATGAGAACAAGAAGAAAAAGAACAAAAAGAAGATGAGAACAAGAAGAAAAAGAACAAAAAGAAGATGAGAACAAGAAGAAAAAGAACAAAAAGAAGATGAGAACAAGAAGAAAAAGAACAAAAAGAAGATGAGAACAAGAAGAAAAAGAACAAAAAGAAGATGAGAACAAGAAGAAAAAGAAGAAAAAGAAGATGAGAACAAGAAGAAAAAGAACAAAAAGAAGATGAGAACAAGAAGAAAAAGAACAAAAAGAAGATGAGAACAAGAAGAAAAAGAAGAAAAAGAAGATGAACAAAAAGTTGAAGAAGAAAAGAACAAAAAGAAAAAAGGACTATAAGAAGGAAAAGAACAAGAAGAAGAAAAAGAAGAGGAAAAAGAACCACAAGAAAAGCAAGAACAAAAAGAAGAAAAGAACAAAAAGAAGAAGAAAAAGAACAAAAAGAAGAACAAAAAGAAGATGAAGAAAAAGAATAAAAAGAAAAAAGGACAATAAAAAGGAAAAGAAGAAGAAGAAGAAAAAGAACAACAATAACAACAAGAACAAGAAGAAGAAAAAGAAGAATGGACGATCTCTTTCCCAATAGTTTGGTTCAGATTGATTAAATGGTGCAATTCGCAAACATCTACCAGATGGAGTTCAGTATATCGAGTCACTCATCTAGGCGCGGCATAACCAACAGGAGAAACAATTGTTGACCCCAGAGGAATCTGGATACAAATACACCAGTATTCTAAAATTGGAGGACATCGATGGCAGGCAAATGTCAACCGATTACAGAGACATACATGAAAAGCTTAGATAAATATATATTGGCTTTAAATAACCCACAAAATGTTGATAAACCGTAAAGCAACAAATCAATCAATGCTCTCTTACTCAATAATAATAATAATAATTTAATAGGATAGGCTCACCTATCGCCCTGTTCACTCTCTTTTCCCGTCTTTTGAACTGGTGTAGCGGTTTATCTCTGTATAGGATTGGGTTTAGAGTCCCTTCTAAAGTCGTCTCATTCTCTTTCACTCCCTGTATCCCGTTGCGTCTTAGTGACATTATCACCTTGCTTGGGGTGAAATGATTAAAAATAAATAAATAAATAATTATAATAATATGTTTTAGTTCAATTTTCCCTTGCAGAAGAAAAACACTCCGAGATTTAATTTGTTTGCTTTCGTGAATTCGATTTTCCAAGTTATATTTCACAAGAGTACGTTTTGGATTTTGATAATTAAAGAAAAACAAAATTAAACCAGAAACTTGCAAACGCCCACAACAATTTAAACGAATCTAAAAGTCCTAAAGAAATTTCCTTAGGCGTTCCTTAAATATGATTTGCTTTTCTTATTTATTCGTAATTTTTTCCCCTTGTTGACTCTCCAAAAATCGATGCAATGGTAGAGAAAATAATTTTCGCTTTAGAAAGAAACAGAGTTCGTCTGTGACAAAACTAATGGCGCATTAGAATAAACAGCAAGGAATCGTGTGGCTCTACTTTCAGTCGGGAATCACTAGACTGTCACCTATCATCTTAACCCCCGGGATAGGCATTTTCTCCAACATGTCCCCAACTTCATCAATCATTAATGGGAAAGGATCTCATACAGTGTTCCCAATCATTTGCAACATATGTTATACATCATCATCATCATCGACTGCTTCAATCGTCGGGGGACTTAAGAGCAGTAGACACAGACAGCATCTTTCAGGATGATCTGTTGGCGGTGTCTCTCAGGTGTTCCAGCATTTCCTGTTCATCCACCCACTGGTGTTGTTTGACCGGCACTTGCTTTGCCGTCCCCGCTTGGGTCCACCTTTAACAGTGATCGTCTTGCTGAGGCTATTATGACGGGTGACGTGGCTAAACCGACGTTTAATAGAAGTTAATAATATGGGTAAGTGGATCTGTCTCTCCCTCCCAGGCACAGAGTCTTACTAAGTAGTGTTTGCCATTAGTAGCGAAATAACAATGACCAATTACTATTCGTTTTTCATACCCAACTGCCTGCCAAAGCGGCAAGCCAGTCCGCATTACAGGCGCCTACTCAGCCCACATAGCACACCTGTGGTTTATACTGGAACGATGCTGAGCGAAACTTAGTTCCACTTTCTGGGAGAGAGCGCGTAAACCTGTCGGTATCAACGATTGTTTTTTTAACAAGATCAATACATTCAAACTGTCGTGAAAACACAGTGAACTACGTGTTTAAAACCAGTTGAAATTGACAGGACATATTTTTTTACATTCAGGCTTTAGAGATAGCAAGTTCGACATGTACCTAGTAAAGTCACACGGACTCGATGAATGATTAATAGCGGCGGAGAGGTATACTTTTCTACCCACGAGTTTTTTGACCTTGCCTCTTACATAGTCATTGGTTTTGTGCTGCTGCCAGCAAGTGATGTGGAGGAGCTTTCTCAAGCATTTAATTTCGAATGCCTGGATATTTTTCCTGCCTCAACCAGGAGTGTCCAAGTCTCACACCCGGAGAGAAGAATGGATACGACCAGCGATTTGTAGAGCCTGAACTCTTTTTTTTTAATTATTTCACCCCAAGCAAGGCGGGAGTGCTACTAGCACGTAAGGCGTTACAGAGAGTAAGAATAAAGAGTAAAGAGGAGTGTTTGAGGAAAGGATATAAAGAAAGACGGGTATCAGGATCAAGGCATCAGAAGATGTCGATTGACATTACATTTGAATATTTGAAGATTATAGCCATCAGGGAAGCGAGTAGGAGGAAGGGAGTTTCACTGTCGAGAAGTGCGGGAGAAGAAGCTGTTATAGACATTTAGATATAAACATTTAGATATAGGCATTTAGATATAGACATTTTTAAGCATTTCACCCCAAGAAAGGCTGAAGTGCCGCTTGCACGCAAACAGTTACATAGTGTGAGAGCAAGAGTAAAGAGGTGTGTTTGAGGAGAGGATATAGAGAAGAACGGTTATCAGGATCAAGGCATCAAAAGATGTCGATTGGCACTGCATTTGAATATTTGAAGATTATAACTATCAGGGAAGCATGTAAGAGGAAGGGAATTTCACTGTCGGGAAGTGCGAGAGAAGAAGTTCTCACAGACATTCAGATATAGGCATTTTTTCAAGCATTTCACCCCAAGCTAGGCGGGAGTGCCACTTGCACGCAAGGGTTTACAGAGAGTGGGAGCAAGAGTAAAGAAGAGTGTTTGGGAAAAGGATAAAGAGAAGGCCGGAGAACTAGATCAAGGCATCAGAAGATGTCGATTGACATTACATTTGAATATTTGAGGATTATAGATATCGGGGAAGCAATTAGGAGGAAGGTAGTTTCACTGTCGGGAAGTGCGAGAGAAGAAGCTGTTGGAGTAGAAGAGGTGGGTTATATTTAACTGTTTCGACAGTGAAATAGTGGGACCGAGATGCCAACCTAGTAGCACGCTTAAATTCATGCAGTTGGGGTACCAGTGAAAGTAGCTCGTCAGAGCAGATGCCATGAAAATATTTGTAGAAAAGACAGAGGGAAGCCACAGCAGGTCTGTGAGACAGTGTCTGGAGTCGAGATACCAGATCAGGACCTATCACATTTCGTCTGGAAACTGATCTCGTTCTTCCATATCCTTTCCAGTTTGCTCATCGTTACTGCGGTGATCAGTGTGCACATTTCTGCAATGTGGGTGTCATCTTTTGACAGGGTTGCTCCCAGGGATTTGACGCTGGACACTTCCTTCTTTCAGTGGTTGGATGTCCATGGTAACGCTGACACTGGTGTTTCCTCTGATATTCGTCATTAGTTTGGATTTCTTGGGGTTGAATTCCATTCCCTATGCGTTCTGGATTCAACAAACGCATTAAAAGATCGATTGAAAGAAATTATTGGTGGGAGAGTGATTTTTTTTTAATTCTGATAAATCCCACATTTCGTTTTGTAGATCACCATATTTAATGAACATCTTTCTTTTTTTTTAATTCCGAGGCAATCAACATTCACACG
>OZ038513.1:64992618-65020118 GCA_964036315.1 Acanthosepion esculentum | reverse complement strand
CAAATTAAAATGTATCTTAATAAACTTAATAATACTTCTAATATAATTGATATCACAAATGATATCTTCTTCCAAAACCATATTCTATAAAGAATTACATAACATTAAACAAACACTTGTTAATAGTGGATTTCCTAATTCCTTTATTGATCAACAAATTAAAATGTATCTAAATAAACTTAATAATCCTTCTAACAAAATTGGTAATAATAATAATAATAGTGTATTAAACATAACAATATTAACATACTATTGTAACAAAATGCATAATAATTACAAGCGTGATGAAACAACATTAAAAAACATAATAAGTAGAAATGTTAAACCCGTTAATAATAAACAAGTTCATCATATATATAAAAAAATTAAAATAATTGACCTTATAGACACTAATAACCCTACAACCACACAATTAAATCCTCTACAAAAATAAATGTAGTATAACAATGTACATGCCCTTTCAAACATTGTAACTCTGATGGTAATAATAAACCCGTTACATATATTGGTTTTACGACAACCACACTCTCCCGTAGACTTACCTGTCACCTTTCTGATCTTAGTTCTATCAAACAACATTTCTTAGAAAAAACATAGCAATGTACATAATATTAAACAGATATTAGTTAATAACGCAATAATACTCTTACATACACAGTAAAAAGAAACTTCAGATATTGGAGGCCATCTACATTAAAACGATGTAACCCACACTCAACAAAATTACGTTTCAAACAAACTAGTCACAACACTTTACATTAAAACTAGAGATATGGTTCTATTGTAATACTTCGGTCTATCGCGTGGTATGACGTCATAGAACCGCGTCTTGCACGATTTGCGTCTGCTATTCCGCGACCGTTATCGTGGCATAACAATTTTCTATGTCAAAATAACAAAATATCATCTTTGACCGTGGATATCTTGGTTTCATGTCTGTATAAGAAAGGATGGCGCTTGTGAACCGATAGCTTAGGACCAACTTAATAAAAAATATTCAAATGTTGGACAAATTTTGTCTTTATTTTCATCAAAAATTAATGCTAACATGCGAACAATAGAACGGCTCATTATATATATATATATTTATATATACTCGACTCTCCCGTCGAATTCGACGTATGAGGGTCAAGCAGCTCAGTTCCTAGGAAACCGACAGCCCGACACCATCACATGAGATTTAATTATAGTGGTGAAGGTTTCGTGCAGAACCAACCATACTTTTTGAAGGGCCGAATACAGAGACCTGGTGCACTACGTGCCACAAGGTCCCCAAACGACCCTCCGCATGTTTTGAATTCAGAGTTGTCCTTCTCCTAGACCAGTTGCCGTCCAAGGCTATAGAACCCAGTCTGTCCTGCTATTTACCCATAGTTGGAGGGAGAAGAAGAGGATTCATACCTTTCTCAAGGGTATCAGTATGTAAGTGAATGTAATGGATTCGACTGGAAATAGGAACCACGGTAGAGTAATGGATAGCGGCTTGGATTGAGGAATCAGAGAGCTGAGTTCGAATTCCATACATATATATATATATATATATATATATATATATATATATATATATATATATAGAGAGAGAGAGAGAGAGAGAGAGAGAGAGAGAGAGAGAGAGAGAAACACTCAGGGTGCGAGAGATAAATTGTCATCTAAATTATATAAAAATTAGAATAACTCTGACATGTCATTTTAATACATATATTTACCAAAATTTCTCAAAATATCTTGAAATACTAAAGAGTATATTTATTCAATAAAACCGCCATTGCCTGCAACCACGCCCCCAACCGAGACGACTTCGGAATCTCCTGCAATTTTTCTGGACTGTGCCTTTGTTTAAGTTGATGAATTTTGCCATAATTCTTGCATTCTGTTTATCTTTGGTGTTACAAGAAGTTCAACCGCGACCCAAACATAATAATCAGGGGGGGGGGGTTGCACTCTGCGGATTTAGGTGGTCAGACGTAAGGGGTGATGTGGTCGAGAAATTGTCTGACAGCCATGATTGAGTTTTCCTGCTTGTTCGGCATGGTGCAGAGTCCTGTTGCCAGACCTGGGGTATTCCAGTAGCCACACTCTTGACACAAGGCAGCACTACCTCCTCAAAGTGCTTGATGTACTCTTCCATGTTGAGTCTGAAGATCTCATCAGCAAATACGAGAGTTCTTTTCTTATCAGAACGATCAGAGTGAGTTTTCCGAACTTTTGTATCTTCGTAATCACCATTAGACTCATCCAACTATTTCCGAATCATCTGCCCTGTCCTCAGACTGACACTCAAACACTATGAAAAGTTCGTATTGGTGCTTCCGGTGCGAATGGCAAGCAGTACAGTATGATGTTTTCAAATTTCTGCCGGAATGAGTTGCTTTATTCTGCTATTCTTCTCACAAATGATGCCCAACTGACCCTACTATACTGTACATTCGACAAAATCAAAAACAAACAACGCGCATGCGCGAAATTAAAAATATAAAATGGCGACAATTTACCCATCTTACTTTGTATATTATACAGTTATATGGAGTTATATATTACAATGCCACGCAAAAGTTTACAATACATTACAAAAAATGTTTCTTTAGTTATTTCTATCAGAGATTAATGAAACGTTTACTGCTAATAATACAAATGTCTTTAGTGAAATAATCAGATTTAAAAAAATAATCGATAAAAATATCCCACCATGAAAAAACAATATTTAAAGACGCAAAAATTTACAATAGATTGCTGGTGTTAGGGTCCCAGCTATGGGCAAACAGTTACACACAAACTGGGGTCAAAACACTATGCAAGAGTAAAAAAAATAGGTTTTAATATCAGCAATACATTTTTGTAAAAATTATTACAAGCGATACATTTTTCAGGGAAAAGTCTTACCAGAAATACATTATTATCAACTATACATATTTGAAAAAGAAATATTACCAGCAATACATTATTTTAAAAAAATATTACCAGAAATATATTTAAAAAAATATTTCCAGAAATACTTTTTGAAAACAATATTACCAGAAATACTTTCTGGAAAAAGATATTACCAGAAATACTTTTTGGAATAAATATTGCTTGAAATACTTTTTGAAAAAAAATATTACCAGCAATAAAAATCTTGTGGGCATTAAATAACCCATTGAGGTTGATATGCCGTAAAACAAAACAAAACAAACCAATCAATATATATTTTTAAAACTCATCTGAGATTTTCTTAAGTTTATAGCATACACATTTGCACCCGGCCATCCTTGCTTTTCTCAAAGTTTGTGAATTCTATTTGCTACGAGTTCTTCTCTTCATTGTGTGTTAAGGCACCTACACTGATAACAGTCTACTGGGCTTTTGTACGAGATCAAAATCACCATGCTTAAAACGATTAAATTCATTTTGAGCAATACGCGCAAATCATTGTTTCACGGCCCGGTTCTCCTGCTATTTAATTAGAGCTCCGTGATAAAATCCAAAGAATCAGCAATATTATTGGTCCTGATCTGGCGTCTCGGCTTCAGTTACTTTTCAACCGCCGTAAGGTTGCCCTGCCGTGTCTTTTCTATAAAGCTTTTCACAGTAATTATTCGGATGAGCTCTTCGCTATGGTGTCTAAACTTTTTGAATTTAAGCGCAGTACAAGATTCATCATCTAACAGATGAAATGGCTTTATGGAACCGTAATTACTAGCGCTTGTGGAATCCGAAGGAATAAGCCACACTGAATTCTCTCCACAACGATCTATCAATGGCAACCATCAGTAAATTCTGCTGTAGTCATACTTGTCTATTGTTCGATATTGTCCAAAAACTTTTTCTCCTCTCCTACGTCCACCTCCAACGGTGACTTGCATGATGGTCTTGCACAGGCTGCCAGGCCCTGTAACGTGTCAAAACCACGCAATTTTTCACTTTTTTTTATTCTGGCGAGAAGAGGTTCCTGGTTGCCCACAAAAATTTCAAACCATTTTCGTTCAAACTCATTGGGTTTATGCTCCCAGTTGAAGAGACCAAAGGTTTTGTTGTTAAGCATTTGTTTTCAAACGCTTCGATACTGATATCTGAATTCTGCTAACAGAGAGAACGATCCGAGCGTTTGAGAACAATTGCACGAGAAAACACATGCATTAAATAAATTACTCGATTCATATCACGTACATTAAACAAAGGACATGATTCATAACACATACTTTACACAAAATACATGATTCATAACACGTACATTAAATATAGTAGATGATTCATAACACATTAAATAAAGTACATAATTCATAATACGTACATTAAATGAAATACATAATTCATAACACGTACATTAAATAAAGTACATGATTCATAACACGTACATTAAATAAAGTACATGGTTCATAAGAAATAAATTAAATAAAGTACATAATTCATAATACGCACATTAAATAAAGTACATAATTCATAATACGTACATTCAATAAAGTACAAGATTCACAACACGTACATTAAATAAAGTACATGGTTCATAACAAATAAATTAAACAAAGCACACGATTCACAACACGTACATTAAATAAAGTACATGGTTCATAACAAATAAATGAAACAAAGCACACGATTCATAACACGTACATTAAATATAGTACATAATTCATAACACAGACTTTAAACAAATTACATGATTCATAACACGTACATTAAATAAAGTACATAATTGATAACACATACATTAAACAAAGTACACGATTCATAACATGTACATGAAATAAAGTACGTGATTAATAACACGTATATTAAATAAAGTAGATGATTTATAACACATTAAATAATATACCTGATTCATAACACGTACATTACATAAAGTACATGATTCATAACACGTACATTGAATAAAGTACATGATTCATAAAACGTACATTAAACAAAGTATGTGATTAATAACACGTACATTAAATAAAGTACATGATTCCTAACACGGGCGTTAAATAAAGTTTAATGTGGAGATGAAAGTACTTTTGGTAAATCCTTGTAACACATCCTAAGAGAATTTGTCCGAGTCTTCTTGCTGTCTTTAATAGGACAACATCCTAATCGATTTTTTCGGTTTCAAATAAACATTAAATGTCGAAAATCAGCTTATCAGTCTCTAAGGGGAAATGCCTACAATTTAATGATTTTATATTTATTCTGTTAGGGTGTCCTTTTTTCCGGTCCTCATTAACTAACAAACTATTGAATAACATATTGCTAACTAAAATTTATTCTCTTATTTGCACAATCCATTGTAAGAGGTCTTTCATAATTGTAAGATTGACCCAAAATAATATTCCCAGCGTAATTTACGTCAGGATTTAATTAACAAACAAGATGTAAACTCTGATTAGAATAATATTAGATCGCATGTGTTTTGTTTTCTTCTTCTTTTGGTTACCACGTCAAGATTGTTCGACTTTGGCTAGGATGTTTTCATTCATCTTGCGAATTCAGCAATTGTTGTGGTTTCTAATAGTTTATTATTTTGGTTCTTACAGAACTTCCGCTTAATGAAAGTAATCAATTCCTTCGAAGACTATAATACACACGAAAATAAGTTCTTTGTTGAAAAAAGATTAAATAATCCAACAAGATGCAATTATGAAGCCATCGTAAAGATGGCGGAAAATCAAAAACTCTACCTTGTAAAACGAGTTCATATATGAGAGTAGTTTTGTAGCAGATGGTACAGAAACCGGAATTAGAATAAGAATAGGAAACGACATTTTTCCTTATTATTCCACCCCAATCAAGACAAGAAAGCCACTAAGACGCACTGAGTGTGTAAGAATAAGAAAAGAAAAACATTATTAATGAGCGTGGGCAACAAAAGAACAATAATTAAAAAGACAGAAGATAACGACTGAGATTGCATTTCAATTTTTGAAGAAAAAAATTGACTGGAAAGCAAGAAGCTGAAAGAGAGTTTCACGAGCGAGAAGTGTGAAAGAAGAACCTGTTCCGATGGTACTTACGGTTATATCTCGCAATTTCAGCTGAAATATCATAAGACCTAGCCGCCAATCTAGTACTGCGTTTAAATTCATAAAGTCTTTGTACAATAGGGAAAAATGATATCTATTCTATGAAATTCAAAAATGTGGCACAAGACCGAAAGGGTTGATAGGGGAAAGCAGGTCTTCTTCTATCTTATAATTAAACTTAGCTAGCCATGATTACTGACCTTAACATACTACAGTATTCCTTACACGAAAACAACACAACCATTCTTGCTACAGGCACCATAATACCACTGAGTCTCTATGAAGTCCTGATTCCTATATGTACGAATTGTCAGTTGAGGTTGGGAATAAAAATAGCCTCTGCTAGCATGCATATGTGTAAAACGAAAGGCACTATCCAATGCTGACTCATATTTATCGTTCGCAATAGAAGATTTCACTATATATATATATATATATATATATATATATATATATATATATATATATATATACATGTGTGTGTGTGTGTGTATGTGTGCGTGCGTGCGTGTGTGGTAGTAGCACTTGAAAGTAACCTCCACTCAGTTGTTAAGTAGGACAAGGAATGACTTTTAAATTTTAATATCCAAAGAAGTATCTTCTTTTCTTTTTTTTAATCATTTCACCCCAACCAAGAGAACAAAGCCACTAAGACACCGGGTACAACTTATTGTGTACGAATAAGAAAAGAAAAACCTTATTAATGAGCGTAGGCAATAAAAGAACAATAGTTAAGAAGACAGAAGATAGCGACTGACATTGCATTTCAGTTTTTGAAGATCAAAACTGACTGGAAAGCAAGAAGCCGAAAGAGAGTTTCACGAGCGAGAAGTGTGAAAGAAGAACCTGTTCCTATGGTACTTACGGTTATATCTCGCAATTTCAACTGAAAAATCATGAGACCTAGCCGCCAATCTAGTACTGCGCTTAAATTCTTAAAATCTTGGTAGCATAGAGGAAAGTTCATCAGAACAATTACCATGAAAGTATTTATAAATGGAGTAGCTACATTACGGTGGTGGGAAAGTGACTGAAATCGAGATTCCAGATCAGAACCGCTTGTCATGATTTTATATTTTGCAAGGAAGGAGGGGAAATAGAAATGAAGCAAAAAGTGCTGGACAGCTGTGTAATATATAATCTCCTCTCATTTTTTTTTATTTTAATCATTTCACTCCAAACAAGGTAGTAAAGCCACTACGACGCAAGAAGTTACTGAGTGTTAGAGATATGAAAAAAACTATTATCAAGAAGAGAAGACAATAAAAAAATAAATAATGAGACCTAGCCGCCAATCTAGTACAGAGCCTAAATTCGTAACATCGAGATACCAAAGTGAAAACTTCATTACAACTATTACCATGAAAGAGTTTGTAGAAAAGGTGCAGAGGAAACTACGTTACGGCGTCGGGAAAGAACTGAAGCCGAGGTGCTAGTTCAGTACCAATAACATTGCAGATTCGTCTTTGGATATCATCAAGAATCTCTCTCTTTATATATATATAGCAGGAACACCGGACCAGATGTGGCAGCAATATTCAAAGCAAGGACCCATTTTCAAGCAAGAACCAATTTTCTTAGCAGCAGATTTAGAAATTGATTCCATATACTCGTTTCAGTTCATGCCAGCTGAAAACGTTACTCCGAGTAGGCCACACTGAGATTTTGACATTCCGACCAAAATGTGACTGTACCAAAATGGACACATAATGGGAAGTAGGGAAATAATATACACAGAGAGAGATATGTGTCGGTGTGTCGGTGTGAGTCTTCGTGCTTGTGTGTTTGTGTGTGTGTGTCTGTGTGTATGACTGTGCCAAGAGGTTTGGTGAAAATAAGTAGTCGTCTTGCCCAGGGAAAGAAATCTCCATCTATAGTGGACGTTAAGAGAAGATTACTTTTTACTACAAGATTACTTTTTTCTATAATTTTTGGATATTAATGACTCTTCAGGGAAATGTTATTTCAGTGTTTCCAGTTGCCTTTTATCGGTGCCTATGAACTCAGAACTCTCCTGTTGAACGCTTGCCCTAGCAAAGCTAGACAACACAAGCCGCCCTATTATTTTTTTTTAATGGAAAAACCATACATTCATATTCTCCTAAATGCGTTACTTCCTAATAATCTTCGGCTTACGGCCATATCGCGTTGAAACTTCTTTTCTAGTACAATCGCCGAAACTAAGCAACGTTGATCCCGATCAGTACCCATATGGGTGACTGCTTTCGAATATCATGGGCTGTATATGTGTCGGGTGTAAAATGTCTAGGAATTCATATTTGGCAAAAGAAATGCACACATGTACCTGTACGCCCCCAATTTTCAAAATGATTGATTGTTTTGTTTTTTATGGGTTATCAACCTTTTTCATTTTATTTAAAGCCAAAAAATATTTTTATATTGTAAATTTTATTTTGGGGTCGATAATAATGATTTACTGATACAAGTCCAACTGACCTAGTTTTAATTCCTGTTGGGTTCGTCTTATTCCTTTACGCGTAAATACTCTTGCGAAAGTTATTAATCCACCTCTTCTTCCCCCAGCTATGGGTTAATTAGTAAAACTTGTAACATTAAATCATTATTATCGCCAAAACATTCATACAATCTAAAAAGTATTTTCTAGCTTTAAATATCCTGTAAAAGTTTGATAAGCCGTAAAAATAAATAAATAAATAATTGAGGAATCGAAGATCCAAGTTCGAACTCTAGTGAAATTCATTACATTCACTTACTTGCTAATACCTTTGGGGAAGTTATTGGAACCTCTTCTTCCAGTTATGGGTAAATAGCAGGATAGACTGGGTTCTATAGCTTTGAGTGGCAACTGGTCTATCGCAGAAAGAAATGGCAACCTACTGCGGGGAAAAAAACTGCCTCGTCAGTCATGTATCGAAAAATACAGGATCGCCTAAGCGTGTATCACGCATGGCAGATAACTGACTGAGACGTATTGGGGTGGCCAAGGACGCATTCCAAAAGCACGGCAGAGTATCGCGAGACAGGAGGATTTCTTTGGTAACAAAGAAAAGAGTACTGAGCTGTTACGTGACATCTCTCCTCCTTTACGACAGCGAATGTTGGACGGTTTCCTCAAAGAAGAAGAATAGACTCGAAGAGGTGGAGGTATGGATCTACAGAAGGATGCTAAGGATTTCATGAACCGAGCGTGTGAGCAGCGATGAGGTTTTGGAGAGGATGCAAACAAGGCGGAGGCTTATACTTAACATCAGGAAGAGGCAGCGGAAATTTCTGGGACACGTAACGAGAAAGAAAGGCTTGGAGAATCTGATACTCACGGGTCGAATAGAGGGAAAGACAGCGACAAGGGAGAGCAACGCATGACACACCTGGCGGGCCTAAGCAAGCGGTTGGCAGAACGTGGTCTGTGGGATGTGGCAGAGGGACTAAACTTATTGAGAGATATAAAGGGATGGAGAACACTGGAAATAATTGTAACGATGAAAACATTAATATTTTATTTGAATATTATCCAGTTTTTAAATATATATATATATATATATATATATATATATATATATATATATATATATATATATATATATATATATATTTTACTTCATATCTATTTATTTTTATTTTGTTCCAAACGGATTTCATATTCGACTGTATAATCGATTTTCTCTTTTGCTTCACTTGTCGCTTATCAGTCAAATTAACAAACAGCGCTTCCTGTTAACTCTAAATCATTTTTGCCGAATGTAAAATTGAAATTCCCTTGACGTAGCAAAGCTCATTTGACAAAACTGATTCGATCGTAGGAAGAATTCGTTTCCATGCTGTTTGACTACAGTCGACGTAAAGGACGCTCCCGACGCGTAAACTGACTGACTTGTCACATCTGTTTAGACTCTATTGAATACAGAGTCGAGGAAGAGGACATTGTCGTCCGCCAGGGACAAGTGACAGGTGTGCTTGTTTTGTTACTCTTCTGACTAATGTATGAATACAGATTTTACAAGCTCTCTGAACGTAGATTTTGCAGAGATTTTACTTTGGTTCTGTATTAAGACTGGCCTATGCTTCGAATTAGATAAGATAATAAACAAAAGGAATTAAAGAAGGCAGTAAACATAGGTTAATTAAACAATACAGTAAATACAATTTAAGAAAGTAAACACAAGTAAATTAAACAAAATGCCAAACAGAAATTGATTCAACAAGAGTGTAAACGGAAATTTACTCAACGTATTAACCACAAATTAAATATGACATTAAACGCAAATTGATACCAGGAAATCACAAATTGATTCAACAAAAATAGTAACCGTAGATTTATTCAACAAGAGCATTAGCAGAAGTTGATACAAGAGAGTAATCACAAATTGATTCAACAAAAGAGTAATCACAAATTCAAAAAGCGAGTACTCATAAATTGGTTCAACAAGATAGCAATCGCAAGTTGATTCAACAAGATAGCAATCGGAACTTGATTTAACAAGATAGCAATCGCAAGTTGATTCAACAAGATAGCAATCGGAACTTGATTCAACAAGATAGCAATCACAAGTTGATTCAACAAGATAGCAATCGGAACTTGATTCAACAAGATAGCAATCACAAGTTGATTCAACAAGATAGCAATCACAAGTTGATTCAACAAGATAGCAATCACAAGTTAATTCAACAAGATAGCAATCACAAGTTGATTCAACAAGATAGCAATCGGAACTTGATTCAACAAGATAACAATCACAAGTAGATTCAACAAGATAGCGATCACAAGTTGATTCAACAAGATAGCGATCACAAGTTGATTCAACAAGATGGCAATCGCAAGTTGATTCAACAAGATAGCAATCACAAGTAGATTCAACAAGATAGCAATCACAAGTTGATTCAACAAGATAACAATCGGAACTTGATTCAACAAGATAGCAATAAACAAGTAGATTCAACAAAATGGCAATCACAAGTTGATTCAACAAGATAGCAAGCACATGCTGATTCAACAAGATGGCAATAACAAGGTGACTCAACAAGAGAGTAATCACAAATTAATTCTAGTAATCACAAATTGATTCACGTTAGTAATCACAAATTGAATCAACACAAGACTTAACTGAAAATTATTCAACAAGATAGTAATCATAATTTAAATAATGACATGAAACGCAAGTTGATTCAACATAATAGCTTTCGCAAATTGATTCAACAAAGGAGTAAACGTAAATTGATCCACGATAACATAACTTAAGCAAGACAATAAGCACAAATGAATTAAGATAATAGACACAACTACGAACTGCCCGCGTATTCAAGTGTGGCTACTTGACTTGAGGGCTACAATGCTTCTACGCCTCGATAGCTATTGACACGCTATATATCGTTCAGTTCTCCCGTCTACTCATGTCGCTGTCTTAAAATATCGTAAAAAGCCTAAAATCTCTTCTTTTGCCAGAAGTAAAATAAAGATGGAGGTATTTTCATTTGCCTAAGTGTCTAGAAATATAATAATAAATATTGCCTCTTGCTTTCTCGTAATGAAACTTTCACTTCTCTGGAATTATTTTAACATAAAATAGATAAATAGATAGAAATCGAGAGACAGAGAGAAAGAGAGCGGGAGGGAAATAGAAAGACAGAGAAAGTGTGTTTATAAAGGAATCAACATTGCATTATGATATTTGGTTTAACGCTTCAATACGCTCTTAAGACCAATTGGCAACACTCCTTTAGCGGGCTGTACATTTAGTGGGTTGTGTATGTAGGTTACTAAGTCGATAATTGAAGTAGAGGAAGGAGTAACTGGCCCTTTTCAGTGACTTTTGTTTAGAGCTAATGCGGAGTGTTATTTATAATCACGACCTCTCAACTGCTTATTTGTGCTGGTTGGGCGATTGGCGGAAGTGTGCATGTAAATAAGCTACACTTTATCTATGCCCACCTCCAGATTGCTCAAACACACACACACACACACACACACACACACACACACACACACACACACACACACATATATATATATATATATATATATATATATATATTGAGACAAGTTTCGGTGAATAATTTAGGTGATGCTCTGTTTACTTATTTTCAATAGGATCCTTTCATATTCGCGGATAATCTTTTCGGTGTCATTATTGAAGGACGAGATAAAATCGCCGTTTTGATACATATTTGTTTTATTTCCGAGTACTTTCGACATAGCACAATGTTTACAAGAGTCAAATCAGACAAAAAAAAGAGAGTGCTGGTTTCATATTTGGGCTGGAGCTACCCAATCCTCACTTTCCATCGTTGGTAGATTTCAAAAGCGTTTTCCTGACCTTGTGGGTGATGACTTATTTTCCTACCCTACAGCCTCTTCCCCCCAAAAAAAACGTTGCTAGCCCCAATATATTCTACCGCTTTTCCCATGGCAAATGTTCTGACGAGCTACATTCCTTAGTACCACCAATTGAGACCTTTACATCTAAGCCTCTCACTACTCTATCGCTATTTCCATGGCAAATGTTCTGACGTGCTACATTCCTCAGTCCAGCCAGTTCAGACCTTTACATCTAAGCCTCTCACTACTCTATCGCTATTTCCATGGCAAATGTTCAGACGTGCTATATCCCTTACTTCCACCAGTTCAGACCTTTACATCTAAGCTTCTCCTAATTTATCGCTATTTCCATGGCAAATGTTCTGACGAACTACATTCCTTAGTTCCGCCAGTTCAGACCTTTACATCTAATACTCTCATTACTCTATCGCTATTTCCATGGCAAATGTTCTGACAAGCTACATTCGCTAGTTCCATCTATGCACACATTCACAGCTAGAACCTGCCATACCACCTACACCGAGTCGAATCATTCTCATTTCATTTGTATTTTATTACAATGGCGGAAGTTCCACTCAGACAATTTCTTACCCAGACTTGTGACATTGTGGAAGAGACTTCCATGAGGATGGTTCCCCAACAATACGATCTTAACCTTTTCAAATCTAGGATAAACCATTATCTGCCCGAAATGATAATAGGCAATTTATTCTTCCTCCTTTTACAACAGTGGTTCCCAAACATTTTTTCTGGGTCGCATTTTCGGAATTAAAATTTCCTCGCGCCTCATCAGACACCGCTCAGGAGAAGGGAAGTTCCGGAGAAAAGAAGGCCCAGAGAGAGAGAGAGAGAGAGAGAGAGAGAGAGAGAGAATGGGGGTTAAAGGGAGATAACTGCAGATTAAAAATCAGAACATTATCATTGATAACTCTCTCCTCCAATTTGCGGACTCTAGTTACTATATTCTTAATACTTGATATAATGCAAAAATATCACAACGACAATATCGGTTTTTAATTATTTATATCTATTTAAACAGAGACTTACGCATGCAATTACAAGTAATCCATAATAATATTTTAAATTTTTAAAATCATATTTAATTTTGGCATATGTGTATTTTTTTAATCTGTTTCTAAATCTTTGATTGTCTTTCAATCATTCCATCTCACTTGTTATCCTATTCTGTCGTACCTCCGAGGAGCGCTGCATCATTTGGGGAACCACACCCTTGCAAAAACCATATGCAGTAACACTCTACCTTGGGTGGCTCTTAGGCCTTGTGCTGCGTGAAAAATAGTATAAAATGTATAAATAAAACGGATATTCTTTCTCCGGACCGCAAAGTGGCACGAGTAGTGGAACGTTAGGGGGTCGCTGGCTTTGGCGTTAAGCACCTCTTCAAGCAGGAAACTTGTGATAAAAAGCAGCATTAAGGCAAGGAAACGTATTTAAATATTAATAATTAAAATCCATCTGCTGAAAAATTCAAAAAATTTTATAGTATTCGCTCATAAAACATCCCTAGCGTCACCGAGATATTTAGATTCCCATCCAAATTAATTTAAACGGAAATCCAAATTTGAACAACACTTAAGAGTGTAACGTGAGTCTTGTTTATCAATATAAAGATTCAATTTCAAAAATTCTTCCTCTTCTCTGGAAATTAAAAATGAATTAAGTCTTTTCCCGTTGCTACAGACATTTGCCGGCAGTCAGAGTTGTCTCGCCAAATACAGCAGAGAAGATCTCTTCTGGGTGATAACGTATCATTTGGCGAAAAAAAATGAGAAAATATTTTTTTATCTTTTTCCCTATCTTGATATTTATATCTCATAGATTTTAGAAGTATTGCATTGGACGCAAAGAATTAGATCTGGTTTTATTTTCTAGTATTTGTGGTCTTTCCAAATGTAAAAATTAGGACATAAAAATAAAATATTAAAATAATATATCAAATTAAAATAAGGCATTTGCTTTCCTTTAAAACCCAATATCGCTTTTTTCGCTTTTCGACCTTTCTCTCGCATCTAATGCGAAGGCAACTCTCAAATTAAGAAGAGAAAGAAAAAGAAAGGACGAAACAACGGCTGCGAAACGGAAGTTTGCTGGTTCAGAATCTAGTTATTGTTACTAGAAATTTAATAAAATAACAGAGGCTCTACGCATATCTTCCGCTATAGAAAAAAAAAAGAATCACAAAATAACGCTGGAAAATGAATAAAAGAATTTTGGCCAGCCAAAAAGAAAGAGAATGTTGATGTTAGCCGAAACCAAGCTTCGTGCCAAATAGTCTGGAACCTTTCTTAAGTGCATATAAAGACACAGCCGACAGTCAACAGCAGAGAATGTGCAGCCAGAGAAATCAGCAAGTGTGCCGTGTGAAAAAATTAAGCGGTCACCTGCTTAAGACATTTTTCCGACTTTCTGAGTGCGAGAACACATCACAGGTCGACGCTGGCAACAAGTTTCCAAAGTAACCACACTTCCGACAGCTGCTAACAAGATGACCTTAAATTCATCTCTTCAAATTGTTGTTCACCACTGCACTAGTCAGGTATTGAACTCACAACTTATTGGGAATCCTCAAATAAAAAGAGGAGAAATGGCAATAAATATGATAACAATATTTCCAACAATGTAAATAGTTACAATATTTCATCTAAGAAATATAGACAGATCCTGAAGAAGGCTGGAGCGTACAACGACCGAAACGTCGTGAATATGACAAAGAAGATGAGTACTACAGTCCGAACGATGTAAATAGTGCAAATTGTTAAAATACCTCATCTCAGAAATATGTCATGTTATCGTGTTTATAGTTCGTAAACTCTAACATTAGTATAACACGACCGGCTCGACCCTGGGTTTGTTTCCACGCTGGACAGCACTGGCTCCGGTCAGCTGATGGTTATCTGTTGACCGCGTCTGTCCTTCATCTCTCTTTCCCACGTTGTGTTCTTTGATCACAGTCTAGTGAAGATGGAATTTTCCTCCGTATTTGAGAGTTGGCGGGATCATGCTATGAAAAAAAAAGGAGAAGAATACTTCCGCCGGTGGAAATGCAAATATCATAAACAAATAACGAAGTAGGCCGCTGGATTAATTTTCACCGGGTTTATGCTATAGTTGATACAACAAAATTAACCCTTCCGGTTAATCTGTCTATTGTGGCACTGTATCTCTTGCTTCTAAAACTTGAAACCAGTTAATCATTCACACAAGATGTTACGTGGCTTCTTCCGGTCTCTTCCAGCTACCACCGGGCTCTGGCACTGTCTGCTGACATCTCGTGGCCTCTGGTCGCTTCGCATTCAAAGTACGAATGATACTGCTGGCTTCAACCGAGCGTTTAGTTTATATGCATTTCGCCCAACTCCTGCTACCCCTCAGAGCTCATTACATATTCAAAAATTAATTGTTTTCTCCAGCCCTAGAGACATGACATCGACGAAGCGGTCACATATTTCAAAACCTTCACGACAATCGACCGTTTTATGAAAACAATATTTTTCCCATCAGCAATTTTTAAATGTTATTTCTAAAGAATTTTATTTTGTTTATCGAATTCAGATGAATTCTCTTTGCTTGTCGATTTCCAAAATGACTGATCTAACATCCCAAGGTCTGTATTTTGGCTTTACCAAAATTCGCTTCCCGGCCGACAATGGCCTTCAAATACCAAACAGTCAACTTTTTTTTAAAATGATTTATTTCAAATCGGCAAGAATTTCTCAGACTCTCATTCCGCTTTCGTATTCATAACAATTCTTATTTGTTTCTCTATGTTTTAGACTTGACATTCTATTCGGCACTTCTGTTCACCAGAAAAGAAAAAAAAATATTTGTCTTTTTTTTCACTCGGCTTCATAATTCAATTGGATTTTTACCTTAACGTTTTCTATTTTTACTGTTTTGTTTTCACATGAATCCTTTGAATCTTAATTCAATACTACCAGTATCATATTCCTTTCAAGTACTACCAGTGACAATTTATTGGATTACATTAGATTTTATAGGCCAAATGGTAGATAAAATTAGTTATTTACATGATGACTACTGTCCTCAGCAACGTTTCGGTCGTTATACACTCCGGCCTTCATCAGGTGTGTGTCGATCCGGGTATTGTACAGGGAATTTCAAACTGATCACTTTATTTAATCTATGGGGGTTGATTGTTCTCCTTCCATTGCCCGTGTCTTGAGACATTACGTCTAGTTCTTTAGTACTGCTCATTTATTGCTCGTTCTATTTCTATGGTGTCCAAGAACACACTGCCCGGCCCAGAGATCGAACTCACAATTACCATGACACCAAATTCACAAACCAACTCCTCAGTCTGCGAGGCTGCTGTCTCGTGGGGAGTGGAGTGAAGCGTAACAGGTGGAAGAGAACAGTCTACCCCTGTCCATGTTTGTCCCGATGGCACAAAGACTGGAACGTTATGGTAACAACAACAAAGATGAGGACAATGGTCAGAATGTAAATAATGTTAACTCCTTTCTATATATATAGAGATAGATAGATAGATAGATAGATAGATAGATAGATAGAAAATTTGAAGGGATATATATATATATATATATATATATATATATATATATATATATATATATATTCTATACTCTATATTATCACTTGACAAGACACAAGAAGTGTTGAAACAAAATGGCTACTTTTGTCGTGATTTTATAACATATTTATGTTGTAATATTCAAATAAATAATTATATATATATATATATATACAGAGAGAAAGAGAGAGAGAAAGATAGAGAGGGAGAGAGAGAGGGAGAGAGACAAAGAAAGATGGTTGCGCTGCGTAAAAATGACTAGACAATTTCAATGTTTCTATTTTGAATTTTATCACTAAGTTCCTCCACACTGATTTTTTTTTTAACTTGTAAAGTCCCGGTATAAAAACTCTTTTCTGGATCACCCTGTCTGCTATGCTTAATTCCATCTTTCCTTTCTTTCTGTCTCTCTCTTTCTCTTTCCACCCAAAAAATTCATATTGAATTTTTTGTCTTCCTTTCTCCATTTTCTTTCTCCATTTTAACATTTAAAGAGAAATAGGACAACGTTTTCTTATTTCTCTTTTCTCACTTCTTCTCCTTTTTTCCTTTTCCTTGTGTCTGAATAAAAACTGAACTGAAAAGATGGATGTGAGGTCCATTAAATAAATTTATATCCACCTGGCCTGGTGGGTTTTTAAAGATTCTGTATTCATTATCATATATATATATATATATATATATATATATATATATATATATATATATATAGAGAGAGAGAGAGAGAGAGAGAGAGAGAGAGAGAGAAAGAGAGAGTGTGTCTCCTTGCGTGCGCGCGTGTGTGTGTGTGTGTGTGTGTGTGTGTGTGTGGTCTGAAAGTCTTGTCATCCCCTACCAAAAAGAGAACAATAGAACAACGAATAACACAATAATACAAAGCACATATACTGGAGTCAGTTTATTCATTATCATTGATGCTGTTACACATCGAGAAGGTCTGTATAAACACCATCATTTTCGTTATTTACATTACTCGGACTATTGTCCTCATCTATGTCGCCATATTTATTACAACGTTTCGGCCGTTCTTCAGGTGGTTGGAATGAACCCTTTAAAGATTTGTGAGTTCAATACCAGGCCACAGAAGAGGTGATCCAAAAAACTTGCAAAGATGAGTTAAAGGGAAATAACTGAGACATCGGGAAGAGGCATGGCACGTGGAAATAGAACAATCTACCCTGGTAGAAGGGTTCGGTTGGAATTTCCAATCAGCTGAAGAAAGCCAGAGTGTACAACGGTCGAAACGTTGTGAAAATGGCAATGAAGATGAGAATAACAGTTCAAATAATGTGAATAATGCAGGGAAAACTCTGAATTGAAATGCTAGTAAATAATTGGTCAGGATCCAATCCATTGTTATGAGGACGAATAACTTGATACCAGTAAGAGAGCATTCCTCATATTACGATCACAAAACCATTTCATTAGTAAGTAGGGGAGATCATGTTGCCAATATTGCTTTTTTATTTATTTTGTTTGGGATAGGTTTCTTTAGATATTTTCTTTGGGATATTTCTAAGCGTCGCGTTACGGTTAGTTGCATAACCAGGTTAATTGTAAATGAAATTGCAGTTTACTTGTGCGTTTTTATAAAATATATGCACACCGCTTCTTAAATTACATTCAAAAGACACTGGTCACAAGTTTCCGCAAAATGTTGCAGCCTGGAGAGAATGATTGATAAGACATATGACACCTGACAAAAAATCGTTCATTTTACTTACTTAGTTACTTTTATCAATTTTTTTTTTTTTTGTTAACTCCGACTTTTTTATGAACATGAACACATCGATCAAGATTTTTTTTTTAATCGGTACCACCCCAAGCAACGAAGTGGAGCCACTAACCAGTAAGGGTTTACAAGGTGTGGAGGGATTAGAAAGAGAAACATCAGTAGGACGTAGAACGAGAAAAGGAGCAATTCAAAGATTTGTTCGATAGCTTTGTATAAACAATAACAAAAATTACAAAAAACAAAAAGAAAAAAAACAGAGAAAAATGGCATCTGTTGCCATTCTTTTAGGAGTGGAACATTTAATACAAACAAAGATATTCTGAAGAATGAGCGATTTGATTTCTGTTGAGGCGGGTAACGCCGAATGCTGTTCTTCATTTGCAAGTCCGTTTGCAGTTAAACAATGATGATGGATGACAGTGAAAGAAGAAATGAATGAACTTACAGTTTAGTAAAACAGCAAAATCAGTTTCAATGCATTTCTCAATAAAAATATTTTTCCGTGTATTTCAATGCATTTTATATGAAAATATTGTGTCAAATTTTTTTTTTTTAGTAAAATAAATTTTCGGGTGTATTTTATCGTAAAATCATTTTACGTGTATTTTATAATTAAATCAATTTCAGTATATTTTATAATAAAATCAATTTCAGCGTATTTTATAATAAAATCAATTTCAATATATTTTATAATAAAATCAATTTCAATATATTTTATAATAAAATCAATTTCAATATATTTTATAATAAAATCAATTTCAGTGTATTTTATAATAAAATCAATTTCAGTGTATTTTATAATAAAATCAATTTCAATATATTTTACAATAAAATCAATTTCAGTGTATTTCATAATAAAATCAATTTCAATATATTTTATAATAAAATCAATTTCAGTGTATTTTATAATAAAATCAATTTCAATATATTTTATAATAAAATCAATTTCAATATATTTTATAATAAAATCAATTTCAATATATTTTATAATAAAATCAATTTCAATATATTTTATAATAAAATCAATTTCAGTGTATTTTATAATAAAATCAATTTCAATATATTTTATAATAAAATCAATTTTAGTGTAATTCATAATTAAATTAATTTCAATATATTTTGTAATAAAATCAATTTCAATATATTTTATAATAAAATCAATTTCAGTGTAATTTATAATAAAATCAATTTCAGTGTAATTTATAATTAACTCAATTTCAATATATTTTATAATGAAATCAATTTCAGTGTATTTTGTCTTAAAATTAATTTCATTGTATTTTGTCTTAAAATTAATTTTCAGTGAAGTTTATAGTAAAAACATTTTCAATTTATTTTATAGTTAAATCAACGTCCGTGCATTAACACAATTTTCAAATTCTTAATAGTTAAATTAATGTCCTATCAGTTTTGTCGTAAAATCTATTTCGGCGTATTTTATAATAAAATCAATTTCAATGCGTTTTATAGTAAAATTAATTTCAATGGAATCTACAGTAAAATTATTCTCAGTGAATTTCTATAGTAAAACCATTTTAAATGAATCTATCCTTCTTGGCTGTTAGCTATGCTTGTATACCCAACCTCACTCCTAGTCCACGTTCTATCATCCATTTAAGCAAGTTAACTTACTACATGTCCCTCTTCAATAAGTCCTGGGAGTGTCAAATTCTCCATACCTTCTTCCTTTTGTGTCCCAGAAATTTTAAATTTGTTTTCTGATCCTAAGCACATGCGTCTCTTTTGTTCTCATTTTTCTTAAAACTTTCTTTCTTTTGACCCAGAGACATTAGATAAAGAATTGGTCAGTATAAGTAGTACACTACAACGTACCAATTACCCTGGTGACATGGTAGCAGACCCCAAAAATGGGATAGGAGGGTACAAGAGGACGACAACAACACCCAGAAAACAATATTCCTGTCTTATGTGAAGAGGTTATCAGAGAAAATACAAAGGATCTGCGGTCCATATAATGGGACAACCTTCAAAAGCTGGACGACACTTCGCAGATATCTCCCCGGAGTTAGACACCCGATAGAGGAGAACATGACTAAAGACTGTGTGTACTCTATCCCGTGCAGCTTCGGAAAGAAATATAAAGTGGAGACAGGCTGCCCTCTTCAGGTAAGGCTTCAAGAACACCAGAAAGCTGTAACCCGACGGGAAGTGGAAAAATCAGGCGTGGCTGACCACATATGGAGAAAAAAGGGAGATCACCGTCCTCTATGGGATCAGGTTGTGATCATAGACAAAGGACACCATTGGAAAATTCGTAAACTTAAGGAATCAGCACATATGCTAGGCCACAAAAATCTCCTGAGGAGACCAAGTACAGAAATGAATACAATATGGAAACCAGTAATAAGGAATGCCAGAGAAAAAGTGATAATAACAACAAAAATTGCAATATGAGCTCTGGAAAAATTGATGCTGAAGACATTAGGTTTATAATACCCAGAAATTCTTACACAGATGTCCTCAAGGACACAGTGGATAATGTGTTAGTTAGATCCAGTGACAGGACACAAAAGTGTGTGAGTTCAATACCTGGGTAAGGCAGTGGAGAATTTGAAAAGGGGAATTAACAGGAGACAACTGATAACTGCAACCCATTAAAACATGGCACGTGGAACTAGAACAGTCTACCCTAGTAAACGAAATAAAGGGTTCAGTTCAACATTCCAACCACCTGAAGAAGGCCGGAGCGTACAACGGCCGAAACGTTGTGATAATTATGGCGACAAACATGAGGACAATAGTCCGAATAATGTAAATAGTGTACACAATACCTCATCTCATAAATATAGACAGATACTGAAAGGCCGAAACTTTGTAATAGATATGGCAACAAAGATGAGGACAATAGTCCGAATAATGTAAATAGTGTACATAATACCTCATCTCAGAAATATAGAGAGATACTAAAACTTATTTGTTGCTCACAAGTTCCTTCTATGGCATTCTCGGCATCCGTAGGAGTAAAACAGTTTTGTTTATTTTTTATTTTTTACAGGAAATATGAAGAAAAAACAAACAAAAAATTCATTTTTTTAGCAACATCGTAGCGTATCTCCTACGTTTTGGATCCACTTTTAAATGATCAGTTGCCTTTCTCTTTCTCCTGGATCGGCGTACCTCAGGTAAAATCGTTGCTGGCGTTGTTAGATCAAACGTATCGAAAATCACCTCCATAGGCGTTTCTTCCGCGGGATCGCTGTCAACCAAGTCTGAAGAGCGTCGTCTGATCTGGTTAAAGTGCCGTCTGCACGTGAATTGTTCGCCTTTCTCCAAGTACATCATGTTGCCAATCCGCTTTTCTATTTTTCCAATCTCCCAGAATTATTTATTCTGTTTGTAGACCTTAAAATATACTTTTTCACCAGGATTGTATTTTTTTACTTGAATAAATTTTTCTCTACCTGGCTTTGTCTTTTTTGGTTGTAATTTGTTGAAGACAGATCTTACCCGAACGTGCAAACATCACCTCGGCTGGCGATTGTGAGGCTGGTGTTCCGTTATTTGGGGTAATTCTGTATACCTGTAGAAACTTCTGTAGGGCTTCATCTGCAGGTATTTCCTTAGTTTCCTTTAGAGCTCTTTTTAGGGTGTCCACAATTTTTTCAGCTAACCCGTTCGATCTTGGGTGATATGGAGCTGTGGTAATATGTTCGACGTTCTATTCCTTGCAGAAATCTTTAAATTGTTCCGACGTAAATTGACTTCCGTTGTCCGTCACAATTGTGTCTACTACACCAAATCTTGCGAACAATTCCAGCAGGAAGTTTTTAGTACTTTGCGTCGTCGGTTTTCTTATCCTTTGTATCTCAGGCCATTTCGAGAAACTATCCACTACTATGATGTAATGGTATTCATTCAGTGGACCTGCGAAATCCACATGTAACCTAGAGCATGGTAGGTCTGTTTTTGGCCAGGGATTAAATTTTATTGAGGGTGCCTTTGCAGCTAAAGCACAGCCTTTACATTTTGCCACTGCTTTCTCAATGTCCCTGTCCATATTCGGCCAATATACAAAACTTCGCATTAGGCTCTTCATCCTAGTGCTGCCCGGATGACCAGTATGAAAATCCTTTAGTATTTGCTTTTGCAGTGTGTATGGAATCACCACACGTTCTCTGTATAACAATACTGTATCGCAAAGCGAAAAAAAACATTTGTTGTGTACTGGTCCCTCTCGGCTATTTTTTCTTTTATTTTCAAGATATACTTGTCCCTGGTGGCTTCTTCTTTTATTTTTTCTAGAGTTGCGTCGCAAGCTACTATTATCTCTAAATCCGGGTTGTAATGAGTTAAAAATAATTCCAAGGTTAACACTTCCTTTATCTTTTCAAATGCTTTCTGGCATTCATTAGTCCATTTCCAGAGTTTTCCTTTCTTCAGTAGTTCATTTAATGGTGCCCGCAGATCATACATTTTAGGGATGTATATTTGGTAATAATTAGCTAATCCCCCCAAAATTTGTAATGCGGTAATATCATTCGGAGCCAGCATGTTTTATATAGCCGCTGCTCGCTCTGAGTCTGGCCTTCTACCATTCTTATCGATGATCTGCCCAAGATATTTTACTTTCTCCATAAAAAACTCGCATTTGTTTTCCTTGAGTTTAAATCCAAAATCCTGTATTCTTGAAACTACTGCATTTACATGTTCCGCGTGTTCTGCTATACTTGTACTTCTCATGACGATGTCGTACAGATACGCTATGGCAAAATCTAGACCACCCAACATCGAATCCATTACTTGTTGGAAAATGGCGGGCGCGACCTTAATCCCAAAAGGTAGTCTGTTAAATTTATACAGACCCCGATGTGTGTTTATACACAAAAGATTTGACGTTTCTTTTTTTACCGGTATTTGCAGATATGCGTCGCTGAGGTCTATCTTCGAAAATATTGTGCCTCCATTAAGCTTCGCAAATATTTCTTCCGCTCTTGGTAGAGGATAATTATAGTCTTTGAGTGCCGTGTTTAAACCCATCGAGAAATCAGCACAAACACGAATTTCTTTAGACTTTTTTTTTCACGTATACCGTCGGTGTTGCCCATTCACAATTCTCAACTTTTTTAAGTACACCGGTTTTCTCTAATCTGTCCAATTCTTTATCTATCTGTTCAATTGAGGCAAAACACCATTCCGTTTCTTTTTGAATACCACCTGAGCGTTTGCTTTTAGCTGGAATTTTGCCTCCATCCACGTTCCCAACCCTGGAGAAAAAACAGTAGGAAATGTTTCCTTAATTTTCTTTATTAATTTTTGAGCTTCGGAGTTTAAACTTTCTACCTTGTAACAGAAAGTATTCATCGCTAGATCCAATAATTGGAATTATGTTATCCAATTCGTACCCAGTAAGTTCGTGGTATTTTCTATAACAAATAGTTTAGCTTTTCGCGTTTTTTTATTTAACGTGACGTTTGTAACAAATTCTCCAATAAATTGTATTTTTTCTCCCGTCACTGACCTCGCGATTTTCTTTGTCTTCATTAAAGTTGGTTTCCCCATCTTCTTCCACGTATTCAAATTTGATCCGAACCAGTGTCAAATTGCATTTTTATATTTTTATTACTTATTTCGACGGTAACAAATTTTTTGGTTATTCCATCTTTTACCTCGTTGGACTTTAATTTTCTTATTTTATTGTCTTTATTTTTTACCTGCAATGCGTGCTTTTATGTCCCACTCTTTTACAGTTGAAACATTTTTTATTCCTAAAATCGCAATATCTGTACCAGTGTAGTTCACCGCAAGCAAAACATGGCTTCGGGAGTTTTTGCTTATTTTTCTCTGGTATTTCACTTTTTGCTTGATAATCCGCAATTTTAGAATTATTTTTGGGAGACTGACTTTCTTCTTTGTAGCGTATTTTCCTTACATGAGAAACGCCAGACTGTTCTATCTTTTTTTAATCTTTCTTTACGCTAACATGTCTTGTGCAGTCTTCTGCCAATTTCTGTACCGTAATACTTGGATCGCTTTCCAATTTTGCCAGTACTAATTTTCTCAACTCTGCGTCTCTTTCCAATACCAGCCCTGAACAAACACCAAGCACTTAAAATTGTCTGCGCTTAACTCTGCCAGCTTGAATTCTTCACAATGCTTATTCACATTGGCTGCGTACGTTATATAGTCTTGTTCATCATCTTTCATCAGATTCAAACATTTCCACCTCTTGTGGAACAGAGATGTCTTTTTACTAAATAATTCACTTAATATATTTACCGCCTTGGTAAATGTCAACTCGCTAGTTTTTTCGGTAAAATGTAGTTTACCAATTTGTTATGCTCAGCAGTTTGCTTAAAAGAAGCCTAACCTTCTTTCCTTCAGACCACGAGTAGCAGTCCTCGTTATACACGTCCGTATATTTTTTATAATACCCCGAAAAAGTTATTTCTTCATCTGGACAGTACGTGAATATTTCAATTGAATTCCATATTGTATTCTCTGGGAAAGAATCATTTTGTCGATTTTTCTCTTTCCTCTTATCAGTTATTTCCAGAATTTTGTTTTGAAACTCCCTATGCATCTGTTCCATTTTTTGTTGGAATTGCATTTGTCTATTGAAAGTTTCCTCCTGTAGGTGTATCTGGAATGTTGTTTGTTGCTCTAATATTTTCGTCTGTTGTTTCGACTGGAACTTAAAGAATTCCCGGAATAGACTTTTGCATTCCTCCATCTTCGCAAAAAGTTTACACAATGTGTAAATACTGTAGAACGGGGGGGGGGCCTACGAATTTGCAATTCGTGACCTATTTGAGCAAACTGTATTATCGAGAAAACTATTTCTTTTCTCAACAGATTTTTTCGTCGCTAAGTTGACGTCTTGGCTTGCGACAAATTTTTTATTGTGGCGAGCGAACTTTTTCTTCCACCGTATGAGTGCGAATCCTCGTCGCCAAAGTTGTTGTGGAGTTATTTTCGCAGTGGAGGCTTCTATTTGTACTAAAATCGGTCCTAAATAAGTTCGACGTACCAAACGTTGGGAACTTGATATAATAGGTATTACGCAGAGTAATCTTGTTGTAGTCGTTGACTACTTTCGTATTCGACTAACTGTCGACTACTGTCGTCTGACATCGACTGACCATCGTTCCTCTTACTACTCCTACTTATATTAGGCGGGAGAGTCTAATAACTATAGAATAGGTGTGTTTCACCATAGCACATTTACACACACACCCACACACATGTGTAAGGTACATTTAATCGCCTAGACAGCATCCAACCAAAGAGATTTAATCAAAAAGAATCGAGAAATTGACTATTTAATATATATATATATATATATATATATATATATATATTAAGCTTTTCACCCCAAGCAAGGCTGAAAGCCACTAGAAAGCAAGGGGTTACAGAGGATTTGGAGCAAGAGCAGATAGGAATGATAGAGGAAAGGATGTGGAGAGGGTAGTAGATAGATCAATGCAACTGAAGATGTCGATTGACGTTACATTTGAATAGTTGGAGATTATAGTTGTCAGGGAAACAGGAATAGGGAAGCAAGTTTCACAGGTGTGAGGTGCGAGATATGAAGCTATTGAAGTATAAGAGACTTCTACACTTAACAGTTTCAATATATATATATATATATATATATATATATATATGTGTGTGTGTGTGTGTCTCTGTGTGTGTGTGATTTACAATCAATGAGACCCAAACAAATTCATTGACTGTAATTCACTTATATGCTCTATGATAAAAATTATATTGAGGCCTCTTTTGTGGATCAGTTTTAATATCTTTTATTTACAGGATCTACTTGGATCTACTATATATATATATATATATATATATATATATATATATATATATATATATATATATATATATATTCAGCTCAAATAGCAGATTTAATAGGTATATACATTTTAGATCTCCTAAGCAGATTCCTTAACCCCTAATATGTAGGCCTATACAGGGATGATGAACTAGTTGCTGTACCTGATACCAATGGTCCTTTAACATCCCAACTACAGAAGAAAATAATTAAGGCCTTCAAATTTCTGGGATTTAAAATAGAAATATCATCCAAACTAAAAATCGTACATTTTCTCGACGTCATATTTAATCTCGACAATAACACTTACAAACCCTTCCAAAAGGAAAACCAATCGCCCATATACATAAATATCAACTCAAACCACCCGAGAGCAATTATAAACCAAATTCCAAATACAGTAAATACAAGAATAAACAAACTGTCTTCTAGTAAAACAATTTTTAACCAAAATAAATCGATATATAATCAAGCCCCATTAAAAAGTAAATTTAAGCAAACATTAAATTATATCACTGGATCTATGGTACAGTGATAGACCGGACAGGACACATGGTACAGTGGATAAAGGCGTTGGTTAGATCCAGTGACAGACCCAAAGAGTGTGAGTTCAATACCCGGTTCAGGCAGTGGAGAACTTTCAGAGGGAAAATTACCAGGAGATAGCTGATAACTGACATCCATCAAACATGGCTCGTGGAACTAGAACAGTCTACCCCAGTGATCGAAATAAAGGGTTCGGTTCGAAATTCCAACCACCTGAAGAAGGCCGGAGCGTACAACGGCCGAAACGTTGTGACAAATATGGCGACAAAGATGAGGAAAATAGTCCGACTAATGTAAATAATGTAAAAATGCTAAAATATTAAAAAATTAAAATCTTCAGACACACTGGGTTGTACATTAATATTCCTTCGTTTTTATTATTATTTCATTTAGATTCCTCGACTAGTTACGGCCAATATGGCCATCATCAAGAGAAAAATTATTTTCTGCTTGTTGGTAGCAGTGAACTAAAGAAAATCTCTCTCTCTCTCTCTCTCTCTCTCTCATATATATATATATATATATATATATATATATATATATATGTGTGTGTGTGTGTGTGTGTGTGTGTGTGTGTATGT
>OZ038513.1:64960118-64982618 GCA_964036315.1 Acanthosepion esculentum | reverse complement strand
TGTTCATCCAACAAAGGCACAAGAACCACTCAAGGTAGAGGCTTAATGTTTGTTGTTGTATCAGCTTAAGAGGAAGGAAAACATACTGCTGGATGTCTGTTCCCCAAAGCAGCTGTCTGACTGGAATACGGGGGATACGAGGCTGATTCGTCCTCGTCTATGTAACATGGCGTGTCCCAGTTGCAAATGTCAGGGATGGTGGAACAAAGGAATTTATCTCGTTAGAACACTTTTTTTACAGTGAGCTTTACCCTTTACAAGGCTCGGGGGCCACTCGAGGTAGAGTGTTACATTAGGAGGCCACTTGTGTGTATAGGTGAGGGAGATAACGATTAACCCTAGCCTTGAATAGGTTAGTGATCGGGGAAACATCCTGTTGGGAGTCGGTTCCACAGAGCAGTGGTTCGCGGGAAGAAGTTGCACCAGTGGAACTTACTTCTCAACGATGGAATACGGAGGGAATGTGGGTGGTTTGCTACTATGTAAGTGGCATAGCGTGTTCTTGGCACGAAGGTTTGCCTTGGCGGGACCAGGGAATCTAGTTTGTCAGATTACTTTCTGTGGAAGTAGCGGTAGATCAGCAAGAGGGTTGCCATATTCGGCCAGTGGGGGGGGGGAGGCTGAAGGGTGGAGAATAATTCATCGCCCACGAGGACTCGGAGACGCTTTAAAAACTCTGTCAAGGTTAGAGAGTGAGCTGCCATAGAAATAGGGATAGAGTAGCGAGAGGCGTTGTTTGGTCACTCTGACTTAAGTTACAGCGTTTACCCCTAGCGAAGGATCGTGAACGAATTTGGAACTTTTTAAAACCATTTATTCGACATTCAACATCATCACTTGATAAGACACCGGGAGTGTTGAAACAAAATGGCTATTTTTGTAGTGATTTTATAACATATTTATGTTATAATATTTAAATAAATAATTATATCTGCTCTACTCTGTATTGAGCACTCTTTAAAGAATAATAATTGTTGGTTATTGGAATTTACTCTGTATATACCAATCCCACACTGAAACATTATTATTGAGCGAGAACAAAAGAAGTGTAATCAGGTGTATAGTAGAGAGCGATTGCATTGTAATTTTTGAATATTAAAGTTGGCTGGAAATCATGGAGCCGGAAGGAAGCTTCACGAGCGAGAAGTACGAGAAAAGAAATTAGCATAGAACTTACAGTTACATCAAACTCTAAACTGATGAAAGCTTGTCGTCAGTCTCGTACTGCGTTTAAATTCATAGAGTCTAGGCACCATAGCGAAGTTTCCATCCGAACAATTACCATGAAACTATTTATAGAAAAGACACATAGAAAGGCGGTGGGAAAGCCGCCACGTGAGGACCAATAAAGTGAATAAAGCCGAGATGCCAGGTCAGGACTAATAACGCTGCAGATTCTTCTTTGGATTTTATCAAGGATCTCAAGGAATATAGCAGAGGCACCAGATCATATGTGTCAGCAATATTCTAAGCATGGGCAAATGGCAGACCTGTAGATGTTATGTAAGATACATTCTGGAGAGAGAAACTGTCTACCACGAGACAGTGAACTATTTATATAAGTAAAAAATTAATTATTTTTAATAATATATGGAAATCTTCACGCTTTGCCTGGTGAAAATCGCGAGACCGGAAACACCTGTAGCAAAATTATAGAAAATAAATCATAATATTTTTTTTTTTTTAATTCACATTACAACCAAAACATTTGCGCGGTTTCTATCTTCTTTTTAATATACACACTTTCTCTTGTTGGAACGACTATAACCTCTTCCCTTTACATATATATATATATATATATATATATATATATATATATATATATATATATATATATATATATATATATGAGGAAGAGGTTACAGTTGTTACAACGAGAGAAAAGTGTATATTTTCAAGAGAAACCGCAAACGTTTCTGGTTGTAATGTGGATTTTTTAAAAATATATCTTATTCTTTATTTTACATATTTTTGCTACACGTTTACAAATACTTTCACGGTAATTTCTCCGATGAGCTGCTTTCGCTGGTTCCTAGGCCTCATGAATTTAAACGTCCTACGAGGCTGGCATCCCGTTCCCACCCCTTCACCGTTGAAACTGTTAGATGTAGACGTCTCTTATACTCCAATAGCTTCATGTCTCGCACATCTCGCCTGTGGAACTCCCTTCCTTATTCCTGTTTCCCTGACAAATACAATCTCCAACTATTTAAGTGTAACGTCAATCGACATCTCCAGTTGCTTTGATCTATCCACTTCCCTTCTCCACATCCTTTCACCTTTCATTCCTATCTGCTCTCGCTCCAAATCTTCTGTAACCCCCTTGCCTTGATCGATCCACTATCTTTCTCCACATCCTCTCCTTTACCACTCCTATCTGCTCTTCCTCCAAACCTTCTGTAACCCCTTGCGTGCTAGTGGCTTCCAGCCTTGCTTGGGGTGATAAGCTTAAAAAAAAACGTGTTTCCGGAGACACTGGTTAAACATCGGAAAACGTAGGGAAAATTATTTCCTTTTAATAATAAGTGAAAATAACCACTCTTCGTCTGATGAAGGTCGCGAGACCGGAAACACGTGTGGCAAAAATATGGAAAATATTATTGAACATTGTGTGAGTGCCGTGTGTGTGAAAAAGCTATCAGTGATTATATGTTTACAAACTTGGCATCGGGCTTTATTGCAGGTAATGTTCCCTTGGGGAGGTGGTGAATTATGTGAATTATGTATGACAGATGATATTAGGAGTGTGTGTAGGTTGTGGGGCTGACGCCTAACGTCGAGTGGGTTCTCGCTGAATATCTTTCTAAATGTTTGATTAAATTTTAAATAATGGAAATCTTTTATAAAGATATAGGAAAGCTTTTCGAAAATTGTAATTAAAATCTCTTTCGCCCCAGCACCTCAACCTCCGACGTCTTACTCTCTGGGTTGAGGTGTCTACTCGGTCCTAACCGAACTTACGTGAATGGCCGTAGGTCCCCTGTGCATCCGTTGATTATTCGACCGGTCCACTGGTTTAATCCTGTTTCCTGCCCACGTTATGATTTGTTTGATCCAGAAAGCAGAAGTCATGTCCGTCCATTCACGGCCGATTGAAGATGTAGACACAGCTGGAGAGTCTGCGCTAAGAAATTTAGAATGCAGCAAAAAAATAATAATCGTATCTGCAGAAAGCCGGACAAACAACTATTCAATGGTTGAATTGTTATTGTCTTTTATATAGCAGAAAAGAATAGTATAGAAAAGAAACGGGTTACAGAAAAGAAAAGTATTTGACGTAAAATCTCATACACTGGATTCCAGACAGAGAGAGAGAGAGAGAGAGAGAGAGAGAGAGAGAGAGAGAGAGAGATAGAGAGTGCATTGTGATTAACTTGTTGTTAAATCGACTCAGAACGATATACGACTCTTGCGATGGGCGGAGGGATAAAATTTCTGTGCGGGGCATAAAGTTTATAGTGGCGTTCCTTTCTCAGCAGTAGTAACAGTAGTAGTAATATTCGTGGTAGCAGAAGTAGCGGTACTTATATCAACAGTACATGTTACCGGACGTTTCGTTCCAATCTATGACGTCACTTCCTCTCCTCCTCGAGTCTGTAACTCGACTCTCCACTGTCTCTAGCCCAACTCTTGCCCGGGCTAATTCTCTTCTCCAGCCTCGCCAAGAACTTTCTCCCGTCTCTCTCTTCCGTCAGCCACTTTTTCAGCATAACTACGCGTTTATCTAGAAAAACCCGGCTGGTCATAACTGACCTTCGGCCGCACCACCTCTCACGCGATCATCACAAGGTTCTGGCTGCTTCGACCAAAATCATGTGAATTCCAAAGGTCCTTCTTGCTTACTCAGCTTTATTCCGAGTTTTAATCAATAAAAATTAATTCGACCATTTCTATTGTCTTCTAATGACCCGGTTTCAATGGGTACAACTCCTGCCCTAGATCAGATTTCTCCGCCAGTAAACAAAATGCTTTGATCTAATTTCACGATTCAAATCTTCTCCCATTTAAGTAAAAAAAAATATACGTGTGTGTGTGTGTGTGTGTGTGTGTGTTTCCCAGACTCTCTCTCTCTCTCTCCCTCTCTCTCTCTCTCCCTCTCTCTCTCTCTCCCTCTTTCTCTCTCTCTGTCAGTGACAAATCAATATCTATGGAAATTCTGGAATTATTCTTTTTCTTTTATGGATTTTCATTATGTTTGGAAACCTCAGTAATTAATTTTTTTTTATTAAAGTGGGTAATTCCTATTGAGAAAGTAACTGAATCGTTGTTTTTAATGTGATCGGTCCTAACCTGGCATCACGACCCCACCCACTTTCTTACAGACGTGATGTGGCTTCCTTCCGTATATATATATATATATATATATATATATATATATATATATATATTTTATACAAATGTTTTCCTGGCAACTGCTCTGACGAACTATTTTCACTGATGCCCCAACTGTATGAATTTAAGCGTGCTACTAGGTTGGCGTCTCGGTCCCACCCTTTCACTGTCGAAACAGTTAAATGTAACCGCCTCTTTTACTCCAACAGCTCCTTCTCTCACACTTCCCAACAGTGGAACTCCCTTCCTCTTATTTGCTTCCCTGATAGCTATAATCTTCAAATATTCAAATGTAATGTCAATCGACATTATCTGATTCATTGATCCTGATCCCGCCCTTCTCTATATCCTTTCCTCAAACACTCCTCTTTACTCTTGATCTCTTTCTCTTTCCATCTCTCTCTCCCTCTCTCTCTGTCTGTCTGTCTGACTGTCTGTCTCTCTGTCTGTCTGTCTGTCTGTCTGTCTCTCTCTCTCTCTCTGGAACCCCTAGCGTGCTAGTGGTACTCCCGCCTTGATTGGGATGAAATATTTAAAAAATGTTTATATCTGAATGTCTCTATCTAAATATCTATAACAGCTTCTTTTCTCGCACTTCCCAACAGTGGAACTCCCTTCCTCTTATTTGCTTCCCTGACAGCTATAATCTTCAAATATTCAAATGTAATGTCAATCGGCATCTTCTGATGCCTTGATCTTGATGTCCTTCCCTTTATCCTTTCCTCATGCACCCCTCTTTACTCTTTCTTTCACTCTCTGTAACATCTTCGCGATAGTGGCACTCCCGCCTTGTTTGGGGGTAAAATGCTTTAAAAAAAAATTTCATTTTGTGAACAGATAAGTTTTACGCGTAAACATTGGCGGTAAATTATTGATTTTTTTTTGGGGGGGGGGGGGTAGGTGGGATGGCAGCTTTTGAAATTTACGTAGCAATGACCATCCTTTGGCTTGATGGATGGTGTTACGAAGATGTGGGTATTTAGACGTAAATTTGTGAATTTGATGGTATGGTGGAAGCTGTTGAGGTGTTGCCCTGGAACGAAATATGTTGAGTAGACACCGTCTAGCACTCCTTTTGAAGTATTATAAAATACAGGCTCTTGATAAAGCAGTTGAGCAACAAAGAGGATTTGATTGTGAATTTCATATCCGAATTGAATTCAATGTTTGGAGATGAGATTTGCCAGAACCTAATCAAGTCAATGCCAAAAATGGTTGAAAAGGTTATTCAAAATAAAGGAGGACCCATAGATTATTAAATATTTCGAAATATATTACCTATTATAAATAAATTATACCTCTATTATTCTTTATTTAAAGCTGTTCGGTTATGTTTCTGTTGATTACTAGTTGCAGGAAATAAGTGAGTCACATTTTTTGCACAGAGTTTCTCTCTGAATCTCATTTATATCCAAAATTATAATTATCAATAGAATACCTTAGGGTGAGTAAACTTTTTTACTAGGTGGTCGGGAAGGGGTCTTTATATTAGTAAGATTAAAAATTAGTTTGACCCCAAAAACAATAGGCGAAAAAATTTTTATTAAAAGAAATCAGGTGAGTCACTTTTAGGGAACATCACTGTAGTAGAGTGGTTTGTCATTGCCTTTTCTATAGTTTTCACTTCAGAGTTGTCTTTTTCCCTTCAGGATGTAGGCGATCATGGCTCTCCACAGATTCCTTTTCTTTAATATCTGGAAATTTCCTTGACTTCTTCGGAAAGATACTAGAGTGGTTTCCCATTGCCTTCTCCACAGATTTCAATTCAGTGTTGTCTTTCTCCCTTTAGGATATAGGCAATTACGGCTCTCCACAGCTTCCTTTTTATTATCTGGGAATTGCCTTTACTTCTGTGGAAAGATAGTAGAGTGGTTTCCCATTGCCTTCTCCACAGATTTCAGTTCAGTTTTACGATATAGGCAATTATGGCTCTCCACAGATTCCTTTTCTTTAATGTCTGGGAATTGCCATGACTTCATTGCCATTGCCTTCTCTATAGATTTCACTTCATAGTTGTCTTTTTCCTTTCAAGATGTAAGCAATCATGACTCTCCACAGCTTCCTTTTCTTTATTATCTTGGAATTGCTTTTGAAAGTTAGTGGGGTAGTTAACCAGTTACTTCTCCTTGACCACAGTTTTGATTCAGAGTAGTTCTTCTCTTAGAGTGACTGCTATCCAATGCTTGAGAATCCCTGTCTACCAGGATATTCAATTCTGGTGGTGGCGAGAGAACTGAATTTCATGTTTTTACGTAGATCATTAGTATGAAAGACTCAGCTTGAATTTAAAGTTGGCTTTGCCAATTCTGTTTTTCATGCTGATAAAGGTTACACTCCTCCCATATCCTTTGTTAGTTTTTATAGCAATTCCTAATGATAACGCTGTATCACCAGTGAGCAAACGCGGACGATTCCATTATTAAATAAGTAGATCACGTGATCGTAAAGGAAATGTATAAATGGGAATTAGCGTGACGTCTAAGTGATCGCTATTCCCTATACTATCCACTATACTATTTCTCTATACTGATCATTATACGAATTACTATTCGGTGATTATTATGAGAACAATTATTATTAGTACAAGGCGTTACTATTACCAGTATCTGCATTTTCAATGTCTCGTCTGCAACGAGCATTTCGGAAGTGATAACGAACATTAGTTAATCTAACGAAAGTTACAACGTGTGGGCGACTAACATCACAAAAAACCCATGAACAGAAGTTGTTGACTATTGCACCTCAAAGAGGTGCTCGAAATATTTAATAATTAGTTTGACACAAGGTCAAAAGCATGAAGCGCTCAGTAACGAGCGATCTCACTACTAATAATCTGTATGTCTAACTTGCTTCTCACAGCAACACAATGTGATGCTCTATAATATTACGAAACATTGCTTATTTTGACAAGGCAAACCAGGATCACCCAGTGAGGATCAAAATTAGTACTCAGGTGTATCAGTAGTAATGGTCCAACAGGTGAGCTTCATAATCATTACGTTACGACGAAACGGGCTTTATAATAGGTTGAAAACCGACAAGAACATAATTGTCTGAAGTGTTTTGAAGTCTATCGTTGAAAAGCTACAAAGAAATATATTCTGTGAGAAGTGCGTGGCTTATCTCGAAAAACTCCTATGAATAAATGGGGACTAGATATTTTTTTTTTTTTTTTTAAGCTTATCACCCCAAACAAGGGTGGAAGCCACTAGCACGCAAGGGGTTACAGAAGGTTTGGAGGAAGAGCAGATAGGAGTGGTAAAGGAGAGGATGTGGAGAAAGATAGTGGATCGATCAAGGCAAGGGGGTTACAGAAGATTTGGAGCGAGAACAGATAGGAATGAAAGGTGAAAGGATGTGGAGAAGGGAAGTGGATAGATCAAGGCAACTGGAGATGTCGATTGACGTTACACTTAAATAGTTGGAGATTATACTTGTCAGGGAAACAGGAATAAGGAAGGGAGTTCCACAGGCGAGATGTGCGAGACATGAAGCTATTGGAGTATAAGAGACGTCTACATCTAACAGTTTCAACGGTGAAGGGGTGGGAACGGGATGCCAGCCTCGTAGGACGTTTAAATTTATGAGGCCTGGGAACCAGCGAAAGCAGGTCATCGGAGCAATTACCGTGAAAGTATTTGTAAAAAAGACAGAGCGAGGCAACGGCGCGTCTGTGAGAGAGTGACTGCAGACGAGATGACAGATCAGGGCCAGTTACATTGCATATCCGTCTCTGGATCTTATCAAGAACCTTGAGACAAACAGAAGGGGGCCCCAGACCATATATGGCAGCAATACTCCATGCAAGGGCGAATGGTTGATTTATAGATTTGTTAGGACTTGATAGAGTTTCTGAGGCATTATGGTGAATGAGGTAAGAATGGTAAGTAAGAATGAGTTGTTTTGGTGAAAGGAATATTGTTCGTATGTTTGGGTCAGTGTTTGTGGCTAGCTCAGTTTAATGATAAGACAGAAGATGACCATCCTTTTCCCCTTCCCTCATTTTGGTCATGTGCCCTTTTTGTACATTAGTACAATGAATATTATCGCTATTCTATATACTATCCACTATACTATTTCTCTATACTGATCATTATACGAATTTCTCTTCTGCGATTACTATTTGAACAAGTATTATTATTGCGAGTATTACTTAAAAGGCGTTACTACTACCATTATCTGCATTTACAAAGTCTCGTCTACAACGAGAATTTCGGAAGTGATAACGAGCATTCGTTGACCTAACGAAGGTTAGAATAAGCGAGCGTCTAACATCACAAAAACAATAAAAACGAGTCGTTTCCCGTTGCCTTTCTCACCGTTTTGAATTAAAAGTGTCTCTTCTAGACTTGTTAGTACCCCAAGCTAGAATCCCAAGCCTACCTTACGATGTAACCCATAGCTGTAAGTGGAAGAAATGGATTCATGCCTTTCCTGGTAGCCTTAGTGAAAACGTGAACACAACAGACTGAGCTGTGATTTGAACTCGGCTGACAGATTACCTTTTTCCTCGCCGATATCTGTTTCGCTAGCTGCGCATTCCTTTCTGTGCGTATTGGAAATTAAGCTTTTTTTATTCTTTTTTTTTACTTGATACCGACGTATCTATTGGATACATTTGGAATCACTCTCAAGCCAGGAAGCAATGAATTTCTCAGACTACTTTTCCTGTTCTAATTTCCTGCGGGCAATAAGGGGAGAAAATAACCTCTTAAGAAAAAATGTTTCTACGGCAAAGATATACGCTTTCCTCAACCCGCGGCATTTTCTTCAATTTGTTCCAATCTTGGATCTCGTCTGTCAATACACGACATCATTAACAGGACATGGCACCGGTTCATTTACAGCGTATCAAGATAAAGTGTCTCCGCTCAGCGAGTTTAACTGGCCACAAACACACAAATATGACTTCGTCGTGTTGCCCAGTGAATCGTTTGAATTTCTCAGTGGAATCAGTGTCATTATTCTGTGAATTATTCAAATCGGCATCACCATTTTTTATGTTTTGAACGTGAATTTACAGTCTAACCTTTCTAGTATTGTTTGGAATTTTGAGATGTGGTTTTGTTAGCGTTGTTTAAATTATTAGAATTAAAAATCTCTGTTTTATTTATTTATTTTTTTTTGTTTGGCACAGTGGATAAAGGCGTTAGTTAGATCCAGTGACAGGACCCAAAGAGTGTGAGTTCAATACTCGGTTAAGGTGGTGGAGAAATTGGAGAGGGGAATTAACAGGAGATAACTGATAACTGGCATCCATTAAACATGGCACGTGGAACTAGAACAGTCTACCCCAGTGAGCGAAATAAAGTGTTCAGTTCGACATTCCAACCATCTGAAGAAGGCCGGAGTGTACAACGGCCGAAACGTTGTAATAAATATGGCGACAAAGATCAGGGCAATAGTCTGAATAATGTAAATAGTGTTCATAATACCTCATCTCAGAAATATAGACAGATACTGAAATGCCGAAACGTTGTAATAAATATGGCGACAAAGATGAGGAAAATAGTCCGAATAATGTAAATAGTGTACATAATACCTCATCTCAGAAATATAGACAGATACTGAAATGCCGAAACGTTGTAATAAATATGGCGACAAAGATGAGGAAAATAGTCCGAATAATGTAAATAGTGTACATAATACCTCATCTCAGAAATATAGACAGATACTGAAATGCCGAAACGTTGTAATAAATATGGCGACAAAGATGAGGACAATAGTCCGAATAATGTAAATAGTGTTTTTGTTTTTTTTGTTATCAAAACAACGAGGATAAGGGTATTAAATCAGACATAGCCTGTTGTTTATTTAGTCAACAAAATCTTGGTTGTCAAACAACGAGGGCGATTCAGAAAAACTGTTAAACTAATCTTCTTTCCTCATACAGAAGGACCATCGTATTTTTAGCTACCATCAGTAGAACAACGTCTCAGTAGTTGCAAGCCTCTTTATTTGTAAGGAAAGGATCCGGTATTCATTGTCGCAGAAGTTATTAGATATTACATCATGGTTCATAAGTCATATTTATATTCTAACAATAGTTTCCTATCATTTAATATTTGGTTTTGGCCCCCAAACAACAAAACCATTTCATCTTGTTCCATATTTATAGCCAAATAAATATTCACGTTTGTTGGTATTGATTCTCGTGTTGCTTAATTCATTAAACATTGATATTACGTTTCGTCAGCATCGCATCTGCAAACATCCCGAAGCTAACAACACTTTTTCGTCGCTATACAGGGTCTTCTAATAGCAGAAAACTATCAGCTCTGGAAAAGAAACCAAACCGACTTATTCGTTTTGGCTCAGCCTACGTATTCTCTAATAATAGATATGAGCAGTGATCAACACTGCACGATGACTGTCAGTTACACGCCTCAAATGATCGATTATGTGAACATTGTTCGGATCAAAATTATTGTTTGAATGAAAATTAATCGAAACGACAATTAAACTAAATGATAATTATTTGAAATACCTATGTTTGAAATACGAATGCGCCTTCTATGTGTAGGACTTAAAGATTTGTTGCCTGTCTTCACCCAGTTAATTAAGCACCTAATCGGTTCGTTTTTTATTAGACAGATTCATTTGACCAATAAATGGTACCCTGGTAAGTACAAGAACTTAAGGCCATCTCCTACGTCACTGAAGCTGAAATAATCCAAAGATTTTTCACTGATTTCACATGTTTCTCTATCATCACCGATTATGTTTTTGTTTTTTTTGTTTTGTTTTTTTAAGCTTTTCGATGTTCCTCCAGGCTAACGTTAGGTTTTTTTTTTCACCTTTGCATTCTGCGCTACTAATGCAAGGAACTAATCTGCCACATAACTTTTATTGCAGTCTATTGTTAGAATGGTTTTATTTTATTAGATATTTTTGTTAAACTCTTCTTGTGCCTGCCAAGATCCACGGTAAGAACGGTAAAATCCATGGTAAGAACGGTAAGATCCACGGTAAGAACGGTAAGATCCACAGTAAGAACGGTAAAATCCATGGTAAGAACGGTAAAAAATATTCTGTCCGTCATAGTTGTTAATCTTGTATCCGCTTAATAAAGTAAACTTTATTGTAGGAATAAATAAGAAAAGAAGGAAAGAAAGTCTTGTATAAGGTTCGGTAGTATCCACAGTTACAGGCATCTGCTTGGGATCTAGATACCTGGCAGGAGGAACTGTTGTAGACAGAGAAACACTTATCTGGTATACAAGTACTTCCACGGTAATTGCTCTGAGGAGCTGCGTTCGCTTGTCCCCAGGCCTCGTGAATTTAAACGCCCCACCAGGCTGGCATCCCGCTCCCACCCCTACACCGTGGAAACTGTTAGATGTAGACGTCTCTTCTACTCCAATAGCTTCATGTCTCGCACATCTCGCCTATGGAACTCCCTTCCCTATTACTGTTTCCCTGATAAATACAATCTCCAACGGTTTAAGTGTAGCGTCAATCGACATCTCCAGTTGCCTTGATCTATACACTTCCCTTCTCCACATCCTTTCATTTCTCATTCCTATCTGCTCTCGCTCCGGATCTTTTGTGGCCCCCTTGCCTTGATCGACCCACTGTCTTTCTCTTTCTCCACATCCCCTCCCTTGCCACTCCTATCTGCTCTTCCTCTAACCCCCTCTTTAACCCCTTGCGTGATAGTGGCCTCCGGCCTTGCTTGGGGTGATATGATTAAAAAAAAAAAAATGTATCAGGTCATCCCATAAGTTCTGTCCGAATTTTGAATAAAGAAAACAAGTGACCAAATGGTACATTTAATTACAAATTCAATCAACAATGTATTTTCCCTGATTATCTATGACTTCCTTCCATCTATTAACAAGCTTACTAATTCCATTACTGTAAAATTCTTTTGGCTTTGATTCGAAGAACTCACAAATGTCAGTTTTAACCTCTTCCTGTGTTACAAAAGCTGTTTCTTCCAAATTATTCTGTAAGCTACGAAACAAATTGTAGTCTGAAGGAGCAAGGTCGAGAGAATAAGGTGGATGAGGAATTTTCTCCCAACCAATCTTTTGTGACGTGATTCTTGCTCTGTGTTGTCACGCATTGTCCTGATGAAACATCACCCATTTTCGATTCACTAGAACAGGTCTTTTTTTCCTCAAAGCTTGGTTCAAACGCTCTAATTGCTGACAGTATATTTGAGCATTAATTGTTGCATTAGGTGGTAAGAATTCAAAGTGGATTATTCCTTGGTAATCCCACCAGATTGAAAGAAGAACCTTTTTCCCATGAAGTTTCCTTCTCGGTTGTGGCTGGGGTCCTTCCCCTTTACCAAGCCACTGTCTACGACGCTTAACATTTCGACAAAAGATCCATTTTTCGTCGCCAGTCACAAGTCTATCCAAAAAAGGTGAAACAAGTTGGCGAGAATGGAGAGAAGAGCAGATGTCAACTCGGGATTTGAGGTTGTTTTCAGACAATTCATGAGGCACCCATTTTCCAAGTTTAGGAACTTTTCCAAGTTGTTGAAGATGACGATGAACAGTTGTATGGTTTGAAATGAGAACCACTGCCAATTCCTCAACTGATAAAGCAGGATTTTCTTCAAGGGCTGCTTCAAGAAGCTTTTCATCAAACTCAACTGAACGTCCGGTTTGATCTTCATCTTCAAGGGTGAAATCTCCACCTCTGAATTTTGCAAACTATCTTCTGCAAGTTATTTCATTCACACATTCCTCTCCATAAACTGAGTGAATGTTTCTAGCCGCTTCGGCTGCTGAGTTTCCTTTCTTGAACTCATAAAGCATTATGTGCCTCACATGATTCTTGGGTACTAACATGTTAGCAGGGTTTTAATCAAACAAAATTTAATTTTATTGTTCTCTGAAATAAAATTTGATCAGTTTAAATGCATCTAAACATAAAAATAATGTTCAGCTCCATTAGACATTATAAAATACTCTTTAAATTTCGTTCATTTTAACAAAAAGTTAAAATTCGGACAGAACTTATGCGATGACCTAATATTTAAAAAGACTAGCTTTGACGCACAGTATGGACCGAATTTGCAACACATATGAATGGCTAATGACACGTAGATTGTTAATTTTCGCTCTACGATAGGAAACCTGGTACCTACCGACTTTAATATTTGTTTTGACTAAGAAACTGCAGATGACATTCGTGAATTGCTTATGTTAGCTTGTTTTTAATTCTGCTACAGCCGTAGGTGACGTACAGTCAAATTACATTGACAGAATTTCTTCCCCACCCAGATCGCTCGATGGAAAGCGGTGTTGATCCTACCCACTGCTTAAATGAGCAAACATTAAGGGAGATGGGGTACTGTAGGCAATACCCAGCCTATGTACCAATTAACAAAGCATCGCGTACTTTATAATTCTAAATGATTAAATGGAATCAGACATAAAAAAAGTGTCGATTTCGACACCATGGCCAATCCAGTATTAAGCCAAAGATTCTGCTTCTTATTTTGATTAGTTTTGGTTTGGTTTGTTTTACAGCATATCAACCTCAATGGGTTATTTAATGCCAAGATTTTTATTGCTGGTAATATTTTTTCCCCAAAATGTATTGTTGGCAATATTTTTCCAGAAATGTATTGCTGGCAATATTTTTCCAGAAATGTATTGCTGGCAATATTTTTCCAGAAATGTATTGCTGGCAATATTTTTCCAGAAATGTATTGCTGGCAATATTTTTCCAGAAATGTATTGCTGGCAATATTTTACCAGAAATGTATTGCTGACAATATTTTTCCAGAAAATTATTTCTGGCAATATTTTTCCAGAAATGTATTGCTGGCAATAATTTTTCCAGAAATGTATTGCTAGCAATATTTTTTCCAAAAATGTATTGCTGGTAATTTTTTCTTTTTCAAAAATGTACTGCTGGTAATAATTTTTCCAAAAAAGTATTGCTGGTATTAAAACCTATGTTTATACTTTCATAGTGTTTTGACCCCTTTTGTGGGAGGGGTTAACTATTTGCCCATAACTGGGACCATGACAGATTCTATCACCCCGGGTCAGGGTGGACCTGAGAACACCAGCAATTAAGAGGTGGTTCCATGCTTCTCAAAACCTCCCTGATCAGAGGTGTGCTGCTGGATGTAGTTTATCGTCTTACCCAGGACGCAGATGTAGCTTATCATCATACCCAGGACGATTTTGCGTAGGTCACTCAATAAACGTGAATTCGGAGGGAATAAATATTCACATTTTTTTAATTTTCTTCGCTTGAATTTCTGGAATGTACAATTATCATTATTTACAAAATTTACACGTTGTTCTTTTTTGTTTCGGCCTTTATGCTCTCCGGCCTTCATCAGGTGTATGTCAATCCATGTAATCTAAAGGGAATTCCAAAATCAAGCCATTATCTAATCCGGGGCTTGAACTCACAAAAGATAGATAGATAGATAGATAGATAGATAGATAGATAGATAGATAGATAGATAGATAGATAGATAGATAGATATGAAAAGAGCAAAAAGATACATACATACATACATATATAAATGCATACATATATACGTACATACATATAAAGAGACTAACGTAAATAGATAGATAGATAGATAGATAGATAGATAGATAGATACAGCCATACTTACATACATACATAGATACATATATATATATATATATATATATATATATATATATATATATATATATATATATACATATATATATGTGTGTGTGCGCGTGTATATGAAAAGAATAAGAAGATAGATAGATACTTACATACATGCATACATACCTACGTACTGACATATGAAGAGAGTATCATAGATAGATAGATAGATAGATAGATAGATAGATAGATAGATATGAAAAGAGTAAGAAGATACATACATATATACATACATACATATACATATGAAGAGACTAACATAGATAGATAGATAAATACATGCATACATACATACATATATATATGAAAAGATTAAAAAGATAGATAGATATGAATAGGCAGAGATAGATAGATAGATATGAATAGGCAGAGATAGATAGATAGATATGAATAGGCAGAGATAGATAGATAGATAGATAGATAGATAGATAGATAGATAGATAGATAGATAGATAGATAGATATGAATAGGCAGAGATAGATAGATAGATAGATAGATAGATAGATAGATATGAATAGGCAGAGATAGATAGATAGATAGATAGATAGATAGATAGATAGATAGATAGATAGATAGATAGATATGAAGACACTAAGAGAGAGAGATACATACATACATGAAAAGTCTAAGAAGATACAGACGTTTCCTAAAACTGAAACCAATATTTTATTTACGTTTCCTCATTTGATCTCATACGAATAAGGATCCTTCTTCTACTTGTTCGTCTTCCTGTTCTTTACTTATATCTAAACAGTTAGAAACTGCGAACGCAATCATAACTCAATGGGTTACATTTTCTGAGCTGAGATTTCATGGATACAAGTTGATTTTGATGAAATCATTCTTCGAATAGGAAATTTATTATGAAGTTATGCCATTAATATATTAGGTAAAAATGGTTTTATTAATTTTATCGTCAGTTTATTTGATAATGTGAATCTTTTTTAAGTACGTTATTGGTTATCGCAGCGAGACCGAGGTTAGTCTACCGGCAAACGTTACTCAGAGTTTAAGGAGAGATAAGGAAGAGAGATGAAGGAAAAATAAATAGAGAGAGAGAAAGTGATAAGAGAGAAGGATAGATAACAAACCGTATAAAAGTGTGGGAGAAGGAAACGAGAAGAAGGGAAAGAGAAATAGAGAGGGTTAAAGTAAACAAAAGAGAAGGAAAGACACCAAAGCGTATAAAAATGAGAGAGAAGGAAGAGAGATGGAGGAAATAAAGAAATAGAGAGGGTTAAAGTGATAGGAGAGGAAGAAAGATACCAAAGCGTATGAAAGGGTGAGAGAAGGAAGAGAGTGGGGAAAGAGAACTAGAAAAGGTTACAGTGATAGGAGAAAAGGAAATATACCAAAGGACATGAAAGGGGGAGAAAAGAAAGGGAAAAGAAATAGAGAGAGAGAGAGAGAAAGTGATAGTAGAGCAGGAAAAATACGAAAGCGTATAAAAGGGTGAGATAAGGAAGAGAGATGGAAAGAGATATAGATAGCTATAAAGTGATAGGAGAGAAGGAAAAATACCAAAGGGTATGAAAGGGAGAGAGTAGGAGAGAAAGAGAAAGAGAAATAGAGAGGGTTGAAGTTGTAGGAGAGAAAGAAAAGGGCATTAAATATATAAAGGTAAAAAAAGAGAAAAAGAAAATTAAAAAAGAGAGACAAATAAAAGGGAATTTGCGGTGGGGGGGATGAAAATGAGGTAGAAGAAAAATGAGAAAGAGACAGGGAACGAGTGAATGAGGGTGGGAAGAAGAGAGTGATAGAGTGGTAGGAGAAAAGGAAAGGGTATGAAAGGGTGAGAGAAGAAAAGGGAGAATTAAACAGAGAAGAAGAAGGAAAAGATAAATTAATAGGAGAGCAGAAAAGAGAGTAACGGTATTAGAGAGAGAGAGAAGGAAAAAAGAGAGAAAGGGGATTGAAAAGGGAATTAATGAAAAGAGAATGTGGGCGAGGGAAGGTGAGAAAGATGAACTGATTGAAGAAAAGAGAAGAGAGAAAGGAGCATTAGAGAGAGATAAGAAATAAAAGAATGAGAAAGAGAGAGAAAAGGAGAGAGATATCGAAAAGGGAATAAATGAGAGGAAATGAAAGAGAGGTGACAGAAAGTGAAGGGTAAGGAAATGAATGAGAAGGAAAGAAAGAATATTGTGAAAGGAAGGGAGAGAGGGGGAAGAGGTGGATGGAAAGAAGTGAAGAGAAGGAAAGAGATAAAACGGCATGAGAGAGAGAAAAGAAAGAGAAGGAATGAGAGAGAGAGAGAGGTAGGAGCGAAGGAAATAAATGAGAGGTAATGAAAGAGAGGTGAGAGAAAGTGAAGGGATGACGAAATAAATGAGAAGGAAAGAAAGATGAGTGTAAAAGGGAGGGAGTGAGAGAGAGAGAAAGAGAGAGAGAGAGGAAGGTGAAGTGAAAGAGGGCGTAGTAGAAAAGGAAAGACACCAAAGACTGAAATAAAGAGAGGGGGAAAGATGAGGAAATAAAGATATAAAAGAGAAAGAAAGCGAGAAGAGAAAATGAGAGAAAGTAACGAATGAAAGAGAAATGGTAAGAGAATGAACATTGGGAATCTTACATTACAGACTAAAAACTAAAATGAATAATTAGCCAATCCTCACACTGTCGTAGGCGTCCAGGTAATTACAAGTGTTGTATTAGTTGAGCTCGAATATTGATACTCGAATTAGAAATGGATGCCACACAGTGGCGAGACACCGTAACTGAGTGGTCCACCGACATAACATATGATTGTCAATGAAACAAAAATTGTACCACGCACTGAGCCTCCTTACTCTCCTTTACGGATGCGAAACGCGGAACTTGTGCTTCAGGAATGTCACGAAGTTCCACAGGCAGGTTCTTCGCTCCATATTTGGAATCACGTTGCTGGATCATATCACCAAACCCTGATATTTTGGACCTTGTTGATCCGACCAGCATCGAATCAATGCCCATCAAAATACAGATTCAACAGTCTGTCCGCGTCATCTTCATGCAGCAACGTTGTATTCCTAGACGCCAATGTACCGGGAGGTGATACGTAGCAGAGGACATCAAGGGCGACCAAAGAAACGGCACAAAGACGCAATCAAGGATATTCTCTACTGGTACAAGATCTGACCAAAGGAACGAGCGTTGGGAAAGCTTCTGCAAACTTCGGAGAAGTCTCGCATCCAAAAAAAAAAATGACTACTCAAAGAGAACAATGCTACAGTGCATCTTTGGCATTGGTAACAACGACCGACTTCCAATGACCCCACTGCTCCAAATTCTTCGTGTCCAGACGTAGTTGCTGAGTTACTTCCTGTCACACTGCTGCATTGAAAAACAAAGTCTTTTTCGGATTCAAAGAGCAGACATGATTAATGGATCGCCGAACAAGTTGGTTGATTGTTTGCATGGTTGGTTGGTTGGTTAGTTGGTTGGTTGTTTGGTTATTTGGCTGATTGTTTGATTCATTGTTTGGTTGGTTAGTTGGTTGATTGTTTGAATGGTTGGTTGGTTGATTGGTTGGTTAGTTGGTTGGTTGGTTATTTGGTTGGTTGGTTGGTTGGTTCATTGTTTGGTTGGTTGGTTGGTTGGTTGGTTGGTTGGTTGGTTATTTGGTTGGTTGGTTCATTGTTTGGTTGGTTGGTTAGTTGGTTGGTTGGTTGGATGGTTTGTTGGTTGGTTAATTGGTTGGTTGGTTGGTTAGTTGGTTGGTTGGTTATTTGGTTGGTTGGTTGGTTGGTTGGTTGGTGGCTTTCTTGCTTGGTTCATTGTTTGGTTGGTTGGTTAGTTGGTTGGTTGGTTTGATGGTTTGTTGGTTGGTTAATTGGTTGGTTGGTTGGTTAGTTGGTTGGTTGGTTATTTGGTTGGTTGGTTGGTTGGTTGGTTGGTTGGTTGGTTGGTTGGTTGGTTGGTGGCTTTCTTGCTTGCTTGTTTGTTTGTTTGATTGGTTGGTTGTTTGATTTGTTGGATGATTGGTTGGTTGATTCGTTGGTTGGTTGGTTATTTGGTTGATTGTTTGGTTGATTGTTTGTTTGTTTGATTGGTTGGTTGGTTGATTGGATGGATGGTTGGTTGGTTGATTGTTTGGTTGGTTGGTTGGTTGGTTGGTTGGTTTTGTTTAGCGGCATATCGATACCTCTATGGGTTATTTAATGCCGAAATCTAAATATGTTTAATGCAATTGCATCGAATCGATCGAATTCTCTTCGTTCGCATTGGTCTAGCGACAGGCATAAGAAAGGCATGAACTCTAAATTCTCAGGAACAATTCTTTTACGTATCTATGTGTCTGAGAGAAAAAATGAAGAGATTACAGATATATGTGTTCCTTGTTAAGGCACATAGCGGTGAATGAACTCGTTACTCGGTCGTAATGTTCGTGAGATTAACCTAGTAACCATTAAAACCCGTAAGGCATCCACGATTGAAATATATAAACGAATAAAATTCAGCACTTACAGAAATTCAATTATCTGGATAGTGATTATAAGACTGCACAGATTTTGTAGCCGTTTCCTTCTAAGGAAACATTCGGCATTCTTTGACCGAGCAGTCGGTGTTACTCGAGTGACGCTTTTCTTCACTCCCTGGTAATCAAGCTGAGATCAAAGTGTAGTATTTATTCTACTCATCTCTAATAGTAATGTTAATTGTAGCCGTTTCCTTCTAAGGAAACCTTCGATATTCATTGAGTGAACAAAATGAAACTTAGAAATTGAGCAAAAAGCTATTCGCTTAAAAATATTTAGATCACCTTTCTTTCTTTCTCGTGAGTATTTTCCAATATGTCCCCGCTTCTCCCTGCCATACATAACTTTTGTACCATTAAGAAATTGTTTAAGGCTCTGAATTCTATTCTGTGGAAGAGGCAAATGGAAACCAGTCAACTGTCTTTACGAAGAAAACATGGCCATTTACAAATGATAAAGTAAAGGAGATTTCTAGGGCACACAATGAGGAAAGGAGGCTTGGGAAATCTGATACACATAGGGACAGACTGAAGAGCAGTAGAGAGGTAACCGTGTAACCTACTTAGCAAACTTATGTAAGTAGAACAGGGTTTAGGAGAAATTGCATAAAGACAAAATTTAATAAGCGCTACAAAGAGAGGAAATTATGGAGAGCCATAATCGCCAACGTCCTGAAAAGGCATAGAAGAGAAAGAAAGGAATTTGTGGAGAGCCATGATCTCTTATGAATATGAAATATTTTAAGTCTTTCTTGAAGAGGGAAATTCACAAATATTAAAGAGAAATGGAAGTAGTGGAGAGCTATGATCATCTATATTTCTGATGCTACGTGACATTTTAAAAAGTAATCGTTATATCATATTAAAGAGGTAGCATACGGAATCGTTAGAATAGCTGAGTAAAAAAAAGACAATTTTTTTTTATCAGTAGCGTTGGCTGACAGTAAAAAAAAAAAAGACTTCTTTGGAGTCGTGTTTCGAAAATTAAAACAACCCCCACGTCACCACTGCTCCATCAATTGATTTCTTTTACGTTTCCATCGCCCGTGTTTGCAAACAAATCGAGAAGTTACAATAATTTATCGCTAACACCGATCGGGTGTCAGAAAATCGAGAGTCAAGCAATAAAAGGATCCTGTCGGATCTGATGTCTCTGCCTTCCAGAACGACGACACCGACGCCGACGCTAGAAAAGCTTCATTTCTTTCTCGGCTTTCTCTTCCTCGTCGTCGAGGGTGAGGCGCCTGCAGACTCCGTTGCCGCTAGTTGATGTTTAGATCTCATGCTCAGCGTGCTACGCTTCCAACGAGTGCTTCTGCAGCTGAATCTATTGATTTCGGCTGTCTCCTTGCAAATAATTCCAATCAGTTTTCCCGCCCTTCTCATCATTGAAATTACCAACAACAGAACCGACTTTACTTGGATTTTTTCCTGTTACTTAAAGATATTTTTTATCTCTTATATATATTTAACAGGAATAAACAGGTTCGTCTGTCGTCTGATTTACACCCCTACCCAGTCTTTGGAACAGGAGTAGAGGTTTATCATTCCTGTTTAGGATTGAGTTCCCGGTCCGTTCTAAAGCCTACTTCAGCTCAATTATCTAATGCTTCCGGCTTAACTTTGAAATTTTATTTACTATTTATTCCACAACAGCTAGATAGGTGGGTCTATCGCCCAGACCATAAACCTCCCCGGACTTTAGAACAGAAGTAGAGGCTTATAACTTGTTTCCTGTATAGGATTGAGTTTTCGGTTCTTTTAAAAGTGTATTTGAACTCTATATTTCTAATGTCTCCGCCTAAAATGTTAAATTTTATTCGCTATTTCTTTCCTCAATAGGAATATTGTTGTGGCCTTGTTAGAGCCAGAAATAGAGACACAAGAGAGGGATTGAGCTAAACAAATATATTAACAGAAACAACAATACAAACATATACAAACGAGAGTGTTACAGCAAGAATGTTCGGTCTAACTGTCAGAGCTGACTGCTGGAAACTTCCCTCTCCAAAAGGCAGTACCTGCTCCTAATTATAGCTGGGAGAGTCCATGTGTGCATGGGTAAATTACCATAACACTATCTATCTATCTATCTATCTATCTATCTATCTATCTATCTATCTATCTATCTATCTGTCTGTTGTGGCCTTGTTAGGGCCAGAAATAAAGTCACAAAGAAAGGAATTGAGTTAAACAAATATATTAACAGAAACAGTAATACAAACATATACAAACGAGAGTGCTACAGCAAGAATGTTCGGTCCGACTGTCAGAGCTGACTGCTGGAAACTTCACCCACCCCCAAAAAGGCAATACCTGCTCCTATTTGTAGCTGGGAGAGTCCATGCGTGCGTGGGTAAATTACCATAACAAATAGAAAAGTTCGTATATTCTATCGCCCGGTTCACAGTCTTCTCGGTCTTTTCAATAGGAGTAGAGGGTTTATCCCTTGCTCCATCTTTAGGATTGGCTTTCCGGTTTCTTCTAAAGTCTACTTCAACTCTATACTTCTAACGTCTCCGCTTAAACTCTTGCGTTTTTACATTTTTTCCTCAAAAGGATTAGAGAGGTTCGTCTGTCGCCCGGTTCAAACTCCTCCCCGATCTTTTGAACAGGTTTATCCCTTGTTTTCTGTTTAGGATTGGGTTATCGGTTCTTTCTAAAGTCTACTTCAACTCTATACTTCTAACGTCTCCGCTTAAACTCTGAAATCATATTTACAATATGTTTTTGATTTATTTAATTTTTTTTTTTTGGTGGGGGGGTAGGAGTAGATAGGTTCGTCTATAGTCCGGTCACACTCCTCCCTTGAACAGAGTTAGATGTTTATCCCTTTTTTTATTGTTTAGCACTGGGTTTCCGGAATTGGAATGCAGGCTATCATCAAAATTCAGAATCTATCATTGATAAAAACTTCAATTTTTTATACGTGAAGGAAAGGATAAATTAATAGGAGAGAAGAAAAGAGAGTAACGGTATTAGAGAGAGAGAGAGAAGGAAAAAAGAGAGAAAGGGGATTGAAAAGGGAATTAATGAAAAGAGAATGTGGGCGAGGGAAGGTGAGAAAGATGAACTGATTGAAGAAAAGAGAA
>OZ038513.1:64855118-64955118 GCA_964036315.1 Acanthosepion esculentum | reverse complement strand
CGACAATTTATCCATCGCGCCCGGTATATCTGTTAAAATGAGATGTCAGTGTTATTTTTATTTCTACGTCATTTGGACGACAATTTATCCATCGCGCCCTGTATTACTGTTAAAATGAGATGTCAGTGTTATTTTCATTTCTGCGTCAGTTGGACGACAATTTATCCATCGCTTCCGGTATATCTGTTAAAATGAGATGTCAGTGTTATTTTTATTTCTACGTCATTTGGACGACAACTTATCCATCGCGCCCTGTATTACTGTTAAAATAAGATGTCAGTGTTATTTTTATTTCTACGTCATTTGGACGACAATTTATCCATCGCGCCCTGTATATCTGTTAAAATGAGATGCCAGTGTTATTTTTATTTCTGCGTCAGTTGGACGACAATTTATCCATCGCACCCTTTATATGCCAACTAGCGAACATCGCTCTCCACAATTTGTTCTGCTTTGTAGTTCCATGTCAATGGAAAACGTGAGATCAAGGTGTAGCTCTCCTGGAGTTTAGATTTGATTGCAGTCCAAAAAAAAAAGGCTCTCTCTGGTGATTAAATGAAAGCAGCTTCGTTAAACTTTACCAGCCATTTCTTGCTCACAGTTCCCGACTGGCTGCAGGTCTTTTTCAAGAATAGTTGCCAGGTTTGCTTTGACAGATCTCTTGGAGTTGCTACTGAGACAGGAAGAAACGGTAGTCTTATCTGCATAAATACCAAATTGGGAAGAGATGATTATCTTTGTTTTGTGCTATAATCTAGCTACGCGTATATTTCACCGTATTTCAGAATGCCATACCCCAGCCTTTCAAAGATTCTTCTTATTGTATTGCGTCCCCTCAGGACGTAGGCGATCATAGCTCACTACAAATCTTTACTCTTTGTAGTTCTTCATAAACTTCGTCTTTTTGTTATCTATCCCAAAAGTTGACCTGCCATCCGTTTACTATACGTTTTTTAACCTCTGTCCATCATTTATTCAATCTGTCTTGTGAGTATCAAATTTTCCAAGCCCTCTTTCCTCCGAAGTTAAGCAACTGGTCGGTACCTAGATGGGTGACCGCTTGAGAATACCAGTTGCTATCAGCTTAGATATATGAGTGGTGCAGTGGATAATGGTTCAGAATTGGTAATCAGAGAGTCGAGTTCCAATTCGAGTTGCGTTCTTAATTTTCGTTTTTCCGCAAATAGCTTTGGAAAAGGTGCGAATGCATCTCTTCCCCGCCTAGTTATTGGTTAATAAATAAACTTGTATCCTAAACCATTGTTATATCCCAAAAAATAATTCTCACAATCTAAAATATTTCCTGGCTTAAATAACCTGCATAGTGTTAATAAGCCGTACAAAAACGAATCAATCAATCATTTCTTCATTATGTGCTTAGAAATTTTAACTGCCTCTTCCTGATGTTAAGAGTGACCTTTTTGCGCCATTATTTTTTTAATCGGTCCATAATATTCTCAACATATTTCTATCTACTCAAATCTCTTCATCTTTGTGGAGATTATCCAGCATTCACTGCCATGTAAAACTGAAAAACTACAGTTTTTTTGTTAGTTTTTTTTTCTTTGTTTTTCTTAATCATTTCACCCCAAGCAAGGCAAGAGTGCCACTATCACGCAAGGAGTTACAGAGAGTGATAGTAAGAGTAAAGAGGGGTGTTTGAGGAAACGATAAAGAGAAGGGCGAGGATCAGGATCAAGGCATCAGAAGATGTCGATTGACATTACATTTTGGTAATGGAGATGAAAAAAAAAACAGATATTACGCTTTGATCCCAGACTGATGGTCAAGAAATGAAGAAAGGTATAAACTCAAGTAGAACTGGCTGCTCAGTCAATGAATACCGAATGTTTCCTTATAAGAAAACGGCTAATATTACCATTACCATTAGAGATAAGGAAAACAGATACTACACTTTGATATCAACCCACTGGCCAGGGAGTGGGGAAAAGCATAATTCTAGTAGCACTGGTCAATGAAAATCGAATGTTTTCTCGTAAGGAAAGTGTTGATATTACCATTACCATTGGAAATGAGTAGAACAGATATTACGCTTTGATCCCAGACTGATGATCAGGGAATGAAGAAAGGCGTAACTCAATTAGAACTGGCTGTTCAGTCAATAAATGCCGAATGTTTCCTTATTAGGAAACAGCTAGAATACCTGTTATACTAACACTTCCATCCCAGCCCGATGGTAAGGAAGTGAAGAAAAAAAAACATTCCTGATTTATTTGTTGTGTTCTCTCCGAAGAAAGAAAGACAATTGAGAGACAAAATGGAATTTGTTCGCTCGAAGGCATTTTGCATTTACTTAAAGAACTAATACAGAGCTGAATTCCGACGACAACTGATTTGCGTTCTGTCCGAAGACAGAGACAAAAATGTCGTTTATTCACCCGAAAGCAGATCGTAAATTTATACTTGTCGCCTCGCGATGGCCGGGTGTGACTCAAGGTCATAAATGATTTGTGCTCTTTCAGAAAATAGCAACACAAAATGGCCGCCCGAGGGCAGATTATACAGGGTGTGTCCCTAAAGTCTGGACACATAGGCAAAAATGCATATTTCCAAGAAATTAAATTTTCAACATTTTATTGAATTAGAATATTAACAAATAACATCTTCAATGTGATTTCCATCATTTGCGATGCAAAGGTTGATGCACTTTGCAAGATTCACGTAAACTCGATGCAATGACTACACATTGCCGTCAATTTTAACACATTCACTGTTTATGCATTCAATCAAGTGTGTTGCATCTGTAAGTTTCATTGAGTACACCTTCTACTTTAGCATACAACAAAAAAGTCAATGAAATCTCCTATGTGCTCCGATTTTAGAGACACTTTGTGTGTATACAGGGTGTAGAAGTAAAATTGTCCAAATCGTGTAAAAGCAAAATTGTCCACTTGTTAGATTCAGCTCTGAACCGTTGTAACTTAGAAATGATTAAAGATATCTTATTGGAATACTCCCAGACTTTTATAACACTATTGAACGCTTCTTTGGGAAATAAGAATGTCTAATTACTCTCCAAGATTAACAGACGAATCGCGTTGAAATCGATCATAAACGAAAATGACTTATTCATCATTAATTAATCATAGCGAAGGATTGAAAGCTCATAAATGATTGAAATTATGTTCAAATGTATATATATATATATATATATATATATTATTCCAAAATCATTTTATTGAATTGGAATATTAACAAATAATTATTTCAATATGATGCATAGGTTGATGCACTTTGTAAGATTGATATGAACTCGATGCAATGACTCCACATTGACGTCAATTTGAACACATTCACTCTTTATGCATCAATCAAGTGTGTTGCATCTGTGAGTTTCATTGAGTACACCTTCTACTTTAGCATACCCCAGAAATAGAAGTCAATTCTTTCTTCTTTTGACAAAACCATGTTTAATTTGTGGAGGTAAAAAAAAATATTGTCAATGAGAATTCGGAGATCCGAGTTCGAATTCCAGTCGAGTTCATTACATTTACTTACGGGCAAATTCCTTTAGGATAGATATAAATTCATCTCTTCTCTCTGTACTCCTGATATGGCTTAAATAACATGACAGACTTGGCTCTCTAACCGTGGTTGACAACCAGTCTTGGCGAAGGACAACTCTGAATTGAAATCCACAGAGGAATAAAATGTTTCTAGGGAACATAATGAGGAAGGAATGTTTGGAAATTCTAAAACTCACAGGACGGATTGGGGAAAAGAAGGACATAGGAAAGCAGCAAAATCACAGCCTGATGGTTCACTATCGTCTTGTTTGGCATATTCTAATCTTAATCCAGAATGGATTATTGGCTTAGGATTATCATACAATCAGATTGCACACTGTGATAGAGATACCTTGAGCAAGATCTTGGTAAGGTTTCGATCAAAATACAACAAAACAACTCGTCAAATTTTTGCAAGTGTACGGCACATATTGATGATGATAATGACGATATATGAATTCATCTTTTGTTATTCTCAAATATATACAGGGTGTGTCCTTAAAGTCTGGACACATAGGCAAAAATGCATATTCACAAGAAATTAAATTTTCAACATTTTATTGAATTAGAATATTAACAAAGAACATCTTCAATATGATTTGTGATGAAAACTTGAAGCGCTTTGGAAGATTCACGTGAACTCGTTGCAAGAATTCTACTTTACCGTCAATTTTAGCCCAATCACTCTTTGTGCGTTCAGTCAAGTGTGTTGCATCTGTGATTTTCATTGAGTACACCTTCTTCTTTAGCATACCCCCAAAAAAGAAGTCAACTCCGATTCTTTCTTCTTCAGACAAAACCATGTTTAATCTGTGGAGGTAAAAAAAAATTCATAGTTAATGAAATTTCATTTGACCAGACTTTAGGGACACCCTGTATTTACTCCCCTCCCTACGCAAGCAGGATGTGATACAAGGATAGTTTAATGTGGGGAACCAGAGTACGTGCACCCGGAACATGTCCAAAAATAGCCCAGCTGTCGGTTGTGCTGGCACTGGCATTACTACCGATCCTCTCCCCCTTTAATAGAATGAGGGAGGTACTGCCGTCGGTAGCTGTTCTAGCACCTAATAATATATTGAAAGATACAGTGTAGTCTATCCGCCCGAGGGCAGATACTACACTTTGATCCCAGTCTGAAGATAATATTTATTGTACTAATGTACAAATAGGGCACAAGACCAAAAGGGGGAAGGGGAAAAGGAGGGTTTCTTCTGTTTTAACATTAAACTTAGCTAGCCGCAAACACTGACCCAAACATACAAATATTCCTTTAACCAAAACAACTCATTCTTACTTACCATTCTTACCTCATACACCATAATGTCTCAGAAACTCTATGAAGTCCTAACTAGTCCCCATTTATATAATTCATTGTCTGGGAGGGGGAATAAAATAACAATTAAAAATCTAAAAACCCCAACGAGTATTTACAAATGTGTACAAAGCTATATACAAGAAACTAAACAAAAGGTTGTTAGTAATAAAAAAAAAAACCCACAAGCCCTAACTGTGGCAGTAACATCAGTTAACTGGACATCCCAATCTGAAGATCAGTTGCGTCGAGAAAAAGGAAGAAACGAAACGAAACATTATCAAGGTGGGGAAAAGAAGTCCATTCTCTGAGTTGTTCGTGTATAATTTAACATGACACATTGGGTTTTTCTCTTTTCTTTTGTTTCTCTTTTTAACTTAATCTCTAAAGCTTTGACCACGATCTGCTTCAAGTGATATCTTCAAATAGTATCCAATGCCTTTGTTCTTTCATTGCCGAAAATGGGTCACATGGTAACATATATCGCACGCATTTTGTGCACTCACCACACCTGGGTTCACAACCTTCGAATAAGCGAATATGAAACTCTGTCAAAGTCTTTGTCCTTCATGGTATAAAAAAGCAACCACAAATATCAAATTGGACTACAGTTTCGCATTTTACGATTTCACTTGGATTTCCTATTAACTGGTTTGTTTTAGTATATATTTAAACGTGACTTTATCAGGGTGTATGAAAAACATTCTTTTTTTCGTTGTGGGCGAAAAGCTGTCTTATTCTGATTTCTTTTCTTCCAAAGCTTTCGTGTACATATATAAGATTATCAATGACTACACTTTATTATTATTATTATTATTATTATTATTATTATTATTATTATTATTATTATTATTTTCTTTGATATCTGGCGTTTACACATTTCTTTCCGGGACCTAAGGTTAGAAATGGTATCATGACACTTTCCACTGCAAAAAATAAAATAAAATAAAATAAAATAAAAAATAATTACATAGATAAAGCCCTTCGTAAAGTGTGGGCTGTACTTGTCATATTATTATTATTATTATTATTATCATTATTATTATTATTATTATTATTATTATTATTATTATCATTATTATTATTATTATCATTATCATTATCATCATTATTATTATCATTATCATTATTATTATCATTATCATTATTATTATTATTATTATCATTATTATTATTATTATTATTATTATTATTATTATTATATAAAGGAGTGGTAAGAATGTTCGAATTTCCAACCATGAGACCCGCGTTGGAATCTCACCAAATTTGTCACGAAGATGATTTCTTGATTTTATCGGCTTGGGAAGAATGCAGCACGTTTAGAAAGTGCTTGAAAACAGGACCACGGGTTGACCCAGGCCTTGTCAGTGATAAAACAAAAATATTTGGGTGTCGTCGATGGTTGTGCTAGCACGAAATCGCAAGTCATCGTGACCGAGTTTTGAGCGTACTGGCCGCGTCCATGCTGATGCTGATCGCACTAGATAATGCAACTAAGGTCCGCTCAGCTTAGTCACAGTGTAAACCGCAGTTGGGCTCTGTGGGTGATTGAGCAAGCAAAAATGTGCCCGAACAGGCGTCTTCAACAGGGATTGACTAGCCACCCTAGTAGACGGGCATACTCGAATACCAGTGGCCAGTCACCATTATATATTAGGTTGCATCAAAATATTTCAATTTTTTTTCATGTACACAGTTAAAGACTATCGATGATTCTAGTATATTCGATCGGCTTCTTCCCACGAAGCTTTGTGGATCTGACTCCCAGGAATGATGCTTCCCCGATCACTACAATATTACCATGTTCAAGTCTAGGGTTAACTGTTATCCTCCTCCACATATCAGCATAAACAGGGAATCTTACTCTGTAACACTCTACCTCGAGTTGCTCTCGGGCCTTGTAAAGGGTGAACATCATTGTAAAAAAAATATTGTCTTATTAGGGTGCATCAAAAGCATTTACATTTTCATAGGACAAATATAAAAAAATATTCGATTATTCCTTATAGACACGCAATGACTATAATGCTACTATTATTAGTACAGTTAGTAGTAGTATTGATTTATTTGTTTTTACGGTTTATCAACCTTTTTGTTTGATTTGGTTTGTTTTACTGCATATCAGCCTCAATGGGTTATGTAATGCCGACAAGATTTTTATTGATGGTAATATTTTTTATCTATCTATCTATCTATCTATCTATCTATCTCAGTATATATTGGTTTGGTTTGTTTTACGGCATATCAGCCTCAATGCCGAGAAGATTTTTATTGGCCTGACGTTTGGCACATGAGAGAGGAGTTTCAGCTATGACAGTCCAAAAAGCAGTTAAAAAAAGAGTTGAAAATTGAATCGTACGTGAAACTTGTGAGGCGTCTTGTTACTCCAAGACAGAAAGTTAGTTGTTTTTGCTCCATTCTAATTGAACGCTTTTTCTGATCGTCAAGCTATAGATATGGTTGCTATATGTCTATGAAACAAAAGATCTGTGTGTCTGTGTGTCTGTGTGTCTGTGTGTCTGCTATTGATGCGCTTCTCCATTTCGTGACCAATTTCGATGAAGTTGTACTCACATGTTGCAAATTTGCCAAATTATGTCAAGATTAACGTTTCAATTTCCCGGCTCCCGGGTTTGGCAAATAAAAGTGATAAAACTGAAGGTGGGTACGACTTTTTGCAAAAGCAAATTTACACGTGAACAAAATTTTTATTGGATGATCTGATATTCTTTGCAAAATGGAATTTATGTAATATGCTCTGATAATTTACCAGCGACATTGGCTTCACGCAAACAATTGCAAAAACATCGGCTTTTTCATCAGTCGGTCAGTGCGTGATACACGCTTAGGTGAGCATGAATTTTTCGACGAGACTGCTTTTTTCCTGCAGTAGGTTGCCATTTCTTTCTGCGATAGACCAGTTGCCATCCAAGGCTATAAAACCCGATCTGTCCTGTTATTTACCCATAGCATTGAAAAGAAGAGAATTCAGACCGTTCCAAAGGGGATTAACATGTATGTGAATGTAATTGATTTGACTGGAATTCGAACTCGGCACTCTGAGTCGATATCCATTATTCACCGTAGGGAAAATCAGGAAATAATTAGTAATTAGTAAAATTAACAATGCATTTCTATAGTAAAAATCATTTACATTGCATTCTCATAGTAAAATCATTTACAATGCATTCTTATAGTAAAATCATTTGCAATGCATTCTTATAGTAAAATCATTTGCAATGCATTCTTATAGTAAAATCATTTACAATGCATTCTAATAGTAAAATCATTTACAATGCATTCTTATAGTAAAATCTTTTACAATGCATTATTATAGTAAAATCATTTACAATGCATTCTTATAGTAAAATCATTTCCAATGCATTCTTATAGTAAAATCCTTTACAATGCATTCTTATAGTAAAATCATTTGCAATGCCTTCTTATAGTAAAATCATTTGCAATGTATTCTTATAGTAAAATCATTTCCAATGCATTCCTATAGTAAAATCATTTGCAATGCATTCTCATAGTAAAATCATTTACAATGCCTTCTTATAGTAAAATCATTTACAATGCCTTCTTATAGTAAAATCATTTGCAATGCATTCTTATAGTAAAATCATTTACAATGCCTTCTTATAGTAAAATAATTTGCAATGCATTCTTATAGTAAAATCATTTCCAATGCATTCTTATAGTAAAATCATTTGCAATGCATTCTTATAGTAAAATCATTTCCAATGCATTCTTATAGTAAAATCATTTCCAATGCATTCTTATAGTAAAATCACTTACAATGCATTCTTATAGTAAAATCATTTCCAATGCATTCTTATAGTAAAATCATTTGCAATGCATTTTTATAGTAAAATCACTTACAATGCATTCTTATAGTAAAATCATTTCCAATGCATTCTTATAGTAAAATCATTTCCAATGCATTCTTATAGTAAAATCACTTACAATGCATTCTTATAGTAAAATCATTTCCAATGCATCCTTATAGTAAAATCATTTACAATGCATCCTTATAGTAAAATCATTTACAATGCATTCTTATAGTAAAATCATTTACAATGCACTCTTATAATAAAATCATTTCCAATGCATTCTTATAGTAAAATCACTTACAATGAATTCTTATAGTAAAATCACTTACAATGCATTCTTATAGTAAAATCATTTCCAATGCATTCTTATAGTAAAATCACTTACAATGCATTCTTATAGTAAAATCATTTCCAATGCATCCTTATAGTAAAATCATTTCCAATGCATTCTTATTAGTCAGTTATGCGCCATACGTGATACACGCTTAGGCGATCATGCATCTTTCGATACATGACTGACGATGCGAATTTTTTCCCGCATTTTTTTATGTTTATACTCTCTTTTTATAGATACAAATATTTAAGTAAATGCTCTATTTATATATAAACATAAAAATGTCTTAAAAATAATTGTCAGACTTTGTCCATTTCATAATGTATGACGTCATTTATTTACATTTGGATACGCATTGAGCAGATATGAATGAATGAGAGAAAATCATGGACAATTGTGTTTAAAAACATTAAAATCGACCTCGGTAACCGGACGATTATCTGTGGTCCAATCTGTTAAGGCATGTCAGGCTATATGACGGTTCCATATAGGATACAGGTTCGATTCCTGTCGGAGGACGCATATTTTCTATGAAGATTTCTCAGACATTCAGGCCGGTAAATGTTGTTAATACTGTTTATTATAAAACAGAGTATCTACTTAAATATTTGTATCTACAAAAAGAATGTATAGACATAACAAATGTCTTAATATATATTTAAAAAAATACAGTTTTAAGGTGTGCAATATTTATGGGATAAAGTGCTCAATATCAGAGAGCGTATATAAATATAAAAGTCAACATTATATATATATATATATATATATATATATATATACAGACAGAGCAAGAACATTGACGTCTAGACTATAAATATGTATATATATCATTTATTTATTATAATTTTATCATATAGACAAAACCATTTTACTCACTACAAAGATGCAACTTGGTTTCAGTGCATTTCAACTGCACTTCGACGGGTGAAAATCGAAAATTGACATGCACTGAGTAAAATGGTTTTACCTATATGATAAAATTATAATAAATAATTATCGCTCTACTATCGGTATCGAGCCCTCTTTTGGATTAATGCTGTGAACGTTAGAATGTATATATTATTTTCGTTCTCATCGCATCGGATATATATATATATATATATATATATATATATATATATATATAGCGAGAGGAAGATCATTGAAGTCAACACTTTATATATATATATATATATATATATATATATATATATATATATATATATATATAAACAGTGAGAGCAAGAATATTTGTTTGAAGACAGAAAAAAGTAAGTAGGATATTTCTTTTTAGAATAGATATGATGTTTGTTTTCTTTGAGTCCTGTTGAGTACCTTCCATGCTCCAAGCCCCACCCAGACATTATGGAAAGATTCAGGTAAAAAAAAATAAGAGACGTTAAAGCGATAATTTACGTTTCACGTCGGCCACACAAATGTTTTGTTGCTCATTGCTAAAAGTCAGTGACGAGAACGTCGTCCCGCAACAATCCGAGAGACGAGGGAGACAGATAATGGCAACTGCAAGCTCAAGTTACCAGCATTCTTCTGTCTGTTTTCATTTTTATTCCGTTTGAAAACTGGCTTTTTTTATGCATCGTCGTTAACAACAGTCGAAAGATTCAAATCAGAAACGCTTTTGTCATCGTCTTTCATGCAACCCTTTGCAGAGATAAAAAAAAACAAAAACAGGACGCTCTTCTTTTCCTCTTTTGTTTAGTAGCATGAGGAATAAACATAGTTCTTCTCGACCGGACGCACGTTTGTGGGCGAACGAGTTGATTAAAGAGAGTCGACGAGAAAATGGAAAGAAGATAAAAGAAAATTTAAACAGAATCAGAATAAAATAAAAAAAACAAGACGTCGAGATTTTTTAATGATGGACAGTCAAGCAAAAGAAAGATGAACGAGAGGAGAAGAGAAAGAAATATAGCTAAAGAGAGTAACTCCTAAGAGACGTGGAAAAAAAACGTGGTGAGAGAAAGAACAACAAGAGATAATAGTGGGGAGAAAAAGAAGAGATAGCTGATTAAATAAAGAGCTAAAAGGGATGAAAGGGAGAAGAGACTGCAAATAGCTTATGGGAGAAAAAGAAAAAAAACGTGAAAGTGAGATATACGCACCAGACCGTCAAAGGAACCCGGATGTCCAAGAGAGTTGACTTCCTGCCGAATTCAAACTTTATATCCGGGATCGCAAGTGTAATAACGAGAATGTTGAACAGATGGATGTATAAACAGCTCCTGGCAATTCCGGTCAGTCGCTCACACACCTCAGGCGGAGAATGTAGGGGCCGCGTGTTAAACCGGGATGCGAAGGCGAGGATAGAATCAGAAGCTGACTGTGAGTAACTTAGGAAATACTGTAATTAAGAGTCTCTTGTTGCCAGTTAATTGGCATAACCACTTCATTACAAAGGCTGATGAAAGCCGAAAGTGCTCGGAAAGAGACCGGATGATTTAGGTTCAAACTCTGCTCAGAAATCAGAAAATAAAAGAAATCTTAAAGAAAGAACTTTCGTTAGCCTTTAATAAAACAAGATAAGAAATAAAAAATAAAAAAATAAATAAAAACAAGCAAAATAATTTAACCCAAATAAATAAATAAACAAATAAACGACTTCCGGTAAAAGAACCGCCAAAATAGACTACCCACAATGCACCACTGGCCCGTATATATAAATAGCTGAGAAAAATAACAGCACTCGTGGCCTGACGATTGCATGTAGCATGAAACAGACTGTGGCCTCTAAGTGTTGACTTCTATGTTCACTTTTATATTTATATATGTATATATATATTTAGTTCACATCAATCCAACTAAATGTGTTAGAGCCATCACTAATATCAATCCAGCTAAATATGTTAGCTCCATCACTGATATTGAGCGCTTTCCAATAAGTATCGCGCATATATAACGTATAAATAATATATATAATAAATTGCATATATATATATATATATATATATATATATATATATATATATATATATACACACATTTCACACACACACACACACACACACACACACACACACACACACACACATATATATATATATATATATATATATATATATATATATATACAGTGTAACCCGGATATAAGAGAGTTGTCGGGACCGGAGAAGATGTATCTTATGTCTGGGTTTCTCTTATATCCGGTTTTGGTCTATTTTGTTTTATTAACACAGGCTCTAATTTGGGACCAGAGAAAATCTCTCGTATATCCGGGTTTCTTTTATATCAGGATCTCTTATATCCGGGTTAAACTGTATATATATAATATAATATTAAGTCGTGTGTTGTTAAATACTACGGAAAATAAGACCCTAGTCGATGTTGTCTTGCCGAGCGCTTTCGATTATCGTCAACCGTCATCATGGCTGTATGTTTTGATTTTAAATGAGTTGCATATTATTTTAGTTATGTAGACAATATTTTAGGTATTTAGACAATGACAAGGAGAGGATGGTGATTATTATTTGGTGGATTAGTTATTAAATATGTTTAAGATATTTCTGCCAGTATCAAATATTATTTTATTTATGTTGGGTTTTTGATTTTTAATTAGGATAGCTTCAAGAATTTGTAATCGTTTTTTGCAATTGTTTTTATAGAGAATTTTGGTGTTGTTAATTAAGATGCTGCCATACATATATATATATATATATATATATATATATATATATATATATATATATATAAATCCTAAAGAGCCATGAAAATCTACCTAGGTTCCACTTAAACGAGTCTTCAGACAGCTTACCCTGAAGATCCGTTTAGGTGGAACCTAGGTATGTATTCCTGGCTCTTTAGGATTTATTTTAGTTATTCCCGCTTTACTTAGCGTATTGAGCAGTCCATGTTTTAGTATTACTACTCGCTTGGGCATTTTTCTTTGGTCTAAAGACTTAAGGCACTGGATGTTTTTTTTTCGCCTTGTTCAAATGTTTTTAGTTCTTTCTTTTTTTTCCAATTTTTTTCTCGAGTACCAATTTGTTTTGATATATCTACAAGTTGTGCTATGCGAGGTTGTTTTTTTCCAAACGAGTATTACTATTAGTATAATATATAAATATATATATATATATATATACATTTCAATTGAGCACTGTTGAGTGATAAGCTAATTCTATAAACAACAGCCACCTGCACAAATGCAAAGCTCTTCAGTAAAATGAATGGAGCACATTGGCTGATTGGTATTTGTTTACATTTGTAAAAACAATACGCTAGATTTAGTTGTGTAACTCTACCAAGTGAAGATAGCTCTGGCTGACACCAAATTAATTGTGTTTCAATTCTGGCTTGAGGCATTGGGAAGTCTAGTCGCACTGAGGAGCTGTGATACAGCGACACAGTACTGTATGTGAATGACTGTGAATATATATATATATATATATATATATTATATATATATATATGTATATATATATATATATATATATATATATATATATATACAGACACACACACACATATATATAGATAGATATATATAATGTGTGTGTGTATTTAGGCAGCAATCCGACTTTCATGCACATTTCATTGAATAAGGCAGACAAGGTACTTTCATTCTTAAAGTATATATGCACATATATATATATATATATTGACGTTTATAGTGCTAATATATATATATATATATATATATATATATATATATATATATATATATATATATATATATATATATATATATGTATGTATGGTATAAAATGACAATTGGAAAAAATCTTAGATTTTGCCGACGAGTTTCGTCTTCCGACTTTTTCAAGGCACAAATGAAATCGAAATGTCTCTGTTGTTATAGTTACATTAAAAAAACAATCTGTCTTGTCCACAGAATTGATCTGGGAATTTAACTATATGTATGTATGTATTAATTTTGATTTATATACCGATACTATAACACAATATACCGATAATATTACACAAACTGATATCCTTGAAAAAAAATCTATAAAAAAAGAAAAGACTAAAAACATCCGTACTGCTTGAAAAAAATCAATCAGCACCGCAAAATCTAGCAAAAAGAAAAAAACATCGACAGAGTTACCTAAGTTGATACGTAAAAGTGATCAATACACTAAGTAGAGCAAAATTAATATACCTAAAGACCCAGAAAGTATCTACCTAGGTTTCACCTACCGGATCATTAAGATTGTCAGAATTATCCTGATGATCCTAAAAATTCAAATCTTGGAAAAAAAAAAAAAAATATATATATATATATATATATATATATATATATATATATGTATGTATGAATGAAGACAAAAGGAAAAGATATCTTAGCCAATGTGTTTTTTGTTCTCTGACGGACTTTATCAGAGAATAAAATGTATCAGCTAAGTTTTCTTTTTGTCTTCATTCATACATATATATATATATATATATATATATATATATATATATATATATATATATATATATAATATTAGTCACGATCCAGTTCATCAGACCTAAAAATTCAAAAATCAAAGTGAATTTGTACGTCTGATGATTTGGATCGTGATTACGATTCCAATGTCATAAATTATGACCATGAAATATTAGTGTTTGAGCCTTTTATATTATATTCTTGCTCTGTCTAGTACATTGAGCTCTACCTGGATTCTACCCTCTTGGATATATATATATATATATATATATATATATATATATATATATATATATATATATATATATATATATATACCGGGTGTAACAGCGTAATTGACCAGCTCACAAAATGTTTAATATTAAAAAAAACAATAAGCGAACTGAATTTCGCTTTTCCAGGTTTTCAAATAAGATGGTTAACGAAGTAGATTTTATAAACATGACGCACAAAAAATGCTGTTTTCAGTACATAATCTGTCCGGAAAAATGCCCAGCCATTTTCTAATCACTAATAATAAAAAAAACTAGACTACATCCTACGGGAATGTAAGGTATCTTCATAATTTGTCGCCAAGTAATATCAAGGCCACATAAATGGTTCTCAAGATATTCAAAATGGCGAGAAAGACCTCGAATCTTTTCTGACTTGCGTCACCTTGACAAGTAATTTGGAATATTTTTAAAACTAATAATAATAAAACAAAAGTCATTGAAACAAAGCAAGTTCAGTCGACCAATGATGACAATTCCAGAACAACGTAACTATAAACAATTTTTTCTATCCTCTGCCAGCCGCTATGATGGAGAAAGCATTACCTCGAAATGGTTAACTATATTGAACCATTTGTCGCAGAGAAAGAGAGCAGGTTAAAATTATTTTACTGGCTTCCCAACTGAGCAATGGCGAGAGGAAAAAGATCAGGCCTTCAGTAACAGTATCAACATTCATACACTGGATTCCGTCTTCAAAATTTCATTCAAGTACCAACAAGAGAACGGTGAGTAAGTTTAAAAAAAGAGGGAACAGTAGAGAGGAAAACTGGATCAGGAGGTCACAACATGAAGAGGGATCATCATTTCAACTTAGAGCTAAATAGATCAATTAGAAAAGATCCAACTCAATCCATAAGACGTAGGTCACGTGGGAGATAAGATTCGGCTATAACAGTTCAAAGAGCAATGAAAAAGACTTGAAAATGAAATCGTATGTGAAACCTGTGCGGCAAATTTTACTCCAGGACAGAAAGTTAGACGGTTAAAGAGGGCGATGATCATCTTGAATACGTTAGAAAATGATCCCGGAATATATATATATATACATATATATATATATATATATATGAACTTAATTTCAATCCTTCATGATCTTCCGATCCTTAGCTATGATTAATTAATGATGAACAAGTCATTTTCGTTTATGATCGATTTCATCACGATACTTCTGTTAAGCTCGGAGAGTAATTATACATTCTTATTGTTCAAAGTAGAGTCCAGTAGTGTTATAATACTTTCGAAGAATTCCAGTAATATATCTTTAATCATTTCTAAGATACTACGTTTCAAATCTTAATCTAACACTTGGATAATTTAGCTGTTACACCCTATATATATATATATATATATATATATATATATATATATATAGAGAGAGAGAGAGAGAGAGAGAGAGAGAGAGAGAGAGAGAGAGAGAGGAGGGATGCATTTTTAATTATTAATACGACAGATTTAATCACTTTAAATATTATTTTTAGTGGATACTAATTTTTGAATAGACGCCCCCTGTATTTATTAAGCAGGATATTTTTTCGTCTATAAGTCGGAATATTCGAGTAATTTCATTAAAAAAAAATATGCGCTTTCCGGCAGGAGTCGAAGATGCGTCCCCCTAGGCATGGGAAACCGTCGTTAGATCCGACCTTCTCTAACAGACTGCTATTCATTCTTGCCGTGGTGACTATATACTCTGTAGCGATATATATATATATATAAGTATAGGATTGGTGTATACGGAATAAATTACAATAACCAACAAATACTATTCTTAAAAGAGTGATCAATACAGAGAAAATATAATTATTTATTCAAAAATCATTACATAAATATGTTATAAAATCACCACAAGAATTGTTATTTTGTTTCAACACTATCACTTGATAAGATACCAGAAGTGTTGAAACAAAATGGCTATTTTTGTATTGATTTTATATATATATATATATATATATATATATATATATATATATATATATATATATATATATATATATATATATCTTTGAGGAATCGAAGAGCCGAGTTCGAATTCCAGTCGAATCCATTACATTCACTTACGTGCTAATACCCTTGGGAAAGGTGTGAATCCTCTTCTTCTCCCTCCAACTATGGGTAAATAGCAGGACAGACTGGGTTCTATAGCCTTGGATGGCAACTGGTCTAGGAGAAGGACAACTCTGAATTCAAAACCTGCGGAGGGTCGTTTGGGGATGGTCCTTCACCACTATAATCAAATCTCATGTGTCGGCGTCGGGCTCTCAGTTTCTAGGAACTGATCTGCTTGACCCTCATACGTCGAATTCGACTGGAGAGTCGATGATATATATATATATATATATATATATATATATATATATATATATAATACTCTCTGAGATAATCCTTTCTGACTTCCATCAGTATGGTTGATGCTAACCTCCACGTAACTGACTCGTAATCGTTTCACTTAGTTGAACAAAAGTTTTCCGCTGGCATGAACTGGAAAGATTATATCGAATCAATTGCTAGGTCTGCTGCTAGGAATGTTCGTTCACTGTGTCGTATTATGCATTTTTCTCGTCCCAGTCAATCTTAAAAATTAACAAGTCAACGTTCGCCCATGCCTTGAATATTGCTGCCACATATGGTCTGGTATTCCTGCTATATATCTTAAGGCCACTGATAAAATACTAAAAATAATCTGCAATGTCACAGGTCCTGATCTGACATCTCAGCTTCAGTCACTTTCCCGCGGCCGTAGCAACTCCTCTGTGCTTTCAATTCTTCTGACAAGTTTTCCTTTAACTCGAGTGCCCCATGGATTTTGTATTAACTAAAGTAAAAGAAAATACAGTGAAAATCGTAGATAAAAGGGATTGTCATCGGTCAGGAATTAATGCGAGTATTCTTGGTAAATATCTTTTTCTTTGAAAAAAGAATTGGTGTTATTTAACATGGCCGATATAATTCTAGATGTTGTCGACTTCGCCATTGATATTTTATGAGAAATCTTCATATATTAATCGTAGAAGATACCTTCGAGATCTTTTTTTTTTTACAGGAATGACAGGATTTTCTTCAGACACCGATGTGCGCATGCACAGCGTGAGAGAAAAAGAGAAACGACTGTTAATGAATAATATATATTGTCGTCTGCTTTTTCCAATTATAGTATTCACTGTTTTCCGGCGCCATTTACATAGACGTGCAGTGTTACAGATTGTATTACCTTTCTGTATTCTCGTTTTCCATTTGGCTTACGTTCATTTCATTTTTGAAAGAAACATTGTAGTCTCTCCAATTTGTAACGTCAATTATAAACAGATATTTGTTTCATTGATGTTTTCTTACTTGGCATTGGATCATTTTGTGACATTTGAATCAGCCTATAAAAGTTAAGAATTGAGATCACTATTTGTTGTGACCAAGTAAATAACAAAACCAGTGTTTCAGATATATCATATTTTAAACAGTAAATACAACAGAAAAGTATTACACGAATTGTGTATCGGTTGACCCAGCGTTTAATCTATTCGACTGTTAATATTTAACAGACCCCCACAAGGGATGTAGTGTCACAAGGCCGAATTTATCGTGGGTTCTCCGAGTCCGTAGGCTCGGCCAAAAATATTCCCGTAGAACCCGCATGAACGGGTTCAAGGCCTGTCTACCTCCCCGGACGAAACTTTGCCCTTCGGCAAAGCCTCGTACGGGTTCCTCTCTGCCCAAAGACAGAGAGTTAGAAAGCAGCTGCTAAAAGTCACAGCCTCGGTTGAACAATCTATTAGACTGTCAATATTTAACAGCCTCAGCCACGAGGGATGTATGTGGCACAAGACCGAGTATAAAGTGGGTTCTCCGAGCCCGTAGAACCCGTATAAACGGGTACAGGGTCTGTCTACCTCCCCGGACAAATCTTTGTCCTTCGGCAAAACCTCGCCCGGGTTCCTCCCTGCTCAAGGCAGAAAATTCGACAGCACAGTGCGAACAAATCTGTTCGACTGTTATATTTAACAGACCCCACCTCCGGATGTATGTGGCGCAAGGTCGAGTTTACCATGGGTTCTCCGAGCTCGGCCAAAAATATTCCCTTAGATACCCGTATAAACGGGTTCAGGGCCTGTCTACCTTCCTGGACGAAACTTTGCCGTTCGGTAAAGCCTCATCTGAGTTCCTCTCCGCTCGAGGCAGAGAGTTCGACAGAAATGAACAGTCTGGTCGACTGTTTCCCCAAGGCCTTCTCTCCTACTAATTTTATAGTAGGCGGAAGTGTCCAAAATAGACTCTTTAGAGGGAGGACAACACAACACTGTTCTTATAGTGAATATAACAAACCTCGGGAAATATAAGCCGAACTTTATTTGGATATAAAATCGATTCAAAATATCGCTTCGCCGTTAATTTAACAGATTCGCCCTTGCATGGAGTATTGCTGTCATATATTCTGGGCCCCTGCTGTTTGCCTCAGAGTTCTTGATAAGATCCAGTGACGGATATGCAATGTGATTGGCCTTGATCTGTCATCTCCTCTGCAGTCGCTCTCTCACAGACGCGATGTTGCCTCGCTCTGACTTTTTTACAAGTACTTTCACGGTAATTGCTCCGAGGAGCTGCTTTCGCTTGTCCCTAGGCCTCGTGAATTTAAACGTCCTACGAGGCTGGCATCCCGTTCCTACCCCTACACCGTTGAAACTGTTAGATGTAGACGTCTCTTTTACTCCAATAGCTTCATGTCTCGCACATCTCGCCTATGGAACTCCCTTCCCTATTACTGTTTCCCTGACAAATACAATCTCCAACGGTTTAAGTGTAGCGTCAATCGACATCTCCAGTTTCCTTGATCTATCCACTTCCCTTCTCCACATCCTTTCATCTTTCATTCCTATCTGCTCTCGCTCCAAATCTTCTGTAACCCCCTTGCCCTGATCGACCCACTGTCTTTCTCTTTCTCCACGTCCTCTCCTTTACCACTCCTATCTGCTCTTCCTCCAACACTTCTATAACCCTATGCGTGAGAGTGGCCTCCAGCCTTGCTTGGGGTGATACGCTTAAAAAAAAAGTGCTTGAAATTAGTGCCTACGTTTAACTATCAACAAAGTTCGGTGTTCGTGCCCTAGTAAAAGAATTTTAACATTAACTTTCACAATATGCAAGCTTTTCTAATTAAAACAAAAACAATTTCCATATTAACTCTATATGATCCTTCGTCAAATGTTATTTTTCACACATAATTGCTATGACTTAAATAAAATGATCGAACAGAGAAATAAATAAATTTTCACCAATAACACTGATTTATTTACTGTTTATCCGTCTTAAGCAAACATTCTTTACTTTAGTTTCTATATTTTACTCAATGCAATGGGTGGTGATTTTATCACCCTTTAATATTTTATACTAGGCGTACCCGGGAAATATTTCACGGTTATTCTATTTGAACTTTCTTATGAATCATAATTCTTAATTTAAGGACTGAATAAGCTCTTAGCCTAATCTCCTGATTATAAAATATACGCGGAAATCCATATTCACTATTAAAAGGAATTAATTTTCCTTGTTTTCCGATGTTTTACCATGGTTTTTGTGTGTAGTAGCAATTTTTCTTGGACTTGCAAAATTTCTTCCCCTGCCCATTACATCGTTTCAAAAGTATCTAAGTAAAATACTTGTATCTCCTTAGAGTAGCATTTGCTCTAATTGAGATTTTGGCTTTTCGATTAAAACAAAGAGTCAAGGATGAGATTATAAAGCATATTGGTGAGATCGAGGAGCAACTATGCAGAGACGTCATCAAAATTTTTAACGATCGAGTGGGGGGAGGGGCTGCCGAAGCCTTGCAGGATATTTGGGCGATGTTATTTTTCACACATAATTGCCGTCATTTAAATAACATTATCCAATAGAGAAATAAATAAATTTTCACCAATAACATTTATTTACTGCTGGTCCGTCTTAATGAAACATAGCTGTTAAAGTTTGCTATATTTCTCACTACCAGGGACAAAGCATAAGCAAAAAGGAAAAAAAATAAGTAGTGCAGACATAGATATCAACACTGGATGACAAGAGTCTGTTCCATGATTAAACGCATTCCTTAGGGCTGGCGGCAGTTTTTAATGATGTTCCTCCATTCAATTATGTTTATTAATTTTCATGAAATAGACAGTCACAGTCAGGTTTTGAAACTGCTATCTAATATATATACAGTGCTCTTCGATAAAAGTGAAACACATGATTTTGTTTTACTTAAAAATGGTTTCGCCTACTGTTTTGGGGGTCAAACTAATTTTTAATCTTACTAATATAAAGACCCCTTCCCGACCACCTAGTAAAAAAAGTTTACTCACCCTAAGGTATTCTATTGGTAATTATAATTTTGGATATAAATGAGATTTATGGAAAAAACTCTGTGCAAAAAGTGACTCACTTATTTCCTGCAACTAGTAATCAATAGAAACATAACCGAACAGCTTTAAATAAAGAATAATACAGGTATAATTTATTTATAATAGGTAATATAGTTCGAAATATTTAATAATCTATAGGTCCTCCTTTGAATAACCTTTTCAACCCTTTTTGGCATTAACTTGATCAGGTTCTGGCAAATCTCATCTCCAAGCATTAAATTCCATTCGGATATGAAATTCACAATTCACAATTCCTCTTGAGGCACAGTATTTATGGTGTACGGGATAGTCCATTACTATTATGGGTAAGTTCCCATATATATATATATATATATATATATATATATATATATATATATATATATATATATATATATATATATTGCACGCTCCAACACTACATAGCCGTTAATAAATAGCTCATTCTTAAAAACATCTTTCGGTCGGAAAAACACATTAATTTCGTCTTCCAGTTTTGATTCTAAAGGAAAAATTACAGCCTGAAGATGGAGGCATGAAGCCTTTGAAAGTACTAGCTGAATTAAAATATGCACCATATCCATTTTATACATAAGGATCTCATCATTCAGTGGATTATTAGTAGTATAATGCTTATAATTCTGTCTACTAGCGAAGGGATTTCGCCAATAATTGCATTAATATTGCTAATTGATTCAAGGTATGATTAACTCTTTGTAATATATATATATATATATATATTTATATATATATATATATATATATATATATATATATGTAAATCTATGTATATACATATATATTTAATAATTTAAAACGTTATTCTTAAAATATATATACATATACAGTGTAACCCGGATATGAGAAACCCTGATATAAGAGAAACCCTGATATAAGAGAGGTTTTCTCTGGTCCCAAATTAGAGCCGGTGTTAATGTATATATTTTCTCTTATATCCGGGTTACACTGTATATATATTTTAACGTTTATAGTGCTAATACATATATATATATATATATATATATATATATATATATATATATATATATATATATATATATATATATAATACATAAAAGGTTAATGGTCAGAGTTGAATCAGACTAGGAAGCAGAAGTATTAAAAAATGCTGAAGTATTATTAAAAAATAGTATTAAAAAAGTAGTATTAAAATAAGTAGTATTAAAAAGTACTTATTTTACTTTTATTTCTACCTGATTTTTAAATATATATATATATATATATATATATATATATATATATAATAAATTAACTGATTCAAAATATGTTTTTTTTCGCTACTCAGTAATAACCATGTTTCAAAAATGGAAGCTAAAAGCTTCGAATTTAATTTTGTTATTAAATTAAAGACATTAGTTCCATTTCCTCCTCAAGCGAATTTTGGAGTAACTTATTTTTAAATTTACAGTTTAAAAGGCACGTCAAAGATTCATAATTGAGTGTTTCCAAGGATGAAGAGAAATCCAGTCATCTAGACACGGGGTGGTAGCGTGTTCAATTTCAATTTTCGTTGTATCAGTTAATAGTTACATTCGAAAGCGGGGTTATGTTTAGGGATGGGTCGGGATGTATTTTTCAACAAATTCTGACATCCGCTAAATGTATGTCGTCTGGGTTTTTTTTATAAAAATTTTATTGCTAACGGCAAAAAATTCTTACCGCATTTTTTCTATTTGTATACTTAAAGATTTTTAATATTAATGCTCTGTAAATTTACATTGAGCGCTATTGTGTAAAAATAAAAATATCTATAAGAACACCAGATTATATATCTTACTGTTCTTTCTTTATATATATATATATATATATATATATATATATATATATATATATATATATATATATATAAATAATATAATATAGAAAAAACAACTGAAAAGTTGCAAGTTAAAAAAAATTGAATGATTTTTTTGTGAAAGTATTGATTTATATATATATATATATATATATATATATATATATATATTTGATATTTCAGATCGGCCCCGATCTTTCATCAGAAATGGCTGTTTTCCTAAGTTTGTTTAGATTAAGTAGCGTCCGTCGGATTGTTTTGACCTATGGTTAGTTTATGGTTGTTGAAGCTTCAACAACCATAAACTAACCATACGTCAAAACAATCCTTATTCCCCCATAGCTGAACATTTTAATCAACCAGGACACTCATTAGAAAACTGTAAATGTGTATTGATAGATTCTGATTTCAGTTCCACATACACACGCAGAAAAAAAGAAAAATACTGGATTTTAAAATTAAATACATATAAACTAGGGTTAAATAAAGACTTGGGTATTTTAAATCTTTATAAATATTTCAATAGTTAAACAAAAAATTTTTGTTACATATAGTTAAAAAAAATTTTAAACAACATCTAAAATATTACTACAGTTAGATTTACGTTAGAAATATTCAAACAAAGTTGCATTCCATATCACGTGACGTCCGCGTCTCGCGACGGACGCTACTTAATGTAAACAAACTTCTGAAAACAGCCATTTCTGATGAAAGATCGGGGCCGATCTGAAATATCAAATATATATATATATATATATATATATATATATATATATATATATATATATAAATACTTTCACAAAAAAACATTCAATTTTTTTAATTTGCAACTTTTCAGTTGTTTTTTCTATATAATATACATATTAAGAAAGTATACGTAGCTTCTCATTATGCTATATATATATATATATATATATATATATATATATATATATATATATATATATATATATATATATATATTATCACATTAAACTTTATTTTCAGTGGATACATCATTTATTTAACAGTATATTTATTTATTTTTCTCTACCGGCCTATATATATATTTCTTTGAACTATGTTTGTTACATTTAGTAGTTTAGAGTTTAAGTAATCATGCCTTTTTCTTTTTGGGAAGTGAAATTAATGTTTACCGTACTCCTGATAGAGAAATCCTACGAATGAAAATGTGTCTCCTGACAGAAATTCGAGCCGCTATTCAAATTTTCAGTCGTGTAAACAATTATTAAGCTAAATATATCTTACCAATAGACCACAGGTTTACAGTGATTGTTAGCCAGCTCATATTTCATTTAATGGTTAGAGTCGGAGTCTAGACCTTCATTGCTGCTCTACTTATCTGACCTTGTGCCAGACAAAGGTAATCTATGTAACTCAATCCAAAGAGAAGCAACCGTAAAGCCAGAATTAGACAGTTCATATCGTATTTAATAGAGTTCTAATTTTGATCTTCATTTACACTCCCACTCTCTTAACCTTGTGTCAAACAAAGGCAAACTGATGAACTTTCCTCTTTGGTACCTAGACTTTCCAAAAAGTACCAGTCGTAGAGCGAGAGTTAGACAGTTCATATCTTATTTAATGGTTAGAATCGGGATTTAGATCTTCAATTCTTTCTCCACTCCCCTGACCTTGTGTCACACAAAGGTAATCTATGTAACTTAATCCAAAGAGAACCAGTCGTAGAGCGAGAGTTAGACAGTTCATATCTTATTTAATGGTTAGAATCGGGATTTAGATCTTCAATTCATTCTCCACTCTCCTGACCTTGTGTCACACAAAGGTAATCTATGTAACTTAATCCAAAGAGAACCAGTCGTAGAGCGACAGTAACACGCTTAATATTGCTCATGCTGGTTCCATCTGGAATTCACATTGTCTTCACTCACCGCCCTCCTCTATACCGGTTTTGTATACACGAAAACAGCTTTAGCTTTACAAGTTTCAATCGTTGGACACTTGTGATGTCAAGTTCTCTTGACGTTGGCTACAATCTACCAATAGATAAAAAAAAAAAATTCTACTTCGACACTTCCAGTTGGATGTTTAAAACAATTTATCCGAACTGGATCTCAGATACTGAGTTTTGTTCCTGGGCATCAACTGAGATTTGTCACCGGTGCGCTGTCACCATTTATAAACAAACATATCTTGTTGCCAATTTAAAGAATTGACCCTTTTCCCAACTTACCCCACGATATAATCCAAATGGTGGAATTCTTATCACGTTTGATGAAGTTTCAAGTAGTTGCCTCAGCATAAAAGATGGTCTTTCCAAAGCCAATATGAATGTTCAAATGTCTGTTTTATTGTAAAGTTTCGCGTTCGCTTTGCTTGCCAAATATAAATGATGCTGTTGGGATTGCTATGAGTTTGAATTTGTTATCAGAAGGTTTTAATATTAAGATGGTTATTTCTCGGGCATGTTCACCATATTAATCCACAACAATATAGAATATAGGCATTCAAAACGAATCAATCACAAGGCAATTGAATAAGAAACAACGGTAATTTAGGTTTCAATAAAAACAACAGACATTTATGTACAATTAATATACAATTAGAAAACTTGTGGTTTGATAATGCAAGAATTGACCATGTATAAATTGGGTGTCTTATTGATTTACAGTTCAAAATTATTCCTGTGTTAAAGAACTGGTCAAATAGAGTAAAATGGAAATTTTACTTATACAGATATTTGTGTAGTTTGTGTGCGTGATTAAAGTAGAGTATAAATGTCTTAATTTTCTAGGGTTGTTTACCTTGTATTGTTCTGTGTTTATCTTTTGTTAAATACAATTTCTGTCTTAGTAGTGTGTAAGAACACTTTTCTTAAAAAGTTGTAAGTGAATTTTGAGAGAATAATGTTGGTGTTTGAGTCAGCAGTTGACGCGCGAAAAGTTTCTTAAGTCAAAATAGTGACACGCGTGGATTCGTGTGGAATCTCTCTGAAGCTAAGTGACTGACTGGTGAATTGGGTCGAAATAGTCCTTTTTATTTGTTTGGGGAATCCAAAGTAGGCTCCAGGGAACTTGGCGCAGAAAATTGGTTTTCGACAATAGCTACACATTTTGGTGTCATCTAGACCAATAAGAAGTCGAAATTTGCAATGTGAGGTGTTGATTGGTTAAAACTGATTTTGATGGAAGAGTGTATTTCATCACGGGGGTGAGTAGAAAATATGGACGATTCTATCAATGCTTTTGAAATGTTAAATTATGAATAAATAATAAGGATCATTCAAATATATCAAAAAATTAGCAGATATAAATATTAAAATTTCACAATAAAAATACAGAAAGCGATGGTAAAATTGTCGCCATTTTATATCTTTAATTTCGCGCATGCGCGTTGTTTGTGTTTTGATTTGGTCGACTGCTCAGTATAGTAGCTTCAGTTGGGCACTGTCTGTGGGAAAAAGAGCACCATGGCGCAATTCACTCCGCCAGAAATTTGGAAAGGACATACTCTACTGCTTGACATTCATCTCTGGAAGCTACAATACGAAGATTTCAATGTGTTTCATGTCAATCTGAAGACAGTATTGAGGACTGGGAGTTGAATGAGTCTAATAGTGATTACGATGGCGACGTTACGCCTTCATTCATCTTCCCATGAGTCCTCAGAATCAACACTGAGCCCTACATCAAGTACCTTGAAGAGGTAGCGCTGCCCTGGGTCATGTGGGTGGCTGCTGGAAGACCATATGCCTGGCAACAGGACACTGCTCGATGCCGCACAAGCAGAAGAACCCAGTCATGGCTGTAAGACAATTTCTGTAACCACCTCACGACCTAAGACCCTAGACTGCAACCCTCTTGATTATTATGTGTGGGGCGCAGTTGATCGAGAGACCAACAAAACTCCTTGTAACACCAAAGATGAACTGAAGGTAAGGATTATGGCAGCATTCACCATCTTAAACAAGGAGACCGTCCAGAAGATATGCAGGAGTTTCCGAGGTCGTCTGGCGGACGTGGTTGAAGCCAATGGCGATTTCATTGGATACATTTACTCATTGATATTTCAAGATATTTCTGTGTAGTTTTATTAAATATATCTGTTAAAATTAAATGTCAGCGTTATTTCATTTTTTTTTTTGCATCATTTAGACGACAATTTATCCATCGCACCCTTTATATCACAATCCAGACAAAATTGAATAAGTATTAAGGAATTGACGAGCTTAATGAATAGATTTTTTTGATCATTTTACCCCCCAAAAAAGGCAATAAAACCACTAAGACGCGAAGGGATAGATAATATGAAAAACAAATAAACATTATTAAGGAGTGAGAACATTAAAAGAACAGGAATTTAAAGGAAGGAAGATTACGATTGACATTGCATTTCAATTTTTGAAGATCAAAGTTAACGGGAAAGCAAGAAGTCGGAATAGTCTTCCACAATCAAGAAGTGCGAGAGAGGAGAGTGTTAGCATAGAACTTACCGTTAGATCTAGCCATTTCAACGCTAAAATAATGAGACCTATCCGCCAATTTAGTACTGCGCTTAAATTCTTAAAGTCTGAGTACCATAGAGGAAAGTTCATCAAAACAAATACCATGAACATACTTATAAGATTAAGAAACTGTTAGCATAGAAATTATAGTTATATCTTGCCATTTCAACTGTAAATTGATGAGACCTATCTGCCACTCTAGTACTGCGCTTAAATTCATAAAGTCTAGGTACCAAAGAGGAAAGTTCATCAGAACAAATGCCATGAACATACTTATCAGATTAAGAAACTGTTAGCATAGAACTTATGGTTACATCTTGCCATTTCAACTGTAAATTGATGAGACCTATCTGCCACTCTAGTACTGCACTTAAATTCATAAAGTCTAGGTACCAAAGAGGAAAGTTCATCAGAACAAATGCCATGAACATACTTATCAGATTAAGAAACTGTTAGCATAGAACTTATGGTTACATCTTGCCATTTCAACTGTAAAATGATGAGACCTATCTGCCAATCTAGTACTGCGCTTAAATTCATAAAGTCTAGGTACCAAAGAGAAAAGTTAATCAGAACAAATGCCATGAATATAATTATCAGATTAAGAAACTGTTAGCATAGAACTTATGGTTACATCTTGCCATTTCAACTGTAAAATGATGAGACCTATCTGCCAATCTAGTACTGCGCTTAAATTCATAAAGTCTAGGTACCAAAGAGAAAAGTTAATCAGAACAAATGCCATGAATATAATTATCAGATTAAGAAACTGTTAGCATAGAACTAACGGTTGCATCTTGCCATTTCAACTATAAATGATGAGACCTGGCCGCCAATCTAGTACTGCGCTTAAATTCATTAAAGTCTAGGTACCAAAGAGGAAAGTTCATCAGAACAATTACAATGAAAGCATTTATAGAAAAGGCACAGCGAATCTATGTTATGCCGATCGGAAAGAAATTGAAGCCGAAATGTCATGTCAGGACCTCGTAACAATTCGGTTTCTTTGGATTTTATCAAGAATTTCTAAACATATATCAGGAACACCAGACCATTATGTGGCAACAATGCTCAAAGCATGAACGAATGGTTGAGTTATAAATATGGAAGACAGATTCCGCCGAGGAAAAATTATCTAGCACGACACAGTGAACCAAGTTCCTTAGCAGCACATTCAGCAATTGATTCAATATGATCTTTTCACTTCCTATCGGCAGAGATGAGGAGAAATAAAAATGAAATATGAATATCGATTTGGATTGATTATTTGATTTTTCTAAAAAAAAATTCTGTTAAAATTCCTAAACCGATGAAGCAGAGATTAGAGAAAATTCTTGTTTCCAAAGGTGGAATTGATTATAAATATGTATTATCTTTCAATAATATCTTTCCACTTCGTGTCAACGGAGAACGTTAGCCAAAAAATTACTATACAATATAAAAAAAAGATATTATCTAGCTAAATAAAGAACTAATCGATAATAAATATTTTAAACAATAATTAAATGGAAATGCTAAATTTTCGTTACTGTCCTAGTTTTCTGTAAATTTCTTCATTTTCATAGAACGAAAAAAAACGTCCGGGTTGTGAAAATCTAAAATCTTCAGAAAAACGTTTTATTGTAATTACATTGTCAATCTATTAAAAAAAAATTATATATATATATATATAAACTATATTAATACATATATAGAGAGAGTTTATATATATACTTATATCTATAAAATAACTGACAGATATAAATATATATATATATATATATATATATATATATATATAATATTTATACATATATTTATATATAAATATATTTTAAGACATTTTTATGTCTATACATTATTTTTATAGATACAGATATTTAAGTAAATGCTCTGTTTATAATAAACAGTATTAACAACATTTACATTTACCGGCCTGAATGTTTTTTTATGAAAATTTCTCGGGCATTCAGGCCGGTAAATGTAAATGTTGTTAAATACTGTTTATTATAAAAACAGTGCATTTAAGAATGTTAAACATAAAAATGTCTTTAAATAATTGTCGGACTTTGCCCATTTCATAATGTGTGACGTCATTTGATTACATTTGGATACGCTTTGAGCAGATATTAATGCATGTGGAGAAAATCATGGAAGATTTAAGTTTAAAGGCAGTAAATTCGATGTTAAAATAATTGTCGGATTTTGTCCATTTCATATAAATACTAGCAGCGTAGCCCGTGCTTGATTCAAAAATAGTACGACTCATACAGCTATCACTTGACTTAAAACATTTTTGCCCTTCCTTGCCTTTAAAGGAGTGCCCTTTGCCGTGCTGATGTTGCTACATGCCTTATTTCTTGCCTATCTCACACTGCGAATTTTTTCTAAGCTCTATACTAAACATTAAATCTGTTACGAAAAAAGAACTAAACAAAATGAACACAAAACGATTAACTTTAAAAAAGGACTCCTTAACTGGAAAAACCGAATGAAAAAAGAATGTTAACAACAAATACTTTTTCACACCCAACCCCGTTCTGCGGAATCAGAATCAACGTTGAGTTTAAGCAAACGAATGAGCTAATTGGAGTAAAGTGCCATGCAGATTTAAATTTTTCCCACTTGTGACAAATGCAGCTATCGATTTTTTTGCATGCTAGCATGCTACTTAACATTCGTGTCAGTCAGCTGTTAGCTCTCACGCTGGCGAATAGAATTTTCCTGCTCATTCGTGGCAGCTAGCTATAGGCTCTTACTCTGGTCAGTAGAAAATGGCCGCAAACTACATGAAAACTGCCGTAGAAGCAAGAAAAAATCGATTATTTCGGCTATCGATGGGAGTTGAGAAATGCAAAGTCGGTCTTAGCCTTCTACTAACTTGGAGCATGCACATGTAAATTTTGGTGCAAATTCGTCGAAAATTGCGGCCGTGCATTCGTTACACACACACACACATCCTGCCTTTTATAGATAGTGATTATATATAAATATATAATATATATATATAATATAATATTATATTATTATATATATATTATATTTCTTATATATATATACAATATAATGTATATAAAACATATAACATAATATTACATATTATACTATAATATATAATATATATAATAAATATAGATATAATATGTTATAAATATATAGCTCATTAAATATAGTTTATATATATAAGCTATATTAAGATATATAGTTTATATATGTAGTAATATATATAAAATAACATATATATAAATAAATATAATACATATATATATAATATTATAAAATTATATATCATAATATCTAATATGATATATATATAATATATATAAGAAATATAAATATCATATCCATTAAATATATAGCTCATTATACATAGTTTATATATACAACAAATACTATATTAATAAATATTATTAGCGTAAAACGAACATTTTAGAATACTGTCAAAAGGATTTATAAAAGTTTAATTCAAAAAACGTCTCACTAAGATCAGAGAGTTAGTTGCCTTTGTTTGGTATCAAAATGTCGTTTCCCGATATTTCTGCCTAAGACCAGGGCACACTCCTCGTTTAACGACTTACATGTTTAACGACTCCCCGGAATAAACACCAATTATAAAGTCTCATAACATTAAAAAAATAAAAAATAAAAAATGAGGCTTCCCGGCACTTCCGGCTGAAATCACTGTACTCTTATTAAAAATCTTAGAAACCAGCACAGATATTAATAGAATCGCTCCTCGCTTAAGTACTTAGTTGTTTGAGGATCCTCTGGAATAACGACCAGTTATAAAGTCTCATAAAAGAAAGAATTTAAAAATATGTAACTTTCCGGCATTTCCGCCTCGGATATGGGCGCTCAATGAAAATGTTACAAACCATTAAATAAAATTTCATAAAATTTTTAAAAAAAATTAAAAAAAACATAAATTAATTTTGTACGTGGGACGAAAGCATTGACTGTGTTCTCTTTCTTCAAAATGAATCAAGATAAAAAGAATAAATAACTTGAAATATGAATTCTGCTTGGATTGTATTTGCAGTATGCAGGGCGAAATAATTTACGGAGTCGATTTTCGGATTTATTTATTATTAGCTTAAAATTCGCAATCGAAATTTTGCTGACTTATAAACTCGTACTTGTAAATTTGCTGACTTATAAACTTGTACTCGTAAATTTGCTGACTTATAATCTTGTACTCATAAATTTTCTGACTTATAAACTCGTACTCGTAAATTTGTGGACTTGCGTAGCCTCCAGCCCAAAACTAAAGAGACCTTTGGCAAACAGCAAGGATAATTTTGAAGAAATAACTTTGAATTCCTAAATGCGTTCCATGGTACTTCAAAACCTCACTTTGACTTTGCTTTGTGCCACAAGTCCAGTTCCGGTCAAAACAACGATTTGCGCCGAAATCCTATGTGGGGCGAAAGCCCAATTCGGGCCAAAACAACGATTTGAGCCGAAATCTTATGTGGGCCGAAAGTCCAATTCGGGACAAATCACCGATTTGGGCCGAAATCCTATGTGGGGCGAAAGTCCGATTCGGGCCACAATTCCAATTCATACCGAAAATTGCGTAGTTTATATTACAATTTCTGCTGAATTTCAAAACTTCACTACACGAAATCTCTCACTTTAACTCTGATTCCTTGGCATTTTGAAGAAATAAAATTGATTTCCTCAATTCACAAAGGTTTGAAGATATTTTAAACTGAATTTAAAACAAAAAGAAAAATTACCAAGTTTTTTGTATTATTTTAAATTCAGTATTAATTAAAAACTTTTATAATCACAATTTTTCGTTTTTTAGGTATCTTGACATTTGTAAACAGTTCCCTCCTCCCCTGGACACAAATCCCAATGCTGGATGTTCAAGCAACAGATGAAAGACAGATTTTCAATGCCTGGATCATACTGATTCTAAAATAAATCTATAATATGTCTATATGTAGAACAAGTCCGAGTTAGAGGGGGTTTCAAATACACGGACAGACAGACAAAATTCACCCTTTATTTATTTAGATATTTAATGTTCAGTACACAACAGGGCAGTATATATATTTAGAAATAAATTAGAACTACGTCACTATCTTATGCAAGAAGTCACGACAATTGATAATAGGAATTTGTCGAGGGCCATGATCACCTACGGCATGAAATGTCATGGGCTTTAATTTTTAAATAGTGTTAAATAGCAGGTAAGATTGGGCTCTCTAATGCTGGATGGAACCCACTCGTGAAGAACTATTCTGAATCCAAAATGCGAAAGGAACATACGAGAAATACTATTATGATTCCCAAGACTTCATGCCATTTCACAGATAATAGATAATAGGAAGTTGTGGAGAGCCATGATTGTTTATGTTCTGAAGGGACAGAGTGTGAAAAATGATACCTATAAATGTTCTCTAGTATTAATTGTAAATAGGAGGCGAGTGTGGCCTAAGAGTTAATAATAACTGGAAACTGTGGAGAGCCGTGATCGCCAATGACCTTAACTGACATGACATTATCAAATCTCTTGTAACTTTATATTGTATAAAATGTCGTTATAGTGTGTCTTAATTGCTAACAGTAACTGGAATCTGTGGAGAGCCATAATCCCCTATATTCTGGAGTGGTATGACATTACCAAATACTTTGGGTGAATTGATTAATATATATATATATATATATATATATATATATATATATATATATATATATATATATATAGTCTGAACAATGTAAATAGCGTACATAATATCTCATCTCAGAAATACATACATACATATATATATATATATATATATATATATATATATATATATATTATATATATATATATATATATATATATATATATATATATATATATATATATATATATATATATATATATATTATGGAATAAGTTCGACAAATATGCAATATATTTTAATAGATACAATTTATTTAAGTAAATGCTTTGTTTTTAAATAAACAGTATTATTGACATTTACCGGCCTGAATGCTCGAGAAATGTCTCCAACAGAAATCAAACCTGTATCCCATACAAAACCGTCAATTGATCTGACGTGTTATACCACTCAACTACAGAGAAGCGTTTGGTTAGCAAGGCCCAAATTACTGTTTATAAACAATAAATCTTCGATGATCTTTCCCGAACGATTATATTTACTCGCGAAACGTACCTTCACGTAAACATAGACAACATATTAAGAAATTGATTCGACAATTATTTAATATAGTTTTCTTTGTACGTTACTTTAATAGATACGATTGATTTAAGTAAATGCTCCGTCTTTTTAAATAAATAGTATTAATATATATATATATATATATATATATATATATATATAGTATTGATATATATATAGTATTGATATATATATATATATATAGTATTGATATATATATAGTATATATATATATATATATATATACTATATATATATCAATACTATATATATATCAATACTATATATATATATATATATATTATTGATATATATATAGTATTGATATATATATATATATATATATATAGTATTGATATATATATAGTACATATATATATATATATATATATATATATATATATATATATATATATGTAATATATATAGTACGAAACGCCCGTCCAGTGCTTTCTGCATTCTGTTGAGGTTTCTTCTAGACTCGATGAATTACTTAATTATAATAATTATATATTTATATATATATATATATATTTATATATATATATATATATATGTGTGTGTGTGTGTGTGTGTGTGTGTGTGTGTGTGTGTATGATATGTAGATACATATGTAATTATATATTTGTGTGTATAAATTAAGGAAAATGTATTAACTCATGGCATAAAAACAACACCAATAATTGTAACAATAACTGTAAATCCCTTTCGTTTACGTATATGTAAATATTTATATCCCTTAGGGTAATTGATATTTTCATCTCCTTTCTGTAACACTGATAGATTTCGAAACATTTTTGAATGTCCTTTCATTCAAATTTGAACGCATAACTTTTCTTTTATCTGTGTGTCTAAATACGGGTTTCTTAATCAAATTTCTATATTTGCCTTGGTAAAGTTCCTCAAAGATCAGAACGTGTCGGCATAAACAACTGTCGGCATATACGAAATATAAAATTTATCTGGACAAATAATATCGATAGGAATGTTGTAACCATCTATAAAGATATCGTGTCGATAATGGGTCATCTATCATCGTCATCCTCGCTTAGTTTACTATTTTACGTCAGCTCTACTTCCGTCTCGTCTGTGCACAGAAATGATGTCATTTCCTCTTTATTGCAAAATCGCCATAATGCCACGTGTCAGCATTGGAAGCTGGAACTATCGTCTCTCAAGGGTTTCACAGTCCGTAATTTGAGCAGATATATCACTTAATTTCTTTGTATACAAATGAATGTATAGCTTGCCGCTTATATTCGAGTTCAAGGATATGCAGGCACCTAGCCAATCCCTGTGTTTATTCAACACCCACAGAGTTGTTTATATTGCAACTATAGTTACAGTTTCTGGGAAGGACCGTGACATCTAGCCACACTAGATTCCAGACACGACGACTTGTGGCTTCGTGCTAGCACAGCTATCGACGTCCCCCAAGTGCTCCGTCTACCCAATTTCACTGACAAGCCTTTGGTCAACCCGTAGGCATTGTTTTTAAGGCACTTTACAAAGAAGCCGAACGCTTGGATCGACCGCTCCGGTTCGATAACATCAGGAAATCTCCTTCCTAATATGGTGAGATTCGAATCCCGGGTCTCGTGGTCAGAAGGCGAACGTTCGGCCACGTGTCCATAAATGAATGTATGCTTGGATATAATATGAGTTTATAGAATGCATAGACTGTCATCGGTATTAAATTCACACTCTTTGGGTCCTGTCACTGGATCAAACCAACGCCTTTATCCACAGTGCCGTGTGTCCTTGAGGGTAATACCCGATTAAGGCAGTGGAGAACTTGGAGAGGCGAATTAACAGGAGATAACTGATAACTGACATAAATGAAACATGGCACGTGGAACTAGAACAGTCTACCCCAGTGAGCGGAATAAAGGGTTCAGTTCGACAGTACAACCACCTGAAGAAGTCCGGAGCGTACAACGTCCGAAACGTTGTAATAAATATGGCGACAACGAATAATTTAAATAGTGTACATATTACCTCATCTCAGAAAAATAGACAGATATATATATATATATATGTATGTGTGTATATGTGTGTGTATGCATGTATGTATGTATATATATTTGTTTTATATGCATGTAAGGAACTTTGCAAAATGTTTTTCTTTTGTTAAGTTTCATTGTTTAAACAATTTTATGTTCCCTAGGATTCTATTTTCAATGCATTTTTTTTTTCAGTTCAATTTTTGTATATTACCATGTTCACACGCACACACATATATATATAGGACTTTATCGGAATAGTCCTTTGAAATGTGTCACTTTCCACTTTGTCATATATATATATATATATATATATATATATATATATATATATATATATATATATATATATATATATATATATATATTCTGTTTATACGTTTTTTATAGATAAAAACACTTAAGTAAATACATTGTTTACAAAACACAGTTTTAACCACATTTACCGGCCTCAATGTTCGAGAGATTTGATAAAAAAATATGTGTCCTCCGAGAGGAATCCAACCTGTACCCTACACGGAACCGTCATACAGCCTGACGTGCTATTCCATTTAGCTAAAGTGGAAGCGTCTGGTTTGAAAAGTCAAATTACTGTTTTTAAGCAGACGCTGTTTATCACAAACACACCATTTACTTATATATGCGTATCTATAAAAATAACGTATAAACGTAAAATAATTGTCGGATAGGATATAGTCCATTTCATAAGATATACATATATATATATATATATATATATATATATATATATATATATATATATATATATATATTTCATTAAAAATGACTGACAATTATTTAGTTTTTTATACAATTTCTCATGCGATCTAATAATGTTTTTCTTTTCGGTTGATAAATTATATAAAAACTGTCCGAATGTTCTTTGTATCCAAGCGCTTTCGGCTATACATTTAGCCATTTTCAAGGATTGTGTTTTAACTGTTAGAATTAGAAATAGTTTGTTGTATGTATGTTTTATAAAATGTTTTCATTTTTTTGTTTCAAAACACGGTCAAGATATTATGTCCATGTTCAAAGTTAATATTATTAAGTGTTGGTTTGTTTGTTTTTATTAATAAGGCTTCAGTTATTTTTAGCCTTATTAATAAAAACAAACAAACCAACACTTAATAATATTAACTTTGAACATAGACATGAAGAGATAGATAGATAGATAGATAGATAGATAGATAGATAGATAGATAGATATTAACAGAATAAGATAGATAGATCTTCATAATGAAATAGATATTATTTATTTTACTTATATATACATATTTACATATAAAGAGTATAATTATGCACTCACACAAACACACATATATATATATATGTGTGTGTGTGTGTGTGTGTGTGTGTGTGTGTGTGTTTGTGTGTGTGATTTTACGTTACTAGCTTTGAAAACACAATGTTGAAACAAAGCCACAATGTTTTAGAATATGGGACATTCATTTTCGCACAAAAACACTTTAGAAAGCTCTGAAAAACGTCTCATCTACCCACACCTAGCAATGACTTAAATACCAGGGTAGACTGGCCTTTCAAGCCGTGGTTGACAATCAGCTTAAAAAAAGGACAACTCTGAATTCAAAACCGAATGTCACCCTAAGGAAGCACCTATAATAAAAAAAAATGAAAAGGATTATACCTGGCTTTTGGACGCTATCATCTTGACTGAGGCCGACGAGATAGGTAGGTCGGTATATATATTTACCTTCGACATAAACTAGCAAGCCGTCTGGCTTTTCTGCTATATTTGTCCTACTTCTCTGAATCCTTGACTCATTACGCGTCGTAAAATAGATCTTCATGTTTGTCCAGAGGAAGACATTCGATCATTCCCGCTTCGCTAAGAAACTAGCTTTTGTTACGACGATTTCTGATTAAACACGCGGCGGCGAAATTCTCTACTGGCTCCTTGAAGGGTCCATTAAAAAACGTAGTAATTTTTAACAAAATGTTGTTGTTTTTTAAATTTTATCTATATTGATGTAAAAAATTTCTCAGGGTTAGCCTGTAGAAAAAGACAATATGTACAAGGGTCATTCAATAATTAAAGTTGGATTTTTCGGTATAAGGACTTCTAATACAGATAGAAGCTTACTTTTTTTTCAACGTAGTCTCCCAGCACTGTCACACACTTTTCCCATCTGTGCACAAGCTTCCGTATTCCCTCAGCGTAAAAATCTTTGGACTGATGTCTCAGCCAGTCGCTCACAACACTTTTGACTTCATCGTCACTTTTAAACTTCGTGCCTCTCATGAACGCTTTCAAGGGACCAAACAGGTGAAAGTCTGAAGGGGCAAGGTCTGGGCTGTAAGGGGATGAGGGAGCAGTTCCCAGACCAGCTCATTGATGGTCTGCACCGTTTGGGCTGCTGTGTGAGGCCTTGCGTTGTCATGATGCAAGATGACTTCTTCTGACTGATGACTCCTGCGTATGTCCCAACAGATAAGCTCAAAGTCCTTGCAATGTCATCCACTGTCACCATTCTGTCAGACTGAATGAGGTCATTGACTGATTCGATCACCCCAGGAGACCTCATTTCTGTAGGCCTCCCAGGCCTGTCTTCATCCTCAACACTGCTCCATCCTTCTTTAAACAATTTAGCCCACTTGTAGACATTTTTTGGCTGAAACATGTGGCACCATATACAGTTGACATTCTCCTATGAATTTCAACTGGTTTGCACCCTTCAGCAATCAAAAACATGATAACTGACCGCTGTTCAATCCTGGAGCATGCTTCTTGGTCGGCCATCTTTGTTAATCGCCAAAACTCTCAAAGTTTTTTTTAATCTGCAAAAGAAATTAAATCCATGTGAAAAAGAAGTAAAACAAAAAAAAATAAAAAAGCGTAAGCTTCTATCTGTATTAGAAGTCCTTATACCGAAAGATTCACCTTATTTATTGAATGACCCTCGTATAAAGGTAATGACAAAACTGAATTATTAGCCATAAAACTGAATTATTAGCCGACGCGTTTCGTCCAATGTGGACATTTTCAAGACAAAAACGAAATGAATGAAGAAAGAAACTATTAACAACAAATAAAATGTCCTTAGCAAGTAGAATTTAGAAAGCGCTATCGTATTCATATTGTCAACAGAAAATATGTGAAATTGACAATATGAATACAATAGCATTTCTTAACTTTTCTACTTGCTAAGGACATTTTGTTTATTGTTAATAGTTACTTTGTAATAGCCTCATGGTTGATCCCATTTAAATATATAAAAAAAATTATTTTTTAAAAAACAATCCCCCTAAATAATACTGATTGCTCTACGAATAATGTAAATAGTGTACATAATACCTCATCTCAGAAATATAGACAGATACTGAAAGGCCGAAACGTTGTAATAAATATGGCAACAATGATGAGGACAATAGTCCGAATAATGTAAATAGTGTACATAATACCTCATCTTAGAAATATAGACAGATACTGAACGGCCGAAATGTTGTAATAAATATGGCAACAAAGATGAGGACAATAGTCCGAATAATGTAAATAGTGTACATAATACCTCATCTTAGAAATATAGACAGATTTTGTTCGTTGTTACTTTATTATTAATTTTAAAATTGTCTGGATAAATTCATTTCATTATTTCCTTGAAAATTCCACATTGGTCGAAACGCGTCGGCTAATAACACAGTTTTCCTATTGTCTTTTACCTTTCTTTTAAACGTCTTTAAATATGACAATGAAAATTTCATTAATTTTTTAATTTAGTTTTTCCAGCGTTCTTACATTTTTCCTTTTGGTGCAACTTCCATCGGTTATGTGCCATGCGTGATGCTCGATTAGGCGATCATGCATCTTTCGATACATGACTGACGAGACAGATTTCTTTCCTGCAGTAAGTTCCCATTTCATTCTGCGGTAGACCAGTTGCCACCCAAGGCTCTATAAACTGGTATGTCCTGCTATTTACCCGTAGCTTCCAAAAATTTAATAAAGAACAAATTTTGACTTAAAATTTATAATTTCAAAAGAGTTCCAAAAATTTAATAAAGAACAAATTTTGACTTAAAATTTATAATTTCAAATGAATTCCAAAAATTTAATAAAGAACAAATTTTGACTTAAAATTTATAATTTCTTTGGGTGAATTCATCATCATCATCATCTTTCAACCTCCCTATGGTTGGTCCGAATTCCAATGACAATCCATTTCCAAATTATTCGGTCCAGTATTGCTGTCCCCAGATTTCTTACACGTATCCAATGCAAGAGATTTTGCGCATGTTGAAGTCTTTTTGGGAATCTATTATGTGAGATCCAAAATTAATATTTGGGGTCAATTAACTTTACATTATTTGGGGTCAATTAAGAGAAAAGATTCCAGGTTTCTTATCAGCAACGAGAAATAGCTGAAAGAAATGAGTGCTTGAAGTAAATTAAAATATTGGGCCATTTTGCGTTTTTTCAACTGTATTATTGGCAGGAAGAAAATATGTTCTTTTATGAAGAAAATGCAGTGTAAAGAGAGCAAATAATAAAGTTAAAATTGTGCTTTAGGGATTATTTCATTCAGACTGACAAACATCGTTACTTATTTGTCACTTACTTTTTATTATTATTGGCCAGGTTTTAAGTCACGCAATGAAACTGAGAGCTGAGACATCACGTGAGAGGAACATGTTATATTTTATTGAATAGTTTCTTTTCTATGGTCGCATAACGACCAACAAAAAATGTTTTCCAAATGAATAATCGAAAGTTAAAACCTTTCTTTTTTCTTGTTGATGGCTTTCTTTATTGATGTTTAGCAATAGCAATATCGGAAACCCTAATTTTTGTTCTTGTCCTGTTAGATAGCATCAGGAGTGTTTATTTTGAACTAATTTACAAAAAAAAGATCGCTTTTGTATTACCACAGCTGTTATAATGTCTGTTTTTATTAGGTTAGTCAAAACGTTAGTATTGGGATTGACATGAAATATTATCAGGAATGTTTAGTTTGAACTAATTTCACTGCTACGGTCTCTTTGGATGTTATTTTAATAGCTGAAATAACGTGGTCTTTTATTAGGTCAGCTAAAATATTTTTTAATTGGCGTTACAGAGCATTATTTTGAAAGTATTTAATGAAAAACATCGCTTTTGTGTTGCCGTGGTAGTTGTTAAGACGTGTATTAGAGATGACGTGTCTTTGGCGTAGATTTTCCAGAATTAACTCTCATATTTTTTCATCAATTCACCCCAAACAAGAAGGTAACACCACTAAGATGCAATGGCGTACTAGAAGTGAAAAAAATAAAAAGATTTTAGAAGCCGAAAACTCAGTAATAAACAGGAAGCAGTGTGACTCAGTTGCGCCTCTTTTTTCGGCCACAGCTCTACTGAGTTGTGTCTCTGTCTACGGCCACAGTGCGACTCAGTTGCGTCTCGATTATCGGCCGCAGTGTGACTGAATTTCGTCTCTTTCTTCGGCCACAGTTCTACTCAGTTGTGTATCCGTCTTCGGCCACAGTGCGACTCAGTTGCGTTTCGATTTTCGGCCGCAGTCTGACTCAGTTGCGTCTCTTTCTTCGGCCCCATTTCTACTCAGTTTGTCTCCGTTTATGGCCACAGTACGACTCAGTTGCGTCTCGATTTTCGGCCGCAGTGTGACTGAGTTGCGTCTCTTTCTTCGGCCACAGTTCTACTCAGTTGTGTCTCTGTCTTCGACCGCAGTGTGACTTAACTGTGTCTCTGCATTCGGCCACAGTGCGATTCAGTTGCGTCCCTGTCTTCGGCCACAGTGCGACTCAGTTGTGGCTCTGACTTCGAGTAGAGGAGTGCGACTCAGTTGTGTCGCTGTCCGCAGACAGAGACAGAGCTGAGGAAAATATATAATGTGAGGTTTCCGGTCCCATGAACAGCTGCCTGCGGTTGCACTTCTCATTATTACACGAGAGAGGGGAGCCGGTAATGATACTGATGCCATCGAAACCGACGGTTGGGAGGACTGGGCAATTTTTCTCCCTTGCTCGATTGTACGCACTCGGGTTCCCACATTAAACCTGAACTTGTATCATATCTCGTCTCAGTGAGGAGGGTAAATATATCCATTTGATTATTGATACTTCCTTTATTTTGGAGTAGCCTTTAGGTAATTTTTTTTAAAGAATTTCTTTTAACAGCAAATAATAAATTCTTAGGATTTCTTACTCTTGAGCATGCAACATACATGCATAAAGATTTCTTTCTGGAGCCAAATTCCAATATTTAAAAGCGTTTGGTCTTGTTATTTGTTTATAGTTCTTGCAGACGCAGGAGGAACAAGAAACTGGATTTTTGTATATATAAAACTTAAAGAAACGATATGCAAAAAGCAACATTGCATTTTTAGAATAACAAGCTTGTCAATGAATAGACGGTGTTGATTTTTGCGACTTGAAAAATATTTGTTTTTTTTTTAAATGGATAATGTTCTCATGCCTTTCAAGTGTTGCTTCATTATTGTTTAAATTATTTATGGGTAATGAATTCCTTATTCATTCAATAATGTTTCTACTTTTCTTTCCTTATAGGACGTTGCCTACTGCCGAGCTCTTCATATAGGGCGATAAAAACAAAAGACAACATTAATTGAATACACATTGCCGTAAGTACCACCCTTCCCACATTTATCCTGTCTTATTTCGTTACTTGAAGTCATACCCAGCTGGTCGATCAGAAAAAAGTGTTTAGTTAGGATGGAGAAAAAACAGCATCATGTTTGGATGTAACAAAGTCTATCTTCAATTATTTTAAAGTACTTTCATTAAAAAAACATTTTGAATTAATGCAGTTACTGATATAACAGAAGTCGTCTGTATTTGTTCAATCGAAGCTAGCCGAGGACATGAAGGGGAAAAACAGGCAACATGAAGACTTACTTCAGACCACAATTATTTGGGAGTTTTTGGAATTCAATTTGTCGGTGATGTAAAAGAGGATAACATTTATAAAGCAATTGTTAAGTTTGATGAAAATTGGTTGAAAGATCAACGAAAAATAAGAAAAAAAACAGTAAAAATCGCCATTTTTTGCTATTTACGCGGGTTTTCACTATATGGATGGACTCGGTCATCAAGCTGAATGACTGCTAAACAATCAACTTATTGCTGGTTACAATCGGGTGAAGTTTATATTAGATTGCTTGAAAATTGAGGGAGTATTTAGTTTAACGTTTGTGTTGAAATCAATTTTTCGTTTTTAGCAGTTTTTCGCTAAATGCATTGGCGTGGAAATAAAATTGAGCTATGATTGAACTTGCCGAGATGTAAGTAGCCTACATACCGTGTTTGAACGAAATCGGAGGAAAAAAGTTGAATTTATCGATTTTGATCGGCTTTACCGATTATTGAACTTTTTTTAAATTATCAATTTTTTACGCTAGAAACGTATCTCTTACATTGTGCAATGTATGCGCCAAGTTTGGTCAAAATAGGTTGGATGGATCGCGAGTGAAAAGCTATCACACACCGAGGTAGACAAACAGACACACAGACATCCTCTGTTTTATATAGAGAGATTGTCACATTAAATGACAGTTCTTATATATTTTTTCGTTCTTTCATTCATTCACCCGTCTGTTCAATTCAGTGTCGGGATTGGAGCGAAGCATTTCAAACCAATCATATGCTACCAATTACGACAGTGCACCAATTGCCCCGGGGGAGAGAGTGGCATCAGTTTTACAATGCAGTCGTCGGGTATCTTGCCGCTAGTCAGAAGGTTCGAACACCTGCAGTTGGGTGCAGCTGTGAATCTCTGATGCTCGTAAATTTTTGTAATGTCAACGAACACTCGTTGTCACTTTCGTAATGCTCGTTGTAGCAGAGACTTTGTAATCGCAGATACAACTATAGTAACGCCGTTGAACAATACTGGTTTCAGACGCCTTTGAATAACACTCCGACTAATAATACTTGCTCGGTAATATTCTCTCAAATAGTAATCCGTATAGTGAAATAGTATAGAGAATAGCGGTCCGTATAGTAATAGAGGATAGACCAGAAATAACACATCGTTAGTCGTCAGCTACTTCCTACATATACGCGTTTCCTCTATGGTCACGTGGTCTACTTAATTCAATAATGGGATCGCCTGTGTTTGCTCACTGGCGATCTATGTTCAAACTCAAGTGTCGGCAGCGACACTTTATTCCTATATAACTGTAAGAATCAGTGGTTTAACAGAAATCATATTTTGTATAAAATAATCTCCTACTTAGCCTTTTCCTCTATGGTCACGTGGTCTACTTAATTCAATAATGGGATCGCCTGTGTTTGCTCACTGGCGATCTATGTTCAAACTCAAGTGTCGGCAGCGACACTTTATTCCTATATAACAGTAAGAATCAGTGGTTTAACATAAATCACATTTTGTATGAAATAACCTCCTACTTAGGCTTTTCCTCTATGGTCACGTGGTCTACTTAATTCAATAATGGGATCGCCTGTGTTTGCTCACTGGCGATCTATGTTCAAACTCAAGTGTCGGCAGCGACATTTTATTCCTATATAAAATAAATGTTGAACAACGCAGACAGAGATAGTTGGAGAATTGAAACTGGATATTACTTTATCTTTGATCGTTTAGTGGTCGTGTAGACTGGCAAATTGCAGGACGGTTTTACGAAACGACTTTCTTCTTACTTTCTCTCGTATTTCACATAAATATTCACCTCTACAAGGAAATGTCTCTGCAAGAAACTGGAGAGCCTGAAAAATCACCGTGGAGACACTCCGGATAAATTGAGATGCCTACCTTGTCATACAATGAATATGCTTGTAGCGTGGGACTTTTCGACGCGGAATGGGGGATTGGACCGTTGAGTTCCAATTCGAGCGTTGGCTTTTCTAAAGGTATCTTTGCGAGGCATGAACCCGTTTCTTTTCTATCAGTTAGAGGTTAATAGCAAAGTAGACAGCGCATTCAATCTGTGGTTGGCAGACAATCAAGAAAAAGGAAAACTCTAGAAGGAGAAACCTGAATTCACACCCTCGTAAGAGTAGACTGCTCTCTTTAACCTTGCTAGGGCAACCAGTGTAGAAGAAAGATAACTCTTAATGCAATGCCTCATGAATAAAAGGCACATTGGGTTCTTTAGCCTTGATAGGACAACCCGTCTAGAAAAGAGACATTTGTGAATTCAAAACCAGTTAGGCGGGGGCTAATAACTGTACTCTGCAAAAAACTACCGTATTTGACGGCATATAAGGCACACTGTTTTTGTTATACATGTTTAACGTAGTCTGCACATAGAAATCCAACGTAGTAAGTAATTTGTTCAATGAAACAGCACTAATATCTAGTAGCAGCTATTCAGGAATTCTTAAGGTCTTCCATATCAGAGGTTGGCAGCGGATATTCGGAGAGAGTAGGAAAGCATAGTTCTTCAGGTCTTTCATCTGACAGGTTAGCAGTGGATATTCCGACAAGAAAAAAAAAATGGCCGCCTTTATACACATCAGATTGAATATTCCAAGTCTTCTGATTGGTTAACTTTATATTGGTGGACTATAAAATGAGTCAGCTCATTTTGGTTGGATCACTAGTATCTAGAGATGTATCCCAAAATTGTAACATTTCTTTACTAAAATCTCTTTTAAAATTCCCCTGCATCATATATGCCATATGTAGGTTTAAAATTCGCGATAGTCGACCGAAGTTAGTTACCTAGCAACTCCTATTAGCTTAAAACATGAAGGAGCAATGGAACACGTGGATGGCAATGCCTGATCACGACTTTACTGGAAGAATAAAAAGACCCAGTATTGCACAATTCTTTGAATGGGTGAAGCCAGCATGGGATAATATTAGACCAGAAATTGTCGTGAAATCCTTTAAAAAGTGTGTCATTAGCAATTCTCTCAATGGAACAAAAGATGACGCATTCTTTAACGACGATGATAGAAGCACTGAAAATGAGTCTCAGAGTTTTGATAACGAAGACGACGAATTTTATGGATTTGAAGATGAATCAAATTTTAATGGTAACTGTACAGTTTTGCTCAATTGTAATAATTGCTCGATTTTTATTTTGTTTTCTTACCTTTGCATATAATAAAGTTTTTATAGGCTCGTGTTCTTTTTTTTCCCTATTATTTTTCGTTTAATTGTAATCATGGCTTGTTTAACCAAAATAATATCTCATAAATATAGCCTAGACTGTACCATTTCCTAATAATTTTACTAATTGCTAATTTTTTCTTGACTATCCCTGCTGAAATTGGGGTGCGTCATATACATCCGTGCGTCTTATATGCCGTCAAATACGGTACTTGCTACGAAAACCTCTAACCAATACACCTCGGAAGAGTCTATGGAATTTATATATATATATATATATATATTATAGTAAAAAAACTGAAGAACATTAAGAGATGTAATCAGATGTTCTTATTGATATTTTTCATTTTTAAAAGTGCTCAATGTAAATTTATAGAACATAAATATTATAAATGAACTGATTTAAAAATATGATTTCATCGCTACACAGGAATTACCATATTTCAAAAACAGAAAACAAAAAACTTCAAATTCAATTATATTAAATTAAAAGCATTAGTTCTGTTTCATCTTCAAGCGAATTTTGGAAATTTTTAATTTAGTATAATTGTATTTGCAGTTTTTGTTTTCTGTTTTTGAAACATGGTAATTCCTATGTAGCGATGAAACTATATTTTTAAATCAGTTAATATATATATATATATATATATATATACTGGGTGTAACAGCAAAATTGTCCAAACATGGGATAATTGTCCATCCTACAAAATGTTTAATATGTAAAAAACACAAAACCAATTGAGCTAGTTTCTTCCAGGTTTTCATCTTGACACCATTTATCATAAGAATCACTGGAAAACCTTTGGGTTAGAAAGAGAACAGGTTAAAATCGATTTGTGTCAGACTCACTATATCCCTAAATGAGCAATGGTGAGAGGAAAAAGATCATTCAGGTATTGATGAATAGTACCAATATTCATACTCTGGCTTCCATCTTCAAAGCCCATTGAAGAACCATCAAATGAACGGTGAATAAGTTTAAAAAAGAGGGAACAGTAAGGAGGAAAACTGGATCAGGAGGTTACAACGGCAAGAGGGATCGTCATTTCAAGTTAAATACATTCTTATTGTTCAAAGTACAATCCAATGGAGAATTCCAGTAAGATATCTTTAATCATTTCTAAGATACAACGGTTCATAGCTTTATCTAACAATTGGACAATTTTGCTGTTACACGATTTGGACAATTTTACTGTAACACTCGTCTATATATAAATATATATGTGTGTGTGTGTGTGTGTGTGTGTGTGTGTGTGTGTGTGGCAGTGGGTGCTTTGGCCTTGATAGGGTAATCCATTTAGAAGAAATTCAAACCCTCGTAAATTATAGGACAACCAGTCGAGGAGACAGGCAACTATTCTAAAACGGTTAGGCGTGGTGCTAACAACCGTAGGTGATGTAGTCTCAGAAATTGTCGGCTTGTGTGACATGGTGCAGAGCCCTGTTACCTGACATAGGGTCTTTCAGCAGCCTCCCTCTTGATCTAGGTTAGCATTACCTACTCAAGGCACTTGATGTAGACCTCCATATTGAATCGGAGGCCCTCACCAACAAATGTGGGAGTTCTTTTCTTATCTGAACGATCAGAGTGACTTTTCTGAGCTGTCGCACCTTCATAATCACCATTAGACTCATCCGACTCTTTCTTGATCCTCTGCGTGGATTGCTTCATGGTGCTCTTTTTTTTCACAGACGATGCCCAACTGACCCTACAAACCGTGCTGTCGACAAAATAAAAAGAATCAATACGCATGTGCGAAATTAAAAATACGTAAACATGGTAAACAATTTTTTTTTATCAGTGAAGAATAAATTCTTAGGATTTGTTACTCTTGGGCATGAAACATACAATAAATATGTCTTTCTGGAACCCAATTCCAACTTTTGGGAACGTTTGGACTTGCGTTTTGCTTAAAGGTCTCGCAAATGCAGGGCAAGCAAAAAACAGGATTCTTATATATATATATATATATATATATATATATATATATATATATATATATATATATATACGAGGATCATTCAATAAATAAGGTTAATTGTTCGGTATAATACAGATAGAAGCTGTTTTTTTTATTTTTCAACGAATTCTCCCAGCACTGTCACACACTTTTCCCATCTGTGCACAAGCTTCCGTATTCCCTCAGCGTAAAAATCTTTGGACTGATGTCTCAGCCAGTCGCTCACAACACTTTTGACTTCATCGCCACTTTTAAACTTCGTGCCTCTCGTGGACGCTTTCAAGGGACCAAACAGGTGAAAGTCTGAAGGGGCAAGGTCTGGGCTGTAAGGGGGATGCGGGGGCAGTTCCCAGCCCAGCTCGTTGATGGTCTGCACCGTTTGGGCTGCTGTGTGAGGCCTTGCGTTGTCATGATGCAAGATGACTCCTTCTGACTGATGACCCCTGCGTTTGTCCCAACAGATAAGCTCAAAGTCCTTGCAATGTCATCCACTGTCACCCTTCTGTCAGACTGAATGAGGTCATTGACTAATTCAATCACCTCAGGAGACCTCACTTCTGTATGCCTCCCAGGCCTGTCTTCATCCTCAACACTGCTCTTTCCTTCTTTAAATAATTTAGCCCACTTGTAGACATTTTTTGGCTGAAACATGTGGCACCATACACAGTTGACATTCTCCTATGAATTTCAACTGGTTTGCACCCTTCAGCAACCAAAACTTGATAACTGACCGCAGTTCAATCCTGGAGCATGCATCTTGCTCGGCCATCTTTGTTAATCGCCAAAACACTCAAAGTTTTTTTTTAATCTGCAAAAGAAATTAAATCCATGTGAAAAAGAAGTAAAACAAAAAAAAAATAAAAAAGAGTAAGCTTCTATCTGTATTAGAAGTCCTTATACCGAAAAATTCACCTTATTTATTGAATGACCCTCGTATATATGTTTATATATATGTGTGTATGTATATATATATATATATATATATATATATATATATATATATATATATATGTAAGTATATATATATGTATATATATATATATGTGTATGTATATATTGAATGACCCTCGTACATATATATATATATATATATATATATATATATATATATATATATATATATATATATATATATATATATAAACTAAAAGGGAACATATGCAGTAAACGAAACATGCAGAAAACAATATTCCATTTTTATTAAATAAGTATTTGTTATTTTAATCATTAAATTGTTGTTTTTTTTAATAGTGGGAGTATTTTGTATATTAAATAATAAAACTTAATTTTTCAACAAAAAAAAAAATTTATGTACTCCGCACAAAGTGTACTTTGTGCCCTCTTACCTAGCTGCACTTCTCCCCCAAATTTGGTTTTGATCGGTCAATGTATGGCTATTTTAGAGGGGGTGACGGACAGACGAGCAGACGGACTAACGGAAGTTACAGAATTTTATATATAGATAGATTTTTTTTTTTTGGACAGCCGAACAAAAATAGCTGTCACACATTGAAGAGAAGCAGCCAATAATTGAAACTAACTGAAAGCACTGGTCAAAAATCTAACATTAGACAGAAATACTGCTCAAGATGCTAAAGTTGTTTGCAAGTAGCCATGGTGATGTCATCGCAACTCTACCGGAAAGGCTTATGTGTGCGACTGTCAGCAATGCACCTTTGATATGATTGATATTCGTCTGGACCAATAATTACACAGGGGAATATGGCATATACCGCTACAGTTTAATAGCAGTCTTAACGATAATAGCATGTCAGTTTGTTAATTATTTGCTCTTTATAAAACCACAAAGCCTCTTTTAATACGTCAGATTCGGTAGAAACAATAATGGCGTGAAATATGAGTTTATAAAATTTCTCGTTAATAATATCGTTTTCATTTGGTTATTATTTATCATATCGTTGTTTTCTCTATTATTTCATTTTCCCCCAGCGATGTGTTAAACAGTTCGACTTGTATCTGGAAAATCATTGTTAGGCGAAAAAAAATGTTAATATTCACACAGCAGAATGAAAAGTTGAATTACTCTTACAAGCTGAAATATGTTTTGGCTATAAATAAATAATAAAGCGTTGAAAAGAAATTTTCAAGGGATGTAAAAAAAAAAACAAACAAACAAATCAATCATTTTTTTTAAATTTCCACAATTCTCCGCGAATGCCGATTACTTTCCTTCCCGAAATGCACTTCAAACATACCGATTAGTCTCCTTCCCACAATCCTCCGTGTATGCCGATTACTCTCCTTCCCGAAATGCTCTTCAAATATACCGGTTAGTCTCTTTCCCACAATCCTCCGCGTATGCCGATTACTCTCCTTCCCGAAATGCTCTTCAAATATACAGATTAGTCTCTTTCCCACAATCCTCCGCGTATGCCGATTACTCTCCTTCCCGAAATGCTCTTCAAATATACCGGTTAGTCTCTTTCCCACAATCCCCCGTGTATGCCAATTACTCTCCTTCCCGAAATGCTCTTCAAATATACAGATTAGTCTCTTTCCCACAATCCTCCGCGTAAGCCGATTACTCTCCTTCCCGAAATGCTCTTCAAATATACCGGTTAGTCTCTTTCCCACAATCCCCCGTGTATGCCGATTACTCTCCTTCCCGAAATGCTCTTCAAATATACCGGTTAGTCTCTTTCCCACAATCCCCCGTGTATGCCGATTACTCTCCTTCCCGAAATGCTCTTCAAATATACAGATTAGTCTCTTTCCCACAATCCTCCGCGTATGCCGATTACTCTCCTTCCCGAAATGCTCTTCAAATATACAGATTAGTCTCTTTCCCACAATCCTCCGCGTATGCCGATTACTCTCCTTCCCGAAATGCTCTTCAAATATACCGGTTAGTCTCTTTCCCACAATCCTCCGCGTATGCCGATTACTCTCCTTCCCGAAATGCTCTTCAAATATACAGATTAGTCTCTTTCCCACAATCCTCCGCGTATGCCGATTACTCTCCTTCCCGAAATGCTCTTCAAATATACAGATTAGTCTCTTTCCCACAATCCTCCGCGTATGCCGATTACTCTCCTTCCCGAAATGCTTTTCAAATATACAGATTAGTCTCTTTCCCACAATCCTCCGCGTATGCCGATTACTCTCCTTCCCGAAATGCTCTTCAAATATACAGATTAGTCTCTTTCCCACAATCCTCCTTGATATGCAGATTACTTTCCTTCCCGAAATGCTCTTCAAATATACCGGTTAGTCTCCTTCCCACAATCCTCCGCGTATGCCGATTACTTTCCTTCCCGAAATGCTCTTCAAATATACCGGTTAGTCTCCTTCCCACAATCCTCCGCGTATGCCGATTACTCTCCTTCCCGAAATGCTCTTCAAATATACAGATTAGTCTCTTTCCCACAATCCTCCGCGTATGCCGATTACTCTCCTTCCCGAAATGCTCTTCAAATATACAGATTAGTCTCTTTCCCACAATCCTCCTTGATATGCAGATTACTTTCCTTCCCGAAATGCTCTTCAAATATACCGGTTAGTCTCCTTCCCACAATCCTCCGCGTATGCCGATTACTTTCCTTCCCGAAATGCTCTTCAAATATACCGGTTAGTCTCCTTCCCACAATCCTCCGCGTATGCCGATTACTTTCCTTCCCGAAATGCTCTTCAAATATACCGATTAGTCTCCTGCACACAATCCTCCTTGATATGCAGATTACTCTCTTTTATCGCCATCCGCTTTGAAACGGTGAATTTCTCACCTTCCCACTTTCAAATACCATTTTCAAGGTGTCAACATTCCTCCCATAATGTAGGCATTCATTTTTATTCTATATTTTTAGAGACACTGAAAGAAACGAAAATCTTAAATTCTTACATTTTTTTTTTGTAAATCTTTTATAATCTGTTCGAAACAAAGAAAAAAATTACGTACTTATGTGTCTTTTAAATTAACTCTGTGTGTGTGTATGTGTGTGTGTATGTGTGTGTATATGTGTATGTGTGTATGTGTGTGTATGTGTATATGTGGGTATGTGTGTGTATGTGTGTGTGTGTGTGTGTGTGTGTGTGTGTGTGTATGTGTGTGTTTATTTCAGAAATAATACGAAGCGAAAATATCGCCTGAGATTACTTCAAACGTTCATGAAAGACTCGTGTTTTTTGACGGGAAATTAAGCATTCCATTTCAGCAAAATGGCTGCTAAATTCTTATAGTGAAGGAGGAAAGGAGAAAAAAAATAGTGCAAAGCGGAAACTTATTGAAGCTCAATAAAACCGACTCAGTCTGTTCCCGCACCTCGCTACCTGATCCCTAAAATCGTAAATCATTAAAATAAATGAAAAGATAATTTTTGAAAGTCTAGGAAAAAAAAAAAAAAAAAAAACCTGGATGAAAATGAAAGAAAAGTGAGGAGAGAAACGTTGCCACTTTCCTTTTTCAACGAACGTTTCTTTTTCATTTGATTAAACGCCGCAACAAAAATGAGTCACAATCTACGCCTATAGAATTTTACCGTTGCTTCTTGGATGTTCGGCTTGATTGCCACTTTGCTTATTCAGAAGATGAGCTCCGCTTGTGTTTTGTGTTTTGTAAATTAACAGGCTTGTTGCTGCTGGCTGCGATTTCGGGGGAAGTTGTGAAATCGACATCAGCGGAGGCTACACTGATATCATAACAGAAACTAATCAATTTCACCTTTGGAAACACGAGTCTCCTCGTATCCCTGCTCACTCAGTTTAGGAAGATTAAAAGTAATTTTTAGAAGAGTGAAATAATCAGTCCACATCGGTGTTTATGCTTCATGTTTATATCTCCTCATTCTCTGCTAACTGTGGAAAAGATTATATTTACATATGAAATAAATAGATTATAGCATCTAGAGCAGTGGTTCCCAACCTTTTTGACATGGCGGCACACTATTGAGTTCTTTAAATTTTCGCGGCACACCTATCACAAAAAACAAATATTTTCCACTCAAAGACTTTTTGCAATAAAATTATAAAAAACAAAGAATATTATATAAGAAGAATTTTTATTCACTTAAATCAACATATCGTGTATTCAATATCGGGTATAAAATAATAATGGCGAATCTCAGTGGGACAGTTGTGCATAAAGTTAGATTAGCCTGAAATTGAAAAGATTAAAAATGGTTAGGAAAAGGTAAAAAAAAAGGAGTTAGGAGCATTACGTAAAACCTCACATAGTACAGTTCTTTGTTCCAAGTTTTTGTCTTACAACCTGTGTATTTAGGAATCGTTTTGGTATCGAAATCGGGTCTGAATTATTCAGCTCCGATGCCGATTCCCGATACTTTGAAAAACTCCTGATATTCCGATTAATCGTCCCATGACTAATATAAACCATAATAACGCTTACCAATTCGTATGCGCGAAACGTTTAGATTCCAGAAATTCGGCCATTTTGAATTGAGCGGTGTCATCATGATCAAGAAATTGAATGTCTTTATTAAACAAGATGAAATTAAATGGCTTCTAGGTATTATCTCTTCGCGGCACACCAGTAATCATTCCGCGGCACACTAATGTGCCGCGGCACAGTGGTTGGGAACCACTGATCTAGACATTAAAAATTTAAGAAAAGCACCAGATAAGCAACAAGGGCTCACCAATTTACAGTAGAACTGGTTACATGTAACCGTAAGTTCTATACTAATAAATGCCAAAGAAGAATCAGCGATATTATAGGTCCTGATCAGGCATCTCAGCTTCAGTAATTTTTCCTACCGGTGTAAAATTCCCGCCCTGTTTCTTTTCTAAAAAGTATTTCATAGTAATTGTTCGGATGAGCTTGTAGGGGTCACCAGCCTGTAGGGGTCACCAGCCTGCAGGGGTCACCAGCCGGTAGGCGTTACCGGATCACCCTAACTAATTTATATTACGCAAATTACCACGAAATATGAAACAACAAAAACAAACACATTCTACAAGAGAAGTTGCACAAGCAAATGGAATATATATATGCATAACAACAATCGTACAAAACATGAATTCAGTTGTGTTTAAAATGCTGAAATTATTTGTCCTTAGAATTTTGAGCTAGGAAAATGTTCATTATTTACGTTATTCGGACTATTGTCCTCATCTTTGTCGCCATATTTATTACAACATTTCCCACAGTGGATAAAGGCGTTGGTTAGATCCAGTGACAGGACCCAAAGAGTGTGAGTTAAATACCCGGCTAAGGCAGTGGAGAACTTTCAGAGGGAAATTAACAGGAGATAACTGATAACTGACATCCATTAAACATGGCACGTGGAACTAGAACAGTCTACCCCAGCGAGCAAAATAAAGGCTTTAGTTCGACATTCCAACCACCTGAAGAAGGCCGGAACGTACAGCGACCGAAACGTTGTAATAAATATGGCGACAAAGATGAGGACAGTAGTCCGAATAATGTAAATATAATACCTCATCTCAGAAATATAGACAGATACTGAAAAGCCGAAACGTTGTGATAAATATGGCAACAAAGATGAGGACAATAGTCCGAATAATGTAAATAGTATACATAATACCTCATCTCAGAAATATAGACAGATACTGAAAGGCCGAAACGTTGTAATAAATATGGCAAAAAAGATGAGGACAATAATCCGAATAATGTAAATAGTGTACATAATACCTCATCTCAGAAATATAGACAGATACTGAAAGGCCGAAACGTTGTAATAAATATGGCAAAAAAGATGAGGACAATAGTCCGAAAAATGTAAATAGTGTACATAATATCTCATCTCAGAAATATAGACTGATACTGAAAGGCCGAAACGTTGTAATAAATATGGCGACAAAGATGAGGACAATAGTCCGAATAATGTAAATAGTGTACATAATAGCTCATCTCAGAAATATAGACAGATACTGAAGGGCGGAAATGTTCTTGTTAATAAACTGTGAAGTGTATTAAAATGTATGTGTATTTGTAGAATTTTAGTAATATGTAATGTTATTTGCAAGAGAAACTGAAAATAGTGCAAAAACACGTGTGTGGGTGTCATGGCGTTTTTGTTATCGGGAGCGAATGTTCGTACGTACGTGCATGTGTGTGTGGATGTGTGTTACAGCGTTTTCCCCAAAGGGAAAAAACGCAAATTCTCCAGAGCTTTACATTGCTTGTAAGTGAGAATAAAAAAAGATCGAGAGAAAAAGTATTCATAAGTAATGTGAACCACGTGATAGGCTCGAGAAAACGTTTCAAGATTTTGGCGGTCTTTTGAGTTTAAACATTTGTACGTAGGCCTAGTTACAATTTTGAGATATATTGACCAATCAGAAACGATTATTGTAAGACTTAAATCAGGAGCCTGCATTGTGTTTAACTTACACAAAAATCTATAACTAGCACATGAAAATATACAGTAGAAATATTTTAATATTTCTTATCCAATGAGGCCGTAGTTAACTCACAGTAATATGGTAATTGGTCATGATCTACTGAAATGTAGAAGTTAGGTTCTACAATCTCGTCGCTATGGTAGATAGACTTCATGAATTGAAGCACAGTACTAGATTGGCGCCAAGGTCTGTTACAATTTTTGTGTACCATTATGTAACTAGTGAGCAAACCCAAATGACTTGACTCACTTTATAGTTCCTGAAAAGAAGATTAACCAATCAGGAGGCGTAAAATATTCAATCCGTCTTGTATAAAGGCGGCCATTTTGGTTACTCTCTCCGAATGTCCAATGCCAACCTGTCAGAACCAAAGATGACCAGAACAGAAGAAAGAACTACGCTCTGCTACTTTATCGAGATACCCACTGCTAACCTGAACTACGCTTCCCTACTGTCTTCAAAATATTCACTGCCAACCTCTGGATTCTATACTCAAGGACTACCGTCATCATGAACAACAAGGTCTCATCATTTTAAGTTGAAATCGCTAGATGTAACCGTAGGTTCTATGCTAACAGTTTCTTCTATCGCTTGTGGATCACTCTTCCGTTTCCAAGCTATCTAGCCAGCTGTGATTGTTAAAAATTTAAATTTCAATCATTATGGACTGTCTTCCTCATTACTATTCTTCTATTGTTCTCATTCATTAGTAACATTTCGCATCTTTCTTATGCTTTCACAGTAACCCACTGAGGATTCTTTTGAATTTTATCAAGAATCTCTAAATATATAACAGGAACACCAGATCATTATGTGGCAGCAATATTCAAAGCCTGGACGGATGGTAAACTTATAAATATCTAAGATAGGAGAGAAAAACATTTCAATACGTCACAGTGAATCGAATTCAACAACGAATTCAATATAATCTTTCCTTTTCATGTCGACCAAGAATGTTAGCCCGAGGGGGCACAACGAACCACTCTTGTAGGGGTGAGTATCAGCCCTTCTGATGGAAAGTAGGAAGGGGTTATTCGGGGGATTAATGTAGAGAAGTTTCTTTTTGGAAACGTTAAAATTAACAAGCAATTTCCTTGTCCCAGTTAACAAAAAACTGAAGGTCATTTTTCAGCTCTCAGTTTGACCTTATTAATCAGATTAACTATCGAGCCAGGAGTAAATGATTGTGTCATCGGCATAGAAGTCAAGTTGAGAACTGATGTCATCTGGCAACGATAGAGCCCCGGGGGACATCTGCATTAGTGCAAAAAGACCTAAAAGAGGAGCTATTCAGGACAACTTTCAATTTGTGAAGAAGACTGTTATGCCAAACCCTATCAAACGCTTTCGAGATAGCCAAAGCAACAGCCCGAACATCACCAGTCTTATTTAAAGCTTGATAAACTATTTCAGCAATAATCGTTTCTATGTCAGTAGTCGATATAGAGAAGCGAAAGCCATATCGCTTGTCTGAAAGAAGGCATTACGATGCGAGATGCTTAACCATTTTAGAGTTGATTAGGGCCTCCAGTAGTTAGCCAAAAAGAAGTAGAAGGCTAATAGGCCGATAGTTAAAAGAGTCAGATGATATATATACATATATATATATATATATATATATATATATATATATATATATATATATATATATATATATATATATAAGCAAATATGTGGATGTAGATCCGACGGTATGATGAAAAATATTGAAAAGACAAACCAAAATCCGAATATGCAAGTTTACTGTTTTAATTTTGTTTTACTGTCAACGTCAGACGTTTCGGTCTAGTAGACCATCTTCAGGACATGGTTATTGGAAACATATTTATATTTAAGTCAACAGGAAGAGACGATAGACACAAGACTAGTCAGAAACAGAAAAACTGAAATTTTAAAGTCAGCGTTCCCTTTATATATATCGGATGTAACAGTAAAATTGTCTAATTGCTAGATTAAGCTTTAACCCGTTGTAACTTAGAAATGATTAAAGATATCACCGTTCACCGTCAGGCAAATCCGCCAAGCCCCATATGAAGACCATGTCATTGAGAGGCAGCCGATTCCGCGCCAATCGCCAGGTAAGCGAAAACTCAGGGTTACTGAGATAATCCGCCGTTAGTGCCCAACCAGAAAGAGCGAAACTCCTCCTCCGACAAGTCGTGCCGTTCAAGTAGAGGATCCTTCGCAACCCCTCCCCTAAATAACGATAGAAGACCTTCCTAAGCCGTGAAAGGTCACTGGACCAAGGAACAGCCAACAAGGCAAACCGATACTCGCGAAAGAAATCCGATTGAACCCGGGGTTTACGATGGCGCACAACCCGCGAGCTGGGGGGACTGATAGTAAGGAAAGGGAACGCGTCCCTAACAATCCCGCCATAATCGAATCTCCTGTCAATGCGCGGCGTAGGAAAGTCAACTCCGTCGACGCCAAATCTGGCTGGCCGCGTCGACCTTTGCTCGCACTTCAGACCAATTTTTCTCCAGCTGGAGGTCAGATCCAAACCACACTCCAAGAATGCGGACAGGACCGTCCGTCCAACCGAAGGACCGCGGAAGATCAACCCCCTTCCAGGCACCTAACCGCAAGCCTGAAGACTTGTCGCGGTTAATCTTGGCCCCTGTCACCTTTTCGTACCGATCAAGAGCCTTCAGTACCGCCTCAATGTCGCTGCGAGACGACACGAAAGCAGATACGTCATCGGCGTACGCGGAAACTCTGACTCGAGCCCCTCCAGGAACGGCGATTCCACGTAGGGCCAGACTGCACGGCTCCTCCCCTCAGACGGCGAGCGAGAGGCTCCAACGCCAAAGCATAAAGTAGGGGCGACAGTGGATAACCCTGACGTACCGACCTAGACAGTGCAAAAGCGCCCGACAGCTTCCCGTTCACCTGTACCACAGCACTGGCGGAGCGATACAAGAGGCTAATCCACCGGCAGAATTCGGGCTCGAATCCGGCGGCCTGCAGGACAGCAGCAAGGTAGCGATGGTCAACCCTATCAAATGCTTTGGACTGATCTAAATTGATCAGTGCGGCCTCATCGTCGTCTTTTACACCCTCTATGATCGTGCGGATCAGATGCAGATTGCTCTGAATTGTTCGGCCCCTCACAGCACCACTCAGGACCCAACAGAGACTCGGCAACTGACTGCAAACGCTCCTGCAGGATCTTGGCCAAAATCTTTAATTCTGTGTTTAGCAGAATTATGGGCCTATAGTCATCTAATTTCCCCTCAACACCTTGCCCTTTTTCAACAGCATGATCAGACCTCTGGAAAACCGGTCGGGGAGCGACCTCTGCCGGAACCATTTGTTGAACACGACAGTCAAAATCGGGACAACGATGTGCAACAGCCTCAAGTACAATTCATAGGGCAAACCATCCAGACCGGGCGACTTGCCTCTGCCAATCTTCTTCATTGCCGCGTAGACTTCGCCCTCCGTGATCTCACACTCGCAGCTAGCTGATTCAGTCGGCAAAAGCCGAGGAAAGTCAGCCAAATAGCTGCAAAACTCGTCCTCACGAAGACCAGGCTCCTTGGTAAATCGGCTTTCGAAATGCCGCCGAAACGCCTCGCACATGTCGTCAGTGGTCCGAAGAGTATGCCCCTCCGGGGTCTCGACTTGACGAATGTAACGATCGGAACCTCGACGAATCTCTTCCCTGTGCAGATCTGCGCCCATGATCACAGCTTCGGAAGACATCTCGCTTAACTTATGTCTAATTACCTGGCCCATGTAGCGCTCGCTATTCGAATGCTCCACGGTAAGGTTATCTCTAGGGGAGACCCCCAACCACCGCCCGGGAAAGACTAGGCTTAAGCGATTTTCACCCTCTCAGCTCTATATGTTTCATTTTTTTGTTTCAAAACACGGTCAAGATATTATGTCCATGTTCATTTTATAAAACATACATATAACAAACTATTTCTAATTCTAACAGTTGAAATATAATCCTTGAAAATGTCTAAATGTATAGCCGAAACCGCTCGAATAAAAAGAACATTCGGACAGTTTTTATATAATTTATCATCCGAAAAGAAAAACATTATTAGATCGCATGAGAAATTGAATAAAAAACAAAATAAATGCACCTTGTCAGTCGTTTTTAATGAAACATGCATATATATATATATATATATATATATATATATATATATATATATATTATTATTATTATTATTATTATTATTATAATTATTATTTAAAAACCAGAAAACAAACAAAAGCGTGTCAATAAAAGAAAATAAAAGAAAACTTGGCTTGCCAAAAGGCAAGTCAGAAACAAAAGATGAAAAGAAAAACAACCAAGTCGAATGCTAGAAATTAAACCAAAATTTTACAAACGAAAATAAAAAAGCAAATAAAATACTTCACGTTAAAAGTGGGATGAGGGAAAATTTAAAGCTTGCTTATTAGTAACACGTGGAAACTGAAAAAAAATTTGAATGAAAGAAAATAAAATAAAAGATTAAACAGAAAGAAAAGTTTCAAAAGTAAAATAAGAACCTGACACTTTGTATGCGATCCAATAATTGCCAAATTAAATCCAAAAGTACAGTAGATGTTGGTGAATAGAGCTCAATTATCATATTAGGTCAATAAATAGAGCTCAATTAGTAAAAAAACGCACTCTCTTAAATTGTCCCATCTAATCTTTCGTGCCCCGTTATTATCTAGATGTACTAAAAAAACAAATCAATGTCCATGCCTGATGATGTCTGTATGAACAGATGAAAGTACTAGCAAAAAAAGACCTTATACAACTTGAATTTATTAAAAACAAGGAACATAACATTCATCTAGAGGTCCGTGGGTTAATGTAATTTTAATAAATTTGTTTGCGAAGATGTTTCTCGCCATTTATATCATTAACGTCACTAGTCTTTTTTTTTGTATGAATGATTAATGTAATATAAATTGAACTGCACAACATATTTGATTTAAAAAGAACTGATCTGACGTGCAAATTTTCGGGATAATAGCTGCGACATTGCTCTATTTATTGAAGAATTTAGTTCATACCACATTGACTGAAAAAACTACTAAAACAAAAGAATTCTCCAATTACCATATTAGTAAAATAAAACGCACTCTGTTAAATTTCAAAAAATTCAAACATAGCGTTGCGGCCGCACGCTCCAAGATTTCTTACCGTTAACAATAACACATTTCTAAAAAAAACATATTTCGATTTACATCTAATCTTTCGTGTCCCCTTATTATCTGGATATACTAAAAAAACAAATCAATTTCCATGTCTGATGATGTTTGTATGAACAGATGAAAGTACTAGCAAAAAAAAGACCTTATAAAACGTGAATTAATTAAAAACAGGGATCATAAAATTCATCTAGAAGTTCGTGGGTTAATGTAATTTTAATATATTTGTTTGCAAAGATGTTTCTCGCCATTTATATCATTAACTTCACCAACCTACTTTTTGTATGAATGATTTATGTAATATATATATATATATATATATATATATATATATATATATATATATATAATAAAATATAATAAAAAAGACTTAAACACTCCATGGTCATAATTTATTCCATTGAAATCGTAAGAACGATCCAATTCATCAGACCTACAGATACAAAAAGAAAACAGAAAAAACAACTCCGGGAAAAATTAGTGAGAGTATGTGTGAGAGTGTGGGAGGACCTGAGATCTATATAGAGGGGTAACAGACGAGAGAGGCAGGGAGGTCCAAAGGTGGAAGGGGCATTAAAATTTATCAGAGAGAAGATTTAACGAAGGGTTTCAGTGAGAAAAGAGTGCGTATTTTCAAACGTCCGAAGATATACCGGAAGAGTGTACATTTCTTGGCGACACACACACACCTCATAGGCGATAAAATCTTATACTCCCGCCCAGACCCCTACAACGCATACATACACACACATACACACACACCTATATCTATCTATATATATATATATATATACATATACATATACACGCCTAGGACAACCGATTTCAAAAGCAATGCTAAATTCGCTATAATTGGGATAATGGAAAAGTTTAGGTAAGATAACATTAGAAAGATTTTAGGATTCCCTGAAGTTAAGTGGAGACGGCGCTCGGAAACATATTGTCTAGCCGGGCCAAGCCATAAAATTAACAATATAGATAGTTCTAATATATAACCCTGCAAATCACAACTTACTCACTCACATCCACACGGATCTATCCACGTACGCACATCACCTCATACACACTCTTTAATGAGTCAAGTGATCACACACACACACCTCAGTATACACGCTCACACATACCCTACTCACTCCCTACCTAAGGACCAAAAACACACACTAAATAAAAAATGATATTTTTTATGTGTATCAAAAAGTTATTTTTTTTGATGATCTTAAAAACTACCAAATCCCTACATAGCGTAAGAGATCAAGACTCTCCACAGCTTCCATTGCTATATTATCTGTGAATTGGCAAGTCTTCTTATGAAAGATAGTAGACTGGTTTAATGACATAGAAATTGCGTTCAGACCTTTGAAGAATTCTTTTGTATCCTTGTCGTGAGCATGAATATGATAGCAATGAATTAATTCTTTCTATGTTCAACGTTCCGTCGCATATTAAGACGAAATAATAGTCGAGTAAAACAGAAAGAAAACTATCAAAAATTGAATTGATGGCATTTTTCTCATTAAATCGACAGTCCGCTGTGTGGTATCACTTCAGTAAGAGAATTCATTTATTCTAAGAAAGATCGCGTTGGCAAAACATGTTTCCCAATAGTCTCTTCTTCGAGTTCCATAGTTGCTTCTTTGACACACAATTCTTAAACCGAATAGTGGCGCCTATGAATTGGGGATGACTGTAAAACAGCTTTCTTTTCGTCATCTCTTTAACATATATATAGGCTATAATATTGAGGACGTGAACTTTGAACTCTTCGAAAATTTGCTGACTCTCTACTGTAGTTGTAAACATATTTTGCTCGATACACCCTTTTCAACATATGTCGGGATGCCATTACCAACCACCCCACCCCACCCCGCTCACACACTGTCCAACTCAATTGGTGCATTCCAAATAATATGCATATATTATTAAAAGTCATCATTCTTCTCCATATTAGTACATATAAATTTATATGGATTATTATATATATATATAGCCCCAAATGAGCAGCCCTTTTCGACTCTGCAGCCTCTTTCCACACTGCAGCCACTTTCCACTCTGCAGCCCTTTTCGACTCTGCAGCCTCTTTCCACACTGCAGCCTCTTTCCACTCTGCAGCCCTTTTCGGCTCTGCAGCCTCTTTCCACACTGCAGCCACTTTCCACTCTGCAGCCCTTTTCGACTCTGCAGCCTCTTTCCACACTGCAGCCCTTTTCGGCTCTGCAGCCTCTTTCCACACTGCAGCCACTTTCCACTCGGCAGCCGTTTTCGACTCTGCAGCCTCTTTCCACACTGCAGCCACTTTCCACTCTGCAGCCCTTTTCGACTCTGCAGCCTCTTTCCACACTGCAGCCACTTTCCACTCTGCAGCCCTTTTCGACTCTGCAGCCTCTTTCCACACTGCAGCCACTGTCCACTCTGCAGCCCTTTTCGACTCTGCAGCCTCTTTCCACACTGCAGCCACTTTCCACTCTGCAGCCCTTTTCGACTCTGCAGCCTCTTTCCACACTGCAGCCACTTTCCACTCTGCAGCCCTTTTCGACTCTGCAGCCTCTTTCCACACTGCAGCCACTTTCCACTCTGCAGCCCTTTTCGACTCTGCAGCCTCTTTCCACACTGCAGCCTCTTTCCACTCTGCAGCCCTTTTCGGCTCTGCAGCCTCTTTCCACACTGCAGCCCTTTTCGGCTCTGCAGCCTCTTTCCACACTGCAGCCACTTTCCACTCTGCGGCCCTTTTCGACTCTGCAGCCTCTTTCCACACTGCAGCCACTTTCCACTCTGCAGCCCTTTTCGACTCTGCAGCCTCTTTACACACTGCAGCCACTGTCTACTCTGCAGCCCTTTTCGACTCTGCAGCGTCTTTCCACACTGCAGCCACTTTCCACTCTGCAGCCCTTTTCGACTCTGAAAGCCTCTTTCCACACTGCAGCCTCTTTCCACTCTGCAGCCCTTTTCGACTCTGCAGCCTCTTTCCACACTGCAGCCTCTTTCCACTCTGCAGCCCTTTTCGACTCTGCAGCCTCTTTCCACACTGCAGCCACTTTCCACTCTGCAGCCACTTTCCACTCTGCAGCCCTTTTCGACTCTGAAAGCCTCTTTCCACACTGCAGCCTCTTTCCACTCTGCAGCCCTTTTCGACTCTGAAAGCCTCTTTCCACACTGCAGCCTCTTTCCACTCTGCAGCCCTTTTCGACTCTGCAGCCTCTTTCCACACTGCAGCCACTGTCCACTCTGCAGCCCTTTTCGACTCTGCAGCCTCTTTCCACACTGCAGCCACTTTCCACTCTGCAGCCCTTTTCGACTCTGCAGCCTCTTTCCACACTGCAGCCTCTTTCCACTCTGCAGCCCTTTTCGGCTCTGCAGCCTCTTTCCACACTGCAGCCACTTTCCACTCTGCAGCCCTTTTCGACTCTGCAGCCTCTTTCCACACTGCAGCCACTTTCCACTCTGCAGCCCTTTTCGACTCTGCAGCCTCTTTCCACACTGCAGCCACTTTCCACTCTGCAGCCCTTTTCGACTCTGCAGCCTCTTTCCACACTGCAGCCACTTTCCACTCTGCAGCCCTTTTCGACTCTGCAGCCTCTTTCCACACTGCAGCCACTTTCCACTCTGCAGCCCTTTTCGACTCTGCAGCCTCTTTCCACACTGCAGCCACTTTCCACTCTGCAGCCCTTTTCGACTCTGCAGCCTCTTTCCACACTGCAGCCACTTTCCACTCTGCAGCCCTTTTCGACTCTGCAGCCTCTTTCCACACTGCAGCCACTTTCCACTCTGCAGCCCTTTTCGACTCTGCAGCCTCTTTCCACACTGCAGCCTCTTTCCACTCTGCAGCCCTTTTCGGCTCTGCAGCCTCTTTCCACACTGCAGCCACTTTCCACTCTGCAGCCCTTTTCGACTCTGCAGCCTCTTTCCACACTGCAGCCCTTTTCGGCTCTGCAGCCTCTTTCCACACTGCAGCCACTTTCCACTCTGCAGCCCTTTTCGACTCTGCAGCCTCTTTCCACACTGCAGCCACTGTCCACTCTGCAGCCCTTTTCGACTCTGCAGCCTCTTTCCACACTGCAGCCACTTTCCACTCTGCAGCCCTTTTCGACTCTGCAGCCTCTTTCCACACTGCAGCCTCTTTCCACTCTGCAGCCCTTTTCGACTCTGCAGCCTCTTTCCACACTGCAGCCACTTTCCACTCTGCAGCCCTTTTCGACTCTGCAGCCTCTTTCCACACTGCAGCCACTTTCCACTCTGCAGCCCTTTTCGACTCTGCAGCCTCTTTCCACACTGCAGCCACTTTCCACTCTGCAGCCCTTTTCGACTCTGCAGCCTCTTTCCACACTGCAGCCACTTTCCACTCTGCAGCCCTTTTCGACTCTGCAGCCTCTTTCCACACTGCAGCCACTTTCCACTCTGCAGCCCTTTTCGACTCTGCAGCCTCTTTCCACACTGCAGCCACTTTCCACTCTGCAGCCCTTTTCGACTCTGCAGCCTCTTTCCACACTGCAGCCACTTTCCACTCTGCAGCCCTTTTCGACTCTGCAGCCTCTTTCCACACTGCAGCCTCTTTCCACTCTGCAGCCCTTTTCGGCTCTGCAGCCTCTTTCCACACTGCAGCCACTTTCCACTCTGCAGCCCTTTTCGACTCTGCAGCCTCTTTCCACACTGCAGCCACTTTCCACTCTGCAGCCCTTTTCGACTCTGCAGCCTCTTTCCACACTGCAGCCACTTTCCACTCTGCAGCCCTTTTCGACTCTGCAGCCTCTTTCCACACTGCAGCCTCTTTCCACTCTGCAGCCCTTTTCGGCTCTGCAGCCTCTTTCCACACTGCAGCCACTTTCCACTCTGCAGCCCTTTTCGACTCTGCAGCCTCTTTCCACACTGCAGCCCTTTTCGGCTCTGCAGCCTCTTTCCACACTGCAGCCACTTTCCACTCGGCAGCCGTTTTCGACTCTGCAGCCTCTTTCCACACTGCAGCCACTTTCCACTCTGCAGCCCTTTTCGACTCTGCAGCCTCTTTCCACACTGCAGCCACTTTCCACTCTGCAGCCCTTTTCGACTCTGCAGCCTCTTTCCACACTGCAGCCACTGTCCACTCTGCAGCCCTTTTCGACTCTGCAGCCTCTTTCCACACTGCAGCCACTTTCCACTCTGCAGCCCTTTTCGACTCTGCAGCCTCTTTCCACACTGCAGCCACTTTCCACTCTGCAGCCCTTTTCGACTCTGCAGCCTCTTTCCACACTGCAGCCACTTTCCACTCTGCAGCCCTTTTCGACTCTGCAGCCTCTTTCCACACTGCAGCCTCTTTCCACTCTGCAGCCCTTTTCGGCTCTGCAGCCTCTTTCCACACTGCAGCCCTTTTCGGCTCTGCAGCCTCTTTCCACACTGCAGCCACTTTCCACTCTGCGGCCCTTTTCGACTCTGCAGCCTCTTTCCACACTGCAGCCACTTTCCACTCTGCAGCCCTTTTCGACTCTGCAGCCTCTTTACACACTGCAGCCACTGTCTACTCTGCAGCCCTTTTCGACTCTGCAGCGTCTTTCCACACTGCAGCCACTTTCCACTCTGCAGCCCTTTTCGACTCTGAAAGCCTCTTTCCACACTGCAGCCTCTTTCCACTCTGCAGCCCTTTTCGACTCTGCAGCCTCTTTCCACACTGCAGCCTCTTTCCACTCTGCAGCCCTTTTCGACTCTGCAGCCTCTTTCCACACTGCAGCCACTTTCCACTCTGCAGCCACTTTCCACTCTGCAGCCCTTTTCGACTCTGAAAGCCTCTTTCCACACTGCAGCCTCTTTCCACTCTGCAGCCCTTTTCGACTCTGAAAGCCTCTTTCCACACTGCAGCCTCTTTCCACTCTGCAGCCCTTTTCGACTCTGCAGCCTCTTTCCACACTGCAGCCACTGTCCACTCTGCAGCCCTTTTCGACTCTGCAGCCTCTTTCCACACTGCAGCCACTTTCCACTCTGCAGCCCTTTTCGACTCTGCAGCCTCTTTCCACACTGCAGCCTCTTTCCACTCTGCAGCCCTTTTCGACTCTGAAAGCCTCTTTCCACACTGCAGCCTCTTTCCACTCTGCAGCCCTTTTCGACTCTGCAGCCTCTTTCCACACTGCAGCCACTGTCCACTCTGCAGCCCTTTTTGGCTCTGCAGCCTCTTTCCACACTGCAGCCACTTTCCACTCTGCAGCCCTTTTCGACTCTGCAGCCTCTTTCCACACTGCAGCCACTTTCCACTCTGCAGCCCTTTTCGACTCTGCAGCCTCTTTCCACACTGCAGCCACTGTCCACTCTGCAGCCCTTTTCGACTCTGCAGCCTCTTTCCACACTGCAGCCACTTTCCACTCTGCAGCCCTTTTCGACTCTGCAGCCTCTTTCCACACTGCAGCCTCTTTCCACTCTGCAGCCCTTTTCGACTCTGAAAGCCTCTTTCCACACTGCAGCCTCTTTCCACTCTGCAGCCCTTTTCGACTCTGAAAGCCTCTTTCCATACTGCAGCCACTTTCCACTCTGCAGCCCTTTTCGACTCTGCAGCCTCTTTCCACACTGCAGCCACTGTCCACTCTGCAGCCCTTTTCGACTCTGCAGCCTCTTTCCACACTGCAGCCACTTTCCACTCTGCAGCCCTTTTCGACTCTGAAAGCCTCTTTCCACACTGCAGCCTCTTTCCACTCTGCAGCCCTTTTCGACTATGAAAGCCTCTTTCCACACTGCAGCCACTTTCCACTCTGCAGCCCTTTTCGACTCTGCAGCCTCTTTCCACACTGCAGCCACTGTCCACTCTGCAGCCCTTTTCGACTCTGCAGCCTCTTTCCACACTGCAGCCACTTTCCACTCTGCAGCCCTTTTCGACTCTGCAGCCTCTTTCCACACTGCAGCCTCTTTCCACTCTGCAGCCCTTTTCGACTCTGAAAGCCTCTTTCCACACTGCAGCCTCTTTCCACTCTGCAGCCCTTTTCGACTCTGCAGCCTCTTTCCACACTGCAGCCACTGTCCACTCTGCAGCCCTTTTTGGCTCTGCAGCCTCTTTCCACACTGCAGCCACTTTCCACTCTGCAGCCCTTTTCGACTCTGCAGCCTCTTTCCACACTGCAGCCACTTTCCACTCTGCAGCCCTTTTCGACTCTGCAGCCTCTTTCCACACTGCAGCCACTGTCCACTCTGCAGCCCTTTTCGACTCTGCAGCCTCTTTCCACACTGCAGCCACTTTCCACTCTGCAGCCCTTTTCGACTCTGCAGCCTCTTTCCACACTGCAGCCTCTTTCCACTCTGCAGCCCTTTTCGACTCTGAAAGCCTCTTTCCACACTGCAGCTACTTTCCACTCTGCAGCCCTTTTCGACTCTGCAGCCTCTTTCCACACTGCAGCCACTGTCCACTCTGCAGCCCTTTTCGACTCTGCAGCCTCTTTCCACACTGCAGCCACTTTCCACTCTGCAGCCCTTTTCGACTCTGAAAGCCTCTTTCCACACTGCAGCCACTTTCCACTCTGCAGCCCTTTTCGACTCTGCAGCCTCTTTCCACACTGCAGCCACTGTCCACTCTGCAGCCCTTTTCGACTCTGCAGCCTCTTTCCACACTGCAGCCACTGTCCACTCTGCAGCCCTTTTCGACTCTGCAGCCTCTTTCCACACTGCAGCCACTTTCCACTCTGCAGCCCTTTTCGACTCTGCAGCCTCTTTCCACACTGCAGCCACTTTCCACTCTGCAGCCCTTTTTGGCTCTGCAGCCTCTTTCCACACTGCAGCCACTTTCCACTCTGCAGCCCTTTTCGACTCTGCAGCCTCTTTCCACACTGCAGCCACTTTCCACTCTGCAGCCCTTTTCGACTCTGAAAGCCTCTTTCCACACTGCAGCCTCTTTCCACTCTGCAGCCCTTTTCGACTCTGCAGCCTCTTTCCACACTGCAGCCTCTTTCCACTCTGCAGCCCTTTTCGACTCTGCAGCCTCTTTCCACACTGCAGCCACTTTCCACTCTGCAGCCCTTTTCGACTCTGAAAGCCTCTTTCCACACTGCAGCCTCTTTCCACTCTGCAGCCCTTTTCGACTCTGAAAGCCTCTTTCCACACTGCAGCCTCTTTCCACTCTGCAGCCCTTTTCGACTCTGAAAGCCTCTTTCCACACTGCAGCCACTTTCCACTCTGCAGCCCTTTTCGACTCTGCAGCCTCTTTCCACACTGCAGCCACTGTCCACTCTGCAGCCCTTTTCGACTCTGCAGCCTCTTTCCACACTGCAGCCACTTTCCACTCTGCAGCCCTTTTCGACTCTGAAAGCCTCTTTCCACACTGCAGCCACTTTCCACTCTTCAGCCCTTTTCGACTCTGCAGCCTCTTTCCACACTGCAGCCTCTTTCCACTCTGCAGCCCTTTTCGACTCTGCAGCCTCTTTCCACACTGCAGCCACTGTCCACTCTGCAGCCCTTTTCGACTCTGCAGCCTCTTTCCACACTGCAGCCACTTTCCACTCTGCAGCCCTTTTTGGCTCTGCAGCCTCTTTCCACACTGCAGCCACTTTCCACTCTGCAGCCCTTTTCGACTCTGCAGCCTCTTTCCACACTGCAGCCACTTTCCACTCTTCAGCCCTTTTCGACTCTGCAGCCTCTTTCCACACTGCAGCCACTTTCCACTCTGCAGCCCTTTTCGACTCTGCAGCCTCTTTCCACACTGCAGCCACTTTCCACTCTGCAGCCCTTTTCGACTCTGCAGCCTCTTTCCACACTGCAGCCACTTTCCACTCTTCAGCCCTTTTCGACTCTGCAGCCTCTTTCCACACTGCAGCCACTTTCCACTCTGCAGCCCTTTTCGTCTCTGCAGCCTCTTTCCACACTGCAGCCTTGTTCCACCCTGCTGCCTCTTTCCACGGTGCAGCCTCTTTCCACAGCGTAGCCTCATTAAAATTTGCAGTTTATTTCCACTCGACTGCCTCTTTCCACACTGTAGTCTCTTTACACTTTGCTGTCTCTCTCCAAAATGCTTTCCTCTTTCCACATTGCACCTTCTTTCACCCCTGAAGACTCTTTCGACCCGGCAGCCTCTTTTAACACTGGCCGCTTTCCACTATTCACCATCTTTCCACACAGCAGCCACTTTCCACTCTGCAGCTTACTTTCCGCCCAGACGCCTCAGGGCTTCTCCGTGAAGGTTATGAAGTGCGGAACAAAGGAATGGTGTTCGTTTATGCATTTCCAATGGAAGCAGCGATAGAGCAGTAAGTGGCTTGCGATGTTTCGGCTGTGAGGAAGCGGTTGCAGGTTGAAAAATCATTTGTCACCCACAAGGATGCGGGAACACTTTCAGACTTCATCGAGACTGAAATGTGAGACCCTGGACAGCTGCAGCCTAAATGTGACAACAGGACTCCATTTTTCGGCCTGATCTGGCTCGTGTAAAATCAAAGGATAACATGAAGTGTCAGGTACTTACTGCAGTGGCACAGAGAACCAACCATTTTTTCTGCATCTTTAGCGATGGGTGGTATATAAGAGTTCCACTTAAGGCCTGGGTTGAATTTAAAACTCAATAGTCGCTCAAGACACAAGGGTTAGCGTAGTGGTTCCCCAAATGAGCAGGAACGAACGATAACTGATATAACACAAGGGACAGAATAACACAATAATCAACAGAGATCCCATATCATCAGATTAGTGGACTCCTGATAATGACTAGAGGGTACTTGGTCAAAACGTCATTGGATTACTTAATGTAGAATTATAATTTTGATTACACTTAAGTCTATAGGTCATGGGTCAGGGACGCCGAAGAGCAATTACGTGCTGAGGGAGTGGTACACCAGGAGAGAAGTAGCCACGTGGTCAGGATATTAGCAATGGAAAGGGTATCAACATCCAAGAGAAGGGGAAACTGGTAGAACCGCATTGTCCTCATCTTTGTCGCCATATTTATTACAACGTTTTGGCCGTTGTATGCTCCGGCCTTCTTCAGGCGGTTGGAATGTCAAACTGAACCATTTAATTCGCTCATTGGGGTAGACTGTTCTAGTTCCACGTGCCATGTTTAATGGATGTCAGTTATCGGTTATCTCCTGTTAATTCCCCTCTCCAAATTCTCCACTCCCTTAGCCGGGTATTGAACTCACACTCTTTGGGTCCTGTCACTGGATCTAACTAACGCCTTTATCCACTGTGCCATGTGTTTTTACGCCTTATCAACCTTTAGCAGGTTATTTAAAGCTCGATAATATTTTTATATTATAAGAATTTTTTAAAGCTAATAATGATTTACTTATAAAATCCCTACTAATTAACAGATAACCGAGGGAGATTCACACCTTTCCCTAGGGTATTAGCACGTAAGTGAATGTAATGGATTCGACTGGAATTCGAACTCGGCTCTCCGATTCCTCAATCCGAGCCGCTATCCATTATTCTTCCAGGAAAATCTAGAAGAGGATTCATACCTTTCCCAAGGGTATTAGCACGTAAGTGAATGTAATGGATTCGACTGGAATTCGAACTCGGCTCTCCGATTCCTCAATCCGAGCCGCTATCCATAACTCCACCATTTGTGCGTAAATGAATATAACGAACCCGACTGGAATTGGATCTCGGCTCTCCGATTTCCAAATCCGAGCCATTATCCATTACATCATCTGCACATCAAAGCTTACGGCACTTGGTACTGTCAAGCGGTTACCCATCTAGGTACTGACCAGAATCGACATTGCTTAACAAATAAAATATGAAAAATATACGAAGACTATACAAATTTCTGTTCTACTTGATCTCAGGATACTGACTTCGGTGTTTTGATCTGCCAAAGATTTTCTGCTAGAACTTAACGAAATGTGGGCATGCTGAGGCAAGGGACCCAATCCAAATCTGTGAAGGGTTTATTCATTAGCCTTTTCATCACTCGAAGATACCCACAAACATTTTCCTTCTCTTAGACTTTTATTCTTTTTTGTTCTCTTTCCTTAATTTTTTTTTCTTTTTTTCCTATACTTGCACACTCAGTAACCCGTTACGTCTTCGGGTTTTATTGCCTTGCTTTGGGTAAAATGATTTTAAAAAAAGGTTAATATCAATGAGCCAGCTGCTGGAGCGAACACCTGGTTCACATATGCAACCTCATAAAAAAAACTACAGAAATTAAAAAAATAGAAAAATAGCAGGGTGCCATTTCTCCCTATGCAACCCTAACCCTTAACCCAAACACTTAGCCCTTAACCCTAACTCTTAACCCAAACCCTTAACCCTAACCCTTAATCCAACCCTTAACCGTAATCCTTAACCCTAACACTTAGCTCTTAATGTTAGATTATTTTGTGTTCTAGTAACTAGTGAGCTAACCCATATGACTTGACTCACTTTATAGTTCCCCAAATAGAAGGTTAACCAATCAGGAGACGTAAAATATTCAATCCGTCGTGTATAAAGGCGGCCATTTTGATTACTCTCTCCGAATATCCAGTGCCAACCTTTAGCAGGCGAAAGAACAGAAGGAAGAACTACGCTCTGCTACTCTATCGGGATATCCACTGCTAACCTGAACTACGCTTCCCTACTGTCTTCGAAATATTCACTGCCAACCTCTGCATTCTATACTCAAAGACTACCGTCATCATGATCAACACTTAACCCTAACCCTAACCCTTAACCCTTAATATTAACCCTTAACCCTTAACCCTAACCCTTAACCCTAACACTTAGCCCTTAACCGCAACCCTTAACACAAACCCTTAATCTTAACACTTAGCCCTTAACCCTAACACTTAACCATTAACCCTAACCTTTAACCCAAACCCAAACCCTAACCCTGCCAGACGGTTTTTGTTTGGGGCATTGTGGAAAATTAAGATCCTGATTATATCATTATTTTCGTTTTTGCTTAAATGTTTTTTTATCTTTTGTTCCTTATTTTGCGGTGGGGGGTGTATTAATTCCCCCTGTGCAGTCGTTGCGTAGGTTGGTTACAGGGAGCGAAAGTGAAAGGGAAGACTGAGCATATGGAGGATTGAGAAAAGGACAGAAGAGAAATGGGATTCAAGAAAACAGAAGATAGCGATTGATGCTGCATTTAAATTTGTGAAGATTTTAGTTATCAGGAAAGCAAGTAAACGGAAGGGAGTTTCGCGGGCTGGAGGTGAGAGAAAGGAAACTGTTGGAGTAGAAGTTGCATTTAGCTAATTTAACAGTAAACAAGTGGAACCTAAATGACAATCTAGTAGCACGCATGTTCATGTAGTTGGGGAACTCAGGAAAAAGGCTCGTCCGAGCAGTTGCCATGAAAATATTTGTAGAAAAGATAATATGCTGTCAATTTTTGTTTTTCTTCTTTTCGAAGTGTTCAAGTTTTGTTTTTTTCGTTTTGTTTTTTTGTTATTTGGTTAAGCTCTTCGTGATTATGTAGCTCCAGTCTATAGGGTCTGATGAAAGATTGTCTTCTTTAAGATTTAAAGGTCTTATTCGTTTGGAGTCATTTTAAGTTGTACGCCCTGCATGACGTTCATATGATTCTATATCTGACGTGTCTATATAGGAACATGACTAGTTTTTAGATTTTGTAGCACCTTACCGTGCTGAACAATAGTACTCCTAGGACAACTTATCTTGTGTTGAATTTCTTTATATCTTATAATAAACTTGTTACAAGTGATAAATCGATTCAGAAGTGTTTCGTATTTACTAATTATCCATTCTGAATTACATTTTCAGTACTTTAGATACCTGTGGCACAACCTAAGAAATATTTCCTTGTTTTAAATCATTGCCGTAGACCAAAATTTTGTAGACTAACTGTTGTAGCATACCTACGGATGATAATGGGTATGTCCCTATTCACATAAATGCAGTAGTAAATACTGTATGCTGGTCTCCAGTTGGAGATTCGTCTCCAACTGTGCTGGTCAAACTCTCTGTATTCTATTCAGTAACCTTCCATAAGTTACAATACTAACATCAAAGTCTTTTTTTATATTTTTTTTTACAGTGGTGTTCACCTAGTACAAGGCCCTGGGCCCACTCGAAGTAGAAGGTTACAGAGTATAAGGTACAGCTTACACGGATATTTGCTCAAGATAACTGTTAACCCTAGATTTGAACAGGTTGTTGGAGTCTGGGGGTAACCTGGTGTACTAGTGGGCCAGCCAAAATGAGCTGACTCATTTTATAGTTCACCAATAGAAGTGTTAACCAATCAGAAGGCTCAAAATATTCAATTCGACGTGTATAAAGGCGGATATGTTTTTCCCGAATATGCACTGCCAGCCTTTGATATCGAAGACTGAAGAATTACGGAACAGCTGCTGGTGGTATTGGTGATATAGTCAGATTCAGTAGAGTGTCTGACTCGTGAGTGTTAATCTTTAACGTTGTTTCATTGAACAGATTACGTACTGCGCTGTATTCTATATTCATAGACTATGGTGAACATGGTCAACACAGGTTAAGATTGTAGTGTTCGGGGAAACGGCCTTTTGGGAGTCGGTTCCACAAGCGAGTCTTAGGCGTGAAGATTAGGACTGATGGAACTAAGGAGTATAGTTCATCTGAACACTCACCATGGAAAGAGCGATAGAGCAGTGAGAGGCTTGCGATGTCTCATCTGTAAGAAAGGGTTTACAGAGCGGGAAATAATTTCGTTGCCAACAAGGACCCGGAGACGCTTTTGAACAGAGGGAAAAATGAAGATCGGTCAGCTCCCGCTGTTACAGAATGTGTAGGACAGGGCGAGAGCATTCTATAATCGAGAAGTGTATGAGAAGAAACTGTTAGCAAAGAACTTAAAACTGATAAGAACTGACTTAGATCAAGAATTTACATCTCCCCCCCGCAAAAAAAAAAGAAAAAAAATCCATTGTGCCTCCCAACAGAAATCGAAACTGTATGACTTTTTAAATCAGGAAAACTGCTTGTATAGCCAAAAACTTTTGCTAGCAATTTGTCCACATGAAACGATCTTGCAAGTTTTTAATTTTTTTTTTACAATGATGTTCACTCAGTAGAGAGCCATTCGAGGTAGAGGGTTACAGAGTAAGAGATGCTGTTTATGTGGATATGTGTGGAAGATACCGGTTAACCCTAGACTTGAACAGCTTAAGATTGGAGTGATCAGCCTGTTGGGAGTCGGTTTCACAAGGCACCGGTTTGTAGGAAGAAGCTTCTTGAGTAGAACTTATATTTCACCGAGGGGATAAGAATGGAATGAGGCTGGTTCACGACAATGTGCATGGCATGGCGGGTCTTAGCTGTGAAGATGAGGACTCGTGGAACTAAGGAGTGTAGGTCATCTGAACACTCACCATGGAAATAGCGATAGAGCTTTGCAACGTCTCATCTGCATCTTTCGTTGCCAACAAGGACCGGGAGACGCTTTTGGAGAGAGTGGAAAGTGAGGACCGAGCAGCTCCCGCGCGTATATGTCAGCATTACTTCATTTTCGGTCTGATCCTGTTCTTGTAAACGTAGAGGATAGCAGAAGGGTTAATGCACTTTCTGGATCGGTACAGCGTCTTTAGTGATGGATTCTGTGTACGAGTTTCGCTTGAGGTGTGGCTTGAGTTTAATTTCCAATAGTCGCTCAAAGTACGACGCCTCCCTGGTTTGGGACATGCATTCATCACGATTGGCAAACGTTCTAGTTCCGATCGCTGATGGTAGAAGGTCATTAATTTGGTCTTTGAAACATTGAATGTGACCAGCCAGTTTGTTCATATCGTGTGTCTAATCCTTACGATTTGCTCGTTTCGTAGCCTTGTGCCAGACGGAGCTAATCTCAGTGTATATCAGTCTGGTCAGCGCGTACAACTTCGAAATCGAATTGACTTCAATCAATCAATCAACAGAGACGGATAAAAATTTTATTGATTTCTTTTATCAATGCGGTCTACTCGCCAATGTATCGATTGTGGATGTAGCGATAACTTAAAACTTTTTTTTTATTCGTTATTGATTAATTTGCTAGACGTAGCGAAGTCTTATCAATTCCTGGATAAGACTGGTTTCGCGAACAAACTTTTGTCGATGATATTATTTTGGTCGAATGAGCTCAGGGACTTAAATGTAGGGCCTGGATTGTCTTTCCTCAACCAGATCAACGATACGATTATCCTCGACCCGTCATATAGTTTTTTAAATAACATATTCGCTACTTTAACTGCTAAACTCTATTAATTCACTCAATACAAGGCCCAAGGTAAGTAACTGGATCAGATTGTTGCAAGGTTAGAAGAAGAATGTAAGAGCGTATTATGAGGACGAATAGAATAGGTATGGATTAACTCTGGCCTTAAAGAGAGTACCGTACTTGACGGCATATGAGACGCACTTTTCTTTACTAAAAATATCTTTTAAAATTCCCCTGTGTCTTATATGCCGTATGTAGGTTTAGAATTCGCGATAGTCGGCCGAAATTAGCTACCTGACAACTCTTATTAGCTTAGACTTAAACACGAAAGAGCAATAGATCACATGGATGGCAATGCCTGATCACGGCCTTACACTTACAGGAAGAATAAAAGACCCAGCATTGCACAAGTCTTTACGAATGGGTGAAGCAAACTCGGGATAATAGACCAGAAATTGTGGAATCTTTTAAAAAGTGTGGCATTAGCAATTCTCTCAGTGGAACAAAAGATGACGCATTCTTTAACGACGATGATAGAAGCACTGAAAATGAGTCTCAGAGTTTTGATAGCGAAGACGACGAATTTTATGGATTTGAAGATGAATCAAATTTTAATGGTAACTGTACTGTTTTGCTCATTTGTAATAATTGCTTGATTTTTATTTTGTTTTCTTACCTTTGCATATAATAAAGTCTTTATAGGCTCGTGTTCTTTTTTTTTTGCCTATTATTTTTCGTTTAATTGTAATCATGGCTTGTTTAACCAAAATAATACCTCATAAATATGTACCATGGATGATAATCTTATTAATTTTACCGATAAATAATTTTTTCTTGATTTTTCCCTGCTGAAATTGGGGTGCGTCTTATACACTGGTGCGTCTTATATGCCGTCAAATATTGTAATTCTTTTTTACTTTTAGTTCACCCGATACAATGCCTGATTACTCTTATATTGTTCTCGCCCTTTCATAATGTGCTCTATTTTCTAATTCTTCTACACCCAGCACCCCCTTGAGTCTTAGGGGCTGTACTGCCTTACTTGGGGTGAACTCGCTTTAAAAAACATGTACTCATATTGATGATGAGAAATATTCAGACGTTTTCTTTTAAATGGTCGCCCTTAGCGGATAAGCTTACATTTTCTTCAGTTCTAGCAGAACAGATCTCTTACATTGGGCTCCAGCCAGACTAAGATAAGGAAACTTATGAATTAAAAGACAATTACCGTCTTATGCGTGTCTTTGAGTGATGAAAAGGCTAATGAATAAACCCTACACAGATCTGGATTGGATCCCTTCCCCCAGCATGGCTGATGCTAACCTCCAGGAGAGTAACTCTCCTCGCCTTCTCGGGCTAACGTTTTCCATTGACATGAAGTGGAAAGAATATGTTGAATCCATTGTTAGGTCGACTGCGAGGAAAAGAATGTTCGTTTACTGTTCCGGGCTAGACAGTTATTTTTTTTCTCACCAGAATCTATTTTATATATATATATATAAACCTTAATTTGAATATTCATTGTTGTTTCACCTGGCCTGGTAATTCTGCTATATATTTAGAGATTCTTGATAAAATCCAAAGAAGAATTTGCATTGTTACTGGTCCTGACCTGGCATCTCGGATTCAGTCACTTTCACATCGTCGTAACGTAGCTTCCCTGTGCTTTTCCTATAAATAATTCCTGTAGCAGCCCTGGTACCAAATTGCATTGGTCTGTCCTTTCCAATGAATTCTATCAACGTTGAGAGAGAAATTCTATCGTAGGGACAGTCCAAAATATCTATAACACCTGCCAAGACTTGTAGCGATCTCTGCTACACCATCGTAAATAATCGAAGACATTCCAAACTTAACTGTAGGATTAAACTCTATCATTGTGCTAGGTGTTTCCTCATCATGCATAGAGGAACCTTCAGTTGGGATAAGCACAGGCGTTACAGACTCCACCCATTAAAGCTGGGGGTGGCTTACTATCGCTCAGCTAAGAAAGAGACTTTGTCAGTCAGATCCTGAGAAGTCGTCCTTTTTCTTTTGTAGTTTTTCTTCAGTTCGACAAATATCCAGGGTTGACTTGGACACATTGAAGCTCTGGCTATGATCTCACGTCAAAATATCATTGTTTATTTAGGTACTAACTTTTGTTTGCTATTATGATTTACCTTTTAGTGGAATTGGAATGCTCACCCCTTCACACGCACACCTTTCAGTATTCATCAGCACTTCATCGTCTTGGTTCATCGGAATTCGGGTGCCAATTAGATAGACATCGAGTTTGTAGATTATACAGGTGGCCATGCAACATCATTAATCAACAGTAATATTTGAAACACTTAATAATTAGGTAATTAGTTAAAGGCTTGATTTCTTGGTTCGTTTGGAGTCCTCATAAACATACACACACACACACACACACGCACACACACATATATATATATATATATATATATATATATATATATATATATACAAATAAATAAATATATATATAAATATATATATAACGTTTATGATGATAATATATATATATATATATATATATATATATATATATATATATATATATAAGGTGTTAAAAGTTAATTTGGGATTTGGTTGTGCAATATATATATATATATATATATATATATATTTAAATATACAAATAAATAAATATATATATATAAATATATATATAACGTTTATGATGATGATAATATATATATGTTTATATATATATATAACACCTTCTATATATATATATATATATATATATATATATAGAAGGTGTTAAAAGGTAATTTGGGATATTGTTGTGCTATATATATATATATGTGTATATATATATATATACAGTGTAACCCGGATATAAGAGACCCGGATATAAGAGAAACCCTGATATAAGAGCTATTTTCTCTAGTCCCAAATTAGAGCCTGTGTTAATGTATATATAATAGACCAAATCCGGATATAAGAGCATTCTTCTCCGGTCCCTACAACTCTCTTATATCCGGGTTACACTATATATATATATATATATATATATATATATATATATATATATATATTTCCCGAGTGTAACAGCAAAATTGTACAAATCGTGTAACAGAATCCCACAAAATGTTCAATATCTAAAAAAAAAACACCAAACTAATTGAGTTGCTTTTTTCCAGATTTTCAGACAAGACGTTTAGCCGTCTTGAAAGGATTTCGTCGTAAGAATCATTGAAAAATCATTCGAGTTATCCAGTTAGAAAGAGAAAAGGTTAAAATCGTTTTGTGTCAGCCCCACTATGTCTCCCCAACTGAGCAATGATGAGAGGAAAAGAGATCATTCAGGCCTTGAGTAATGGTACCGACATTCGTACTCTGGCTTCCATCTTCACTGTCCATTCAAGAACCATCAAGAGAACGGTGAATCCGTTTAAAGAAGGGAACAGTAGCGTGGAAAACTGGATCAGGAGGTCATAACAGGAAGAAGGATCATCATTTCAACTTTCAGCTAAATATATTCTTATTGCTCAAAGCAGAGTCCAATAGTGTTATAAAAACCTCAGATATATATATATATATATATATATATATATATATATATATACGGTTGGTTAGATCTAATCGTTTTATTCATCTATCCTTATAACTATTTATATATATATATATATATATATATATATAATGTTATATATATATATATATTATATTATATATATATATGTTTATATATATATATTATGTTAATAAAAATACATACAAATACAAACATATATATATATATATATAACGTTTATAATAATACGAAACACTCACAGAATCAAACACACACACACGCGCATATATATATATATATATATATATATATATATATATATATATATATATATATATATATATATATATATCCATCCCGACGTAGTGTAATGATTAGCAATCTTGTCTCGCCAGAACAATTACGACTGACTAGTGACGTTCAATCCTCACTGGGTATACCATTCTTTCGGTCTTGTGCCACATCTAAGTTACGTTTAGAAATTAGCTACAAATAGTTGACTTCTATGTTCACTTTTATATTTACACACGCTCTATCTCTGATATTGAGCACTTTATGCCATAAATATAGCACACCTTAAGACTATATTTCTTCATATATATAAAATATAAACGTGAACATAGAAGTCAACACTTAGAGGCGACGGTCTGTTTCATGCTAGATGCAATCGTCAGACCACTATATATATATATATATATATATATATATATATATATATATATATATATATATATATATATATATATATATACTTGGTATGTGTCTGTATAAAAGTATAGAATATATATTTGTTAAGTCAATGATCTCTTCTTTTTTTTTTAAATAAGCAGTATTAATTACATTTACCGGTCTGTATTCGAGAAATCTCGTAGAAAATAGATGCTCCCTCAAACATCAAATCTTCGACGATTTTTCTCGATCGATCATAAAAGCTCACGAAACGTATCTTAACGTAAACATTGACAACGTATTATGAAATGGATTACGGCCGAAAATTATTTAATATATTTTCTATTTATACGTTATTTAAATATATACAATTTATTTAAGTAAATGCTCTGTTTTTTAAATAAACAGTATTAATTACAATTACCGGCCTGTATATTCAAATATTAAAATATATTAATTAACTGTCGGACTTGATCCATTTCCTAACATATATATAGGAGGAACGAGGGCACCTCGACGTGATGTAATGGTTGAAACCTTGTCTTGCTAGGTCAATTACGACTGAGTAGTGAGTTCGATCCTCAATGGGTGCCCCATATTTCGGCCTCGTGCCACATCTAAGCCGCGCTTAAGAAAATCAGTATATATAGGAGGTACGGTGGAGTGATGGATAGCGTCTCGGATTGAGGAATCGGAGAGCCGAGTTCGAATTCCAGTCGAATCCATAAAATTCACTGTGAAAAGTTATGATCCCTCTTCTTCTTCTCCAAAATATATATATATATAAATATATATATATATATAAATATATATATATATATATATGCTGGAGTCTCTCTCCCTATATATTTATATATATATGTGTGTGTGCGCACGCGCACAAGGTCTCTGTATTGGGCTCTTCGAAAACTGTGGTTGGTTATGCACAAAGCAGAACTTGAAACTCATACGTCGAAAAAATTTATATATGGTGCTGGACTCTCCCGTCGTTTTTTTTTTTTTCGAATAGAGAGACCTGGTGCATATATATATATATATATATATATATATATATATATATATATATATATATATATATATATATATAACAAATATAGTCTTAAAGTGTGCTATATTTATGGGATAAAGTGCCCAATATCAGAGATAGAGCGCGTGTAAATATAAATAATATATAATAAATATAATAACAGCACTCGTGGCCTGACGATTGCATCTAGCATGAAACAGACTGTCGCCTCTAAGTGTTGACTTCTATTGATATATATATATATATATATATATATATATATATATATATATATAGAGAGAGAGAGAGAGAGAGAGAGAGAGAGAGAGAGAGAGAGAGATTATATTCTGGTAGCAAGAATTCATTTAAACAGGTTTTGTTAAAAAAAAAACTTTTAATTTCTTATCGTATTTATCTAATACTGTATGTCCTATTTTTCGATCCCAGTTAGAGAGCCTAGAGTATCTCTCTCTCTCTCACTCTCTCTCACTATATATATATATATATATATATATATATATATATATATATATATATATATATATATATATATATATATATATCCTGTGTTGGACTGAGCCAATAATTAAAATGAAATTTCACTAGCGTCTAGACTGTTTAAAATTTCCACATTTTGCGATAAGTTGTTCTTTTCCTCTTATTCCCATCATCCTCTGCACCAATACAAGACATTACGGTGAAATAAGCATAAGCAATTATCGAAAACAAATTTCCTGAAAAACAGAAATTTCAAATCAGTTACATATCACCCGAATAGTTCAAATATACACATGAAAATCATGTGCCGATATGCGGGATTCCGAATATGAGGTATTCCGGATATGAGGGATCCCGGATATGAGGCATTCCGGATATGAGGCACTCCGGATATGAGGGATTCCGGATATGAGGCATTCCGGATATGAGGGATTCCGGATATGAGGGATCCCGGATATGAGGCACTCCGGATATGAGGCACTCCGGATATGAGGCATTCCGGATATGAGGGATTCCGGATATGAGGGATTCCGGATATGAGGTACTCCGGATATGAGGGATCCTATCGTATCATTATTATTTAAACTTCCAAGGGGTGGTGCCTCTTATTCTGTAACCTCTACCTCGTGTGGTTTCTGGGGCCTTGTACAGGCTCAACATCAATGGCTATCTCTGGACATTCTATCTTCTTTCTTTAAAAGCGTGCAACGATGGTCGAACTTATTAGATCTTAAGGTGTTATTTCGCTTATTTCTTTTTCACGTCTCCATCTGAAATAAAGCGATCAAGAGATACATTACACTGCTTCGTAACGATTTACACGCAGACATGCATTCTATGTATCCAGACAACAAGACTTACAGATAGATCATGCATTCTATTTACATTATTCGGACTATTGTCCTTATCTTTGTCGCCATATTTATTAGAACGTTTCAGCCGTTGTACGCTCCGGCCTTCTTCAGGTGGTTGGAATGCCGAACTGAACCCTTTATTTCGCTCACTGGGGTAGACTGTTCTAGTTCCACGCGCCATGTTTAATGGATGTCAGTTAACAGTTATCTCCTGTTAATTGCCCTTTCCAAGTTTTTATTGACCATGTTCACCATAGTCCATGAATATAGAATACAATGCAGTACGTAATCTGTTCAATGAAACAACGTTAAATATTAACACTCACGAGACAGACACTCTACTGAATCTGACTATATCGCCATTACCACCAGCAGCTGTTCCGTAATTCTTCAGTCTTCGATATCAAAGGCTGGCAGTGCATATTCGGGAAAAACATGGCCGCCTTTATACACGTCTCATTGAATTTTTTTAGCCTTCTGATTGGTTAATGCTTCTATTGGTGAACTATAAAATGAGTCAGCTCATTTTGGCTGGCTCACTAGTACACCAGAGTATCCCAAAACTCCAACAGTTCTCCACTGCCTTAACCAGGTATTGAACTCACACTCTTTGGGTCCTGTCGTTGGATCTAAGTAACGTCTTTATCCACTGTGCCATGTGTCCTTGAGTGTAAGTTCAATACCCGTTTAAGGCTGTTGAGAGGGGAATTAACAGGAGATAACTGATAGCTGATATCCATTAGACATGGCACGTAGAACTAGAACAGTCTACCCCAGTGAGAGAAATAAAGCGTTCAGTTTGACATTCCAACCACCTTTAACCGGGTATTGAACTCACACTCTTTGGGTCCTGTCACTGGATCTAACCAACGCCTTTATCCACTGTGCCAAGTGTCCTTCTGGATCATGCATTGTGTTATCGAACTGAAATTTAACGAACTCTCACCGTTCTTGTCCTATTGTCTAATTCTACTGAAAGTCCTATTCAATTAGTTTTTTTGTGATTGAATCCTTGAATTCTAAAGATCATTTGCAAATGGTACAAAATGTAGCCCCCTTTTTTGAGGGGTTGAGGGTTGTTCAAAAACAATTCAAATTTCTATATTTCGGAAACTCTGCGCAGAAACTTAATTTCTGTAGGGAAAAATATATCAGGTTTGTCACAGGTATATTTACCCGGCTGCCCAACCAAGATTGGATGTGACACAGGGTCGTTTTAACGTGGGGAGCGCCGTACGTATGCATATGGGCCTAGGAGAAAAATTGTTGTTTTGCCCAGCCCCTTCGGGACCACTGTCACGCGGGCATCGGTATTACACCGACCTCACCTCTCTAATGTGATGAGGAAGGTACTGTCGCTGGGTTGGAATCCCCGGGGCTGAGAAACTTCTCCCATCTAAAATGAGGAGAAACATAACCTCATTTACAGCACAGAACCAATAACCACGCCTTAGGAAACTCTCATTGGCTAACACTCCTCGGGTTTGTCATGGCCAACAGCTTCGTTTTCAGTTTTTGGTATCAACATGTTACTGATAGTATAAAACTCCATTTACCTTGTATTCGATGTCTTCACATTCAGAAAGATCTTTAAAAAAAAGTTGTTTTATTTTTCAATCGTAGCAGAGAAATAAAAAGCATAAGCAAGAAGTTTTATTTACCCCGGTCTCCCTACTGAAACGAGGTGTGACACAAAATCGTGTTTAATTGGGGAGACCCGAGCGCGTAATCTCGGGTTAGGTACAAGACTTGTCCAGACACCGCAACCGTAGGCTGCGTGGGCATCGGTATGACTACCGATCCCCACTCCCTGATGCAATGGACGGGGGTGCAAGCGCGGACAGCTGTTCCCCAGGACCGGGCACCTCACAGGGTTTTATTTTCCCCAACGGTGTCTGTGCGCGCAGACAGAGCCAAAAATGAACCGCACTCTCCCCGAAGACAGAAACGCAACTGAGAGACGATAATCCTCCCCCGGTATAAACAAGACGTGAAACAAAGACATACCCGTATCTAATATTGGTTTAGTACGCTAACACAACAACTACAAGTCTAAGGTACTTGCACTTTTAAACATGCCAGTCGGTACATGCGGTCTGCTTGAATATCTAGTTTATTTCCCAAAAGCTACAAATTTACAAAATTGACATAAATAAAAAATATGTATCATCTAATTACACTGCTATACTTAGATATTTATGAAAATATTGGGTTAATTTAAAGGCATGAATCCATCTCTTCCTTTCTACTCTAAATTCTACCTTTCTTAGGTACCATGCGTAGAGCCGGTGCAAGAGTCTTGCCCCCACATCTGAATCTATGATACGGGGCCACTACATCTCAATTTTTATAAGGTAGTATCAATATAATATTTTATTGTAACCTAATTATCTACAACAATTCAATCATATGCAATATGGGTGAACAATTCAACTAGAAAAATTGAAAATAAATCCAATGAATCTAAATAAAAAAACAGATCATTTCATCAATGTTTTGCGCCAACTTTTAACATCAAATTGAGATTTTTCTTGTTTAAAAGTTCAAGAATTTTAACACCTTCAACATTATGGATAAAAAAATAGTGATTTTTATATTAGTGTTTTTTTGTGGGGGGGGGAGGTGACGGATTTGGAAGAAAAAATAAAGACAACTGAATGACGTCAATATCTGCGATTTATTTATTTTTTTTTTTGACGGATTTGGAAGAAAAAATAAAGACAGCTGAGCGGTTATCCTTCACAAATATTTGTATATCCAAGCTTACAGAACTTTGTATTCCCAAGTGAACACCCATTTAGGTGCCGACTAGAATCAACATTGCTTACCTTCGGTGATCGAACGAAAAGCGTTGTTTCAATATGATATGGTCGTAAGCCGTAAATAAATAAAAATGGCAATTCTAGTGGAGTAAACAGGGGCTTTTCAGGCCTTGAATTGATGCCATTCACCTCCTCCTCTCCTCCTCCTCCTCTCCTCCTCTTCCTCTCCCCTCCTCTTATTACCATTAGATCACCCACCGTGGAGTATAGAGTAAATCTTTTCCAATCAATCTGAGAGTACAGACTACATCTGGAACTGTTGATGTCCTCATGTGCCACATTTTTGAGATTTCGATTTCAAGGTCCTTGTATTTTGATAGTTTTTTTTAATATCTTCAAAGATACATTGCAGTCTGCAGGGACAGCCATATGAAAAAGAAGGCACATTTTGTTTTTTCGGTCTCTAATCACCATGTCTGGGCGATTAGCTTTAATTGTTCTGTCTGTGTGTATTGTAAAGTCCCATAAAATTATTACAGGTCCTATCTCCGTAACCGGGTCCGGGTGGTGTTCATACCAATTTCTTTCAGTTTCCTTTCCGCGGAAGTTGCAGATTTTCAAATGTAGATATTGGCCCACACTGTCATGCCGTGTTTTATATTCAGTCGGTGCCATTGCTGCGAAACCTGATGCAAGGTGGCCAATTGTTTCTGGATATTTATCCCAGAATTTGCATTTGGGGCTAACTCAATTTTTCACTATGTGTACTTGGTAATTTCTAGTTAGCTCAATAATTATTATCATTATCATTTTATTTCCTTTGATTTCTGGTGTGTACCCATTTCTTCCCGGGTCCCAATCAGAGACCTAAGCTTAGAAATTACATCATGACATTTTCCACTAACCAATTAAAAAAAATACACATATTTTACATAGATAAAGCCCTTCGTAAGATGTGGACTGTACTTGCGTAATTATTATTAATATTATTATTATTATTGCTATTATTGTTATTATCATCATCCTTATTATTATTAATATTATTATTATCATCAGTATTGCTAGTATCATTATTATTATTATTATTAACATCATCATTATTATTATTATCATGAGTATTGCTGTTATCATTATTATTATTGTCATTATCATTATTATTATTACTATTATTATCATCATCATGATCATTATTATTAATATAATTATTATCATCGGTATTGCTATTATCATTACAATTATCATTATTATTAACATCAATATTATCATTATTATCATTATTATCATTATTATTATCATTATTATCATTATTATTATTATCATTATCATTATCATTATTATGAATATTATTATCGTCAGTATTGCTATTATCATTATTATTATCATTATTATTATCATTATTATCATTATCATTATTATGAATATTATTATCGTCAGTATTGCTATTATCATTATTATTATCATTATTATTATCATTATTATCATTATCATTATTATTAATATTATTATCGTCAGTATTGCTATTATCATTATTATTATCATTATTATTATCATTATTATCATTATCATTATTATTAATATTATTATCGTCAGTATTGCTATTATCATTATTATTATCATTATTATTATCATTATTATTAATATTATTATCGTCAGTATTGCTATTATCATTATTATTATCATTATTATTGACACTATTATTATTATCATTATTATTATTATCATAAGTATTCCTATTATCATTATTATTAGTATCATTATTATTATTATTATTATTATTATTATTATTCCCTTTGATATCTGGCGTTTACACATTTCTTTCCGGGTCCCGCCCAGGGACCTAAGGTTAGAAATGGCATCATGACACTTTCCACTGAAAAAAAAAAAAAAAAAAAAATTACATAGATAAAGCCCTTTGTAAAGTGTGGGCTGTACTTGTCAGAACAATTTTTTGTATCTCTTTGAGGCATGGACTTCCAGGGATCCCTTCAATCAGCCTACTGGAATCTTTTCCAACCAGTCCAAGGGCTCCAACTACAACAGGAATTGTTGATGTTCCCATGTGCCACATTTTTGAGATTTCGATTTCAAGGTCCTTGTATTTTGACAGTTTTTCGAATATCTTCAAAGACACATTGCAGTCTGCAGGGACTGCCATATCAATAAGGAGGCACTTATTTTGTTTGTGGTCTTTAATAACAATGTCTGGGCGGTTGGCTTTGATTGTTCTGTCAGTGTATATTGTGTAGTCCCATAGAATTGTAACAGGTCCTATCTCCGTAACCGGATCAGGGTGGTGTTCGTACCAATTTCTTCCAGTTTCCTTTCCATAGGAGTTGCAAATTTTCCAGTGCAGATATTGGCCCACTCTGTCATGCCGGTTTTTATATTCAGTGGATGCCAATATCGTGCAACCTGATATAAGATGATCAATGGTTTCTGGATATTTGTCACAGAATCTGCATCTTGGGCTAACACAGTATTTTAGTATATGTGCTTGATAATTCTTATTATTATTATTATTATTATCATTATTATTATTATTGCTATTATCATTATTATTATTGGTAACGCTTTTACAATAGTTTGCAACAATTAGAAAAGGGCGCGATTTAAGAAACGATATGAAAAGACAGTGTTTAACAAAGTTTAACGATATTTCGACAATAAGTCTGTCTTCATATGTTTTGAAATTACTTACAAGTATAAAAGATATAAAATATATTCAATGTTTGTACAGGCGTCGCTTGCCTTGAGGAAACCACGGTTGTAATGGTAATCAACGCGACAAAGCGAATGAAAGGTTGGTAGAGTATTGAATATCTCTTCAGAATGTGAACCTTAAGATGTTCATCGAAACATTATTATTATTGTTGTTGTTGTTGTTATTATTGTTATTGTTGTTGTTGTTGTTGCTGCTGTCGATGAGCATGTCAACAAAGTGACTCTGGGCCACAAATATACAAGCCCAACACACCTATCATGAGACCGAACCTCCTAAGAGTATACCCGGTATATTATTATTATGTTGGTGTTGCACTTTGGCGTAATCAAGGAAATTCTGTCTTTTAGACATGGCGTCACCAGGAATCATTACGACTCAATAATATTTCGTTTAATTTAAAGAATAGCAGTTTTCTGGGGGTCTACAGTCTTGGTCCCCATTCCAATTCTCCCTAAGCGCTGTTTCAGTTCTCTAGGTGGTGTTCCAAGCAAGCCCATTGCTTCAAAAGTCAGGTTCCATAGCTTTTTTCGCTCCTTGGTAATGTTAACCTTTACAGTTACTTTGGAGCCCGCTTTTGTATCATATGGAACAGCAAATCAATAATTTCATACTTGCTATTCTCTTTATCTATAACAATAAGGTCGGAATTATTATTATTATTATTATTATTATTATTATTATTATTATTATTATTCAAATTTCTTTCCTGGTCCCAACACGAGATCAAAGGTCAAAAATAGATTCAGGAAATTTTCCATTGATTATTTTTGTCAAAAAAAAAGAACGAAGATCGCATACATTTTACATAGCTAAAGCTCTTCATAATGTGAAAGCTGTAATTGTGAGTACAATTTTGTATATTTCTGTAAGGCATAGACTACCAGGAATCCCTTCAATGAGATATTATTATTATTATTATTATTAAGCGATCAATAGATTCAACATCTACGGGTTATTTAATGCCGAAATCTAAATATTTCGATTGTTTTAGTTAATTGACATTGTTTAGCGACATATCAACACCTCAATGGGTTATTTAATGCCGAAATATAAATATTTTGATTGGTTTGGTTTGGTTGATTTTGTTTAGCGGCATATCAGCCTCATTGGGTTATTTAATCGCGAAATCTAAATATTTTGATTGGTTTAGTTAATTGATTTTGTTTAGCGGCATATCAACACCTCAATGGGTTATTTAATGCCGAAATCTAAATAATTTGATTGGTTTGGTGGGTTGATTTTGTTTAGCGGCATATCAACATCTATGGGTTATTTAATGACGAAATCTAAATATTTCGATTGTTTTAATTAATTGATTTTGTTTAGCGACATATCAACACGTCAATGGGTTATTTAATGCCGAAATCTAAATATTTCGCCTGTAATTTTATGGCTTCATCTGCAGTTATTTTGTACATGATTTTGTATTTTCAGTTTAAACGCATTTTTTTAGATATATAGTTTGTAGATGATAGAATATATTGTTGGTAATTTTTTAACAATGTGTTGCTAGAAATTTCGCAACAAAAATATATTGCAAGTTAATTTTTACTATAATGTATTTTACACCTTTTTAGCGTTGCATTGATTGTTGTTTGTTATAAAAATGAATTGTTGGTGGTTTTAGTATTAAAAATGTATTGCTGGTATTTTTTTTAATTAAATGTACTGACGGTATTTTTAATATAAATATGTATTTTATACTTTCTTTATACTTTGCTTTTATGTTTGGGGGTTGATTTTTAGTCCATACCTGGGACACTAACAAGTGTTTTGTGACGTACGGTGGCCGTTAATAATTAAGTGTAACTCAAGACTCTAATGTTAAAATAAATCAGTATTTAATTACAACCGCAAATAAATACTTAACAAGAACAGAGAAGTGAAAATCAACCAGAGATACTTAACCATTTCCGTTAGTTTTGTTAGTAGCGTGGCTCGGCTTAACGTCCGGTAAATCCTAAATCAAAACCCAAATCATCGAGGCTCAATAATTCACACTAATTCGACTGGATAGTTCCACTCAATAGTCACTTAATAATCACTGCAGTCAGTAGCCTGACATCGCTATTTATACACATGGCGGAAGACATATATTCATAAGTCTAGAGTCTCACGCGCGAACCTCAGTGTCTGTAGTTATTCATTTTTTTCCTATGAGATAGATAGATAGATAGATAGATATGAACATAGAGATATATAAATATATACTGAGATAGATATGAGTAGACTGAGATAGATAGATAGATAGATAGATAGATAGATAGATAGATAGATAGATAGATAGATAGATAGATAGATAGATTATTATCAGCAATACAATTTTGAAGGAAAAATATTACCAGAAACAGATTCTTGAGAAAACAAAAATTTACCAGCAATAAAAAATTTTGCCTGCATTAAATAAACCATTGAGGTTGATATACCGTAAAACAAAATAAACTAGACAAATATAAACCAAAGAATACATATTCTATTCATTCGAATCTATCCTAAAAATGTTGTCGGCATTAAATAATCCATTGAAGTTGATATGCCGTAAAACATAATAAACCAAACCAATCTAAACCAAAGAATACATATTCTATTCATATGAATCTATCCTAAAACTTTTGTCGGCATTAAATAACCCATTGATGTTGATATGCCGTAAAACAAAATAAACTAGACCAATCTAAACCAAAGAATACATATTCTATTCATACGAATCTATCCTAAATATGTTGTCGGCATTAAATAACCCATTGAGGTTGATATGCCATAAAACAAAATAAACCAAACCAAAATAAACCAATGAATACATATTCTATTCATACGAAATAATCCTAAATTTCTTGTCGACATTAAATATTCCATTGAGGTTGATATGCCGTAAAACAAAACAAAGCAAACCAAACCACATGGTATAAACAATAATAAATATTTTGTTATTGCTGTCTTTCCTATTCGGTTCGTAATCTCATTATTTATTCAAAAGCTCTTGTATTACGACTCGTATTAAGTGGTATTGTTTATCAAATCATTCATCAGATCTTATAGATTGGCGCTACAAAATCATCTTTTTCAAATAAGAAAAATCCACCGCTATTTATACACCTGGCGGAAAACACATATTCATAAGTCCAGAGTGTCACGTTCGAACCTCGGTGTCGGTAGTTATTCATCTTCTTCCTATATGACAAGGCGCTACCACCCCGGGTCAAGGTGGACCTGAGAACAACAGCAATTAAGAGGTGGTTCCACGCTCCTAAAGACCTCAAATCTTCCAATCAGTGGCCTTGCTGCCTGATGTATTTTATCGTCATACCCAGGACTCTGACCTGTTGGAAAAAAGAAAATAAATTACATTAATGCCATACGTATTCGTATTCCTCAGACGATGCAAACTTAGCAATTAATTCATCATATCTCTACTGAAAACAGCTCCACGATTCTTTTTTTCTTTTTAATAACAAGAACTGAATATTTCGCATAGTTTAAATTCTATTTTTCCTATTTCTTCCTTCCTTTCAAATTTTCCAGCGATTAGCATGGATTCGTATCATTCAATATGTTTTTATTTATTTAGTTTTTTTGTTTTTTTCAATGGCGTCTCTCCGCTTAGTGGCTTCTTAATTGTAATCAATAACCAGATATAAAACGAAACGAAGAAGTTTTTTTTTTTATGCAAGCTAAAATATTTAGAAATGTTCTCCTATTTCCTGCCACTCGCACAGCAATTCCAGTTTCTGCTTAAAAACGGTCGACACACACACACACACACACATATATATATATATATATATATATATATATATATATATATGATTTATACTCCAGTTCGTTTTATCCGAGTACGTCTGTGTTGATGGTAGAGTCAGGATGAAGAAGACTAAAATAGTTAATTAGACCAAGGTAGTCGAGGTAAACAAGAAAAAATGACTAACTATCAACTGTAAAAAGACAAAATATATAATTGTCGATAAAAGAAACAACTTAAAAAAACAAATTACTTATAGCACGTATAAAAGTCACGCAGGTGTGGAAATTTCACAGTCTGACCGAAAGTGAGATACGAGGCGCAGACGAATAGGAAAAAATAATTTCAAAAACGAGGGAAAATATCAAAGGATCGAAAAATATATTCTTAGAAACAAACAATGGAGCGTTGAACTATTTCAATTCTTATTCTTCCAGAATAAAAAGAAACTTGTTTTTGTTATTAAAAACTCATTTTTTTACCAGAGCTTATATTGCAATTTTTTGTTGTTATTCATTGCTTCGCTCTAGTACACCTTATTACTTGTTCAAAAATTGCAATATGAGCTTTGGTAAAAATCGGTTACTGAGTCATTAGGTTTATAAGTCCCAAAAATTCATACACATATATCCTCAAGGGCACATGGCCCAGTGGATAAAGACGTTGGTTAGATCACGTGAGTTCAATACCAGGCCACAGCAGTGGTATCCCCAAAATTGGAGAGTTGAGTTAAAAGGGAAATAACTGAGACATCTGGAAGAGGCATGTCACATGGAACTGGAACAATCTACTCCGGTGGAATTCGAAATTTCAGTCACTTGAAGAAGGCCGGGGCTTACAACGGTTGAAACGTTGTGAATATAGCAATGAAGATGAGGATAATAGTCCGAATAATGTAAATAATGCGAGTAATCATAATACCGCATCTCAGAGATATAGACAGATATTGAAGAAAAATTCCAATCACCTGAAGAAGGCTGGAGTGTACAACAGCCGAAGTGTTGTGAGTATGGCAATGAAGATGAGGATAATAGTCCGAATAATGTAAATAATGCAAGTAATCATAATACCTCATCTCAGAGATATAGACAGATATTAAAAGAAAATGTGCTAGAAATAAAGGGTTCAAATCGAAATTCCAATTACCTGAAGAAGGCCGGAGCGTACAACAAAAATTGCAATATGAGCTTTGGTAAAAATCGGTTGCTGAGACATTAGGTTTATAATCCCAAAAATTCATACACAGATATCCTCAAGGACACATGGCCCAGTGGATAAATACGTTGGTTAGATCCAGTGACAGGACCCAAAGAGTTGAGATTTCAATACCAGAACCCAAAACTTTGAGATTTGAGTTAAAGGGAAAATAACTGAGACATCCGAACAAGCAGGCTGCATGAAAATAAAACAATCTACCCCGGTGGATGAAATAAAGGGTTCGTTTCAAAATTCCAATCAGCTGAAGAAGCGTACAACGGCCGAAACGTTGTGAATATGGCAATGAAGATGAAGATAACACTCCGAATAATGTAAATAATACAAGTAATCATAATATCTCATCTCATAGATTTAGAGAGATACTGAAGAAAAATTTCAATCATCTGTAAAAGGCCGGAGCGTACAACGGCTGAAACGTTGTGGATATGGCAATAAAGATGAGGATAACAGTCCGAATAATGTAAATAATGCAAGTAATCATAATATCTCATCTCATAGATTTAGAGAGATACTGAAGAAAAATTTCAATTACCTGTAAAAGGCCGGAGCGTACAACGGCTAAAACGTTGTGAATATGGCAATAAAGATGAGGATAACAGTCCGAATAATGTAAATAATGCAAGTAATCATAATATCTCATCTCATAGATTTAGAGAGTTACTGAAGAAAAATTTCAATCATCTGTAAAAGGCCGGAGCGTACAACGGCTAAAACGTTGTGAATATGGCAATAAAGATGAGTATAGCTGTTCGAATAATGTAAATAATGCAAGGAAGTTCGAAGTAGAATATGAACTACAAACAGTCTGTTTCTAAAATGCGACAGCTTTGCGATACATATGAGGAAGGAAGGCTTGGAGAATCACAGGTCCTATTGAAGCCAAGACAACTGATTGATTGGCTTGTTTAACATCATTTAATGCCAACATTTAATTTTTCTTTGGAGCTTTGAAGTAATAAAAATATGATATACGCTATTCTGCTTTCGCAATTGAATACATGGTAGATGATCCTCCGCTTTTGTGCATATACATGTTTGTGTGGATATAATTACTAGGGGCGGCGATATGTATGTTTTATGTTGTAGTTTTCTTGAAGTTAAATTTTGGAATACAGTTTGATTTCTTCAAGAAATTGTCGGATATTATATGGATTAATGTCCAGAAAAAGTTCCTTTGTGTTGATTGTTTGATATTTTTAGAGGCATATCAACACCTCTATGGCTTATTTAATGCCGAAATGTAAATAATGTTAACAATTTTATGGCTTCAACTAAATATATTTTGAATGCAATTGTATACTTTCTACTACAGGTAAAATGTATTACTGTCCATGTTGGTTTGAAAATCTGCCATGACTATTTTCTTATGTTAATTATCAATTCTTTAAGAGTACAGTAAAATGGATTCTTACTTGTTGTAAAATCGAGACAGAAAGAAACTGTTTATCTAAAATAAATTATGTGAAAAGGAAGATTGACGTTGGGGCTGCTCAAAATATTATTAACACCTAAAAAATTCACCTAAGCAGAGAAAAGTGTTCTTAACAAAGTGAGGATTTACAGTAGTAGCAGAAGTTATAAGAGTATTTGACGGAGAGGAAAAATATGTCAGCGAAGTTCATGAAGAGTTCAGATGATCTTTTAAAGAGTGAATGTAGAGTTGTCAATTTTTATTTAACCATTAGGAAGTTGGACGGGCGAAAGATGATGAATAAAAGAAGTTACAGAATGACTGGTGCGTGCAAAAATCTTTCAGAAGTTGGTACTGCCTTGTAGAATTATAATCGAATTATAATTGGCTTAAATTTTTGGAGAGTCAGTTGGCTAGGTTTTATTTAGCAAAATATGATCTTTTGTGTTTGTTTCACACAAATATGATCAGTTTTTTTAAGTTTTTGCAAGTTGCCATGGAATTCTTTGCAGACCGTGGGGATCTGAAAACCCAGCCACCTCTTTTCTCAAAACGCTGACTACTCACGAACAGGATTACGATTAGTTTATTGATTTTGTTTAGCGGCATATCAAATTTAATGGATTATTTAATGCCGAAATGTAAATATTTTGAACACAGTTTTATTGCTTCAGCTACAGATATAATGTATTGCTGGTAATGTTGCTTTGAAAATGTATTGCTGATAATTTTACTATAAATAGGTACTGCTGCTATATGTTTTTACATAAAAATGTATTGCTGATAATTTTACTATAAATAGGTACTGCTGCTATATGTTTTTACATAAAAATGTATTGCTGATAATTTTACTATAAATAGGTACTGCTGCTATATGTTTTTACATAAAAATGTATTGCTGATAATTTTACTATAAATAAGTACTGCTGCTATATGTTTTTACATAAAAATGTATTGCTGATAATTTTACTATAAATAGGTACTGCTGCTATATGTTTTTACATAAAAATGTATTGCTGATAATTTTACTATAAATAGGTACTGCTGCTATATGTTTTTACATAAAAATGTATTGCTGATAATTTTACTATAAAAATGTGTTTTTTATACTTTGATAGTGTTTGGGGTTTCACTATTTGCCCAAAGCTGGGACCCCCTAACAGGTGCTACCACCCCGCGTCGTGGTAGACCTGGGAAACAACAGCAATTAAGAGGTGGTTCCACGCTCCTCAAAAGCTCCAATCATCCGATCAGAGGCCTGATGTAAATAGATGTCAACGTGTCGTCGTCTAGGCTTTAATTCTTTGGCTTCTGTAGCACGCCAGCTTTTACGGGGATGGAGATTTGGGCCCCACATCCAACTCGTTTTGAAATCTGAGTTTTCCTCCTCCTATCTATTTAACAACCTCCCCACAAGACAAGATGCGGCACAGTGCCAGTTTTAACGTTGGGCGTTCCGTGCCCGTAGGTTCGGGCAAAAATTGCCCGTAGCCCCCGTATACACGCGGTCGGGTTTGTCTACCTCCCCAAACGAGAATCTGTCTTCGGTATAGCCTAGTTTTGGTTCCTCACAGACCGGAGGCAGAGAGTTCAACAAGAGAAGAAGAGGAAGAGAAAGCCCCCTCCTTGTCCTCGTCTGTTTGCCAAACAAATTTAGAGAGTCTATCCGGCCCACTACTGTCTGGTACAACGGCAAACGACCGAGTCATACCTTTCCAAGCATACTTGTGCAAAAACAATCCTCAGCTGAAATTTGAACTCGGCATATCAATTCCACTTTCCGCTTCCATAGCTGCAGCACACCCTTAAATAAATAAAACGAAGAAAATCGAAATACTGTACTGATATACAGACAGACAATATATCCTCGGTAAAATTATACGGTTCTTTGCATTCTTCCTATCTTATTGATTATTAATTAGTGTTGTCTCCGAATGCTAGTAGCAATTTATAGGGCAGCATCATTAATAAGTTCAGTGCTCAATGCTGGCAACAACTATTATAATACTATATATATATATATATATATATATATATATATATATATATATATATATATATATATATATATATATTAACAAATATACACATACGTACGTTTGTGGTGCGACTTGAGTTTCGTTGGTTACCCAACTCTTCAGGCACAGCGTATAATTCATATTTACTTATTTACCTGCATATGCATGCTAGCGCGCATATACAGTTGCTAATATCTAGTTATTTAATTTACCTACCTCTATACCAATATATATATATATATGTGTGTGTGTGTGTGTGTGTGTATGTTAGTAACCAGTAATATATATATATATATTAGTAACCAGTAATATGTATATTAGTAATATTTCTATTTCTGATTCTTTCATACCTATTAACCAGTAATATATATATATATATATATATATATATATATATATATATATATATATATATATATACATGGAGAAATATAGTCTTAAGATATGCTATATTTAGGGGATAAAGTGTTCAATATCAGAAATAGAGCATGTATATATACATATATATATATATATATATATATATATATATATATATATATATATATATATATATATTAGTAAATATATATATACCTACGTTTCTGGTACGACTTGGTTACCCAACTCTTCTGGCACAACGTATAACTTATATTTATTTGCTTACCTGCGTATGCACGTTGGCGCGCATATACAGTGGCTAATATCTAGTTTTTTGATTTACCTCTCTCTCACTCTCTCTCTTTTTCACTCTTTCTCTACATATATATATATATATATATATATATATATATATATATATATATATATATATATATATCATTCTTCCAGATCCAGTAAGTTATTGGCTTTACTGTCTTCCTTGGTATGAACGTGATTAAAAATAATAATAATTAATAATTATTTTAATAATAATTTGACTCAAGGCAAGGGAATAAAGCCACTAACACACATGAGGTTAGTGTGAGAAAATATTAGAAAAAGAAAACCTTATTAAGGAGAGAGGGCAATAAAAGAACCGGAATTAAAAAGACAGAAGATACCGATTTATATTCTATTTATATTATTAAAGATCAAAGTTAACTGAGAAGCAAGAAGCTGAATGAGTTTTCCACAAGCGAGAAGTACGAAAGAGGAAACCTTTATCATAAAACATACGGTTGCACCTAGAATTTCAATAGTAAAATGATGAGAGATTGTTATCAATCTAGCTATGCACTTAAATTCGTAAAGTCGCGATAGCAAAGAAGAAGGCTCATCAGAACAATTAATATGAAAATATTTATAGAAAAGGTACAGGGAAGCTATGTAAAGTCGTTGGAGAAACTGAATGCAGCCGAGATGCCAGGTCATGACCAATAATATTGCACATCCATCTTTGAATTTCATCAAGTGTCTGTAAATACATGGCAAAAGAGCCAGACCAGAAGGTACAGCAATATTCTACGGATTGACGATTATTGAACGGTCTAAATGCGTAAGAAAGAATGGTAATTTGTTGCAATCGGAACCTAAATAAATATGCTACAGAATGAAAACTGCATTTGTTGCAATCGTAACGTAAATGATATACATAGAAAAGAAATGCATTTGTTGCAATCTCAGCATAAATATGCATAGAATGGAAACTGCATTTATTGCAATCTAAATATAAATAAGTATACTATAGAATGGCAACTGCATTTGTTCAATTTTAACATAAGTAAATACACTGTAGAATGCATACTGCATTTGTTGCAATCTAAACATGAATAAATATACCATAGAACAGCAACTGCATTTGTTGCAAATTTAACCTAAATAAATATACCATGGAATGCAAACTGCATTTGTTGCAATCGCAACCTAAAGAAATATACTATAGAATGGGAACATCATTTGTTGCAATCTATGAATAAATATAGCATAGAATAGCAAATGCATTTGTTGCAAATTTAATCTAAATAAGTATACTATATAATCCCAACTGCATCTGTTGCAATCGTAGCCTAAATAAATATACTGTAGAATGGCAACATCATCTGTTGCAATCTAAACATGAATAAATATACCATAGAATAACAACTGCATTTGTTGCAAATTTAACCTAAATAAATATACCATAGAATGGCTACCGTATTTGTTGCAATTTTACCCTAAATAAATATACTATAGAATGTTAACTGCATCTGTGGCAATCGTAGCCTAAATAAATATACTATAGAATGGCTACTGCATTTGTTGCAATTTTAGCCTAAATAAATATACTATAGAATCCCAACTGCATCTGTTGCAATCTAACCTAAATAAATATACCATTGAATGCAAACTGTATTTGTTGCAATAGTAACCTAAATACATATACTATAGAATGTCAACAGCATTTGTTGCAATCGTAACCTAAATAAATATACTATAGAATGGGAACTTCATTTGTTGCAATCGAAACATGAATAAATATACCATAGAATAGCAACTGCATTTGTTGCAAATTTAACCTAAATAAATATACCATAGAATGACTACCGCATTTGTTGCAATTTTACCCTAAATAAATATACTATAGAATGCTAACTGCATCTGTTGCAATCGTAACCTAAATAAATATACCATAGAATGGCTACTGCATTTGTTGCAATTTTAGCCTAAATATACTATAGAAGAGAACTCCTTTTGTTCCAAATATAACCTAAATTAATATACCATAGAATGGAAACTTCATTTGTTTCAATCTAAACCTCTCTCTTTCTCTCTGTATATATACATAGACACATATATATATGTCATTCACAGACAGTACTGTTTCGCTGTATCACAGCTCCTCAGTGCGACTAGACTTTCGAATGCCTCAAGCCAGGATTGAAACACAACTAATTTGGTGTCAGTCAGAGCTATCTTCACTCGGTAGAGTTACACAAATATTTTGTGTATTTAGGCAGCACATTCTCTTTTATAGATATTCTATGTCCATAAAATGTAACTATTGATTTTCGCCATCCCGACCGCTGCAGATTTCAAAACACAATATCCAAAATCTGTGTCTAAAGCTTTCGACACACCTGGGTCATCATCAGGAGTGTGTATAGTTAAGTAAGGTGAAGAAAATGTATAGCATTCTAAGTATATAAAAGATTTACCAAGTTCTTCATTATCCAGTCGCAGTTCATTTGAAGTGAATGCCACACGCAATTGAAAATGGATATTCATTGCATTCTCATATTTTGTCTGCATGTCTCTCTTGCCAAAGAATCTGCAGAAAGAAATGGTAAACGGCTTTCGGTGAAATTTCTAGAATCTGATTATATTCTGCTTTTGCTTCTTTCTCCAAAAGAAACAACAATGCTGCTTTTTCGAGAAGCAAATTCCTTTAGTTGGCAGTCCTTTTTCGCACACTGACATTACCAGTATGGAACATAGAAATCTATACAGTAAAAGATTTGCTTGCCGACCATTGGCCCCCGAATTCTAGTGAGTGAACGTGTATATTATTATTTCTTTTTTTTGTGGTATCATCTTGCCAGAGAATAATTTTAAGTACCTAATTAACAAGTCCCCTCCGGGGTCTGAGTAAATGGGCACTGTAGGTAAGTTATTTATATATTCGTGACGATTCATTTAGACGGCGACGGTTTCACGGATATGTGCAGTTCTGCACAAAGTAAACTTTTGCAGGTCTCAGGTGTTGACCTGCCCAGCAATTTTACTCACGTGATTTTTGGGTCCATTCTTTATCATACCCAGTGCCCTTGTCACAACAGGGGTAACCGTAGTTCTATGTTTCTACATTTCTGTTACTTTGATTTGCAGGTCATTATAATTTGAATCCTGTGGACAAGTCATATTAATTAGTTGACAGGTTTCTTTTTTGAAATGTTTTATGAATATCAGGTCTATTTGAAATCACTTTTCATTTATGTGAGGATCGGGAAATTCCACAGTACAGTCACTCCTTTACCATTTGTGGCATCATTCGTTGGTGTTTGTACTATGTAACCGAAGATCTTGCATTATGGGTGTGCTCCATCAAACTATACTTCCTCAGACAAAGATTATCCTCGCAGAAAATTTGCACTGCCAGACAAAGGAGACTTCTGAAGCGATGGTATACTAAGCCTTATTCCGATATTCCCAAAACAAGAATTTAATTTGGATTGTATGGACCACAACGACCCAATGATAACTGGGACAATAGTGGTCTCAACGTCCTACATTCTGTCATTATTATTATTATTATTATTATTATTATTATTATTATTATTATTATTATTATTATTTCCTTTGATTTCTGGTGTGTACTCATTTCTTTTCGGGTCCCGACAAGAGACCTAAGGTTAGAAATGGCATTTTCCACTGACCAATTAAAACACACACACACACATATTTTACATAGATAAAGCCCCTCGTAAGGTGTGGGCTGTACTCGTGAGAACAATTTTTGTATTTCTTTAAGGTATGGGCTTCCAGGAATCCCTTCAATGAGTCTTCTGAAATCTTTTCCAACCAATCCGAGGGCTCTAACTACAACTAGTATTGTTGATGTTTCCATGTGCCACATTTCTGAGATTTTGATTTCAAGGTCCTTG
>OZ038513.1:64827618-64850118 GCA_964036315.1 Acanthosepion esculentum | reverse complement strand
CTAACATTCTCGGCTGACATGAAGTGGAAAGTTTGGTTTGGTTTGGTTTATTCTGTTTAACGGCATATCAAATTCAATGGGTTATTTAATGCCGACAACATTTTTAGGATAGATTCGTATGAATAGAATATGTATACTTTGGTTTAGATTGATTTGGTTTATTTTGTTTTACTGCATATCAACCTCAGTGGGTTATTTAATGCCGACAACATTTTTAGGATAGATTCGTATGAATAGAATATGTATTCTTTGCTTTAGATTGGTTTGGTTTATTTTGTTTTACGGCATATCAACTTCAATAGGTTATTTCATGCCGACAACTTTTTTAGGATAGATTCGTATGAATAGAATATGTATTCTTTGGTTTAGATTGGTTTGGTTTATTTTGTTTTACGGCATATCAACTTCAATAGGTTATTTCATGCCAACAACTTTTTTAGGATAGATTCGTATGAATAGAATATGTATTCTTTGGTTTAGATTGGTTTGGTTTATTTTGTTTTACGGCATATCAACTTCAATAGGTTATTTCATGCCGACAACATTTTTAGGATAGATTCGTATGAATAGAATATATATTCTTTGGTTTAGATTGGATTGGTTTATTTTGTTTTACTGCATATCAACCTCAGTGGGTTATTTAATGCCGACAACATTTTTAGGATAGATTCGTATGAATAGAATATGTATACTTTGGTTTAGATTGATTTGGTTTATTCTGTTTTACGGCATATCAACCTCAATGGGTTATTTAATGCCGACAACACTTTTAGGATAGATTCGTATGAATAGAATATGTATTCTTTGCTTTAGATTGGTTTGGTTTATTTTGTTTTACGGCATATCAACTTCAATGGGTTATTTAATGCCGACATTTTTAGGATAGATTCGTATGAATAGAATATGTATTCTTTGCTTTAGATTGGTTTGGTTTATTTTATTTTACGGCATATCAACCTCAATGGGTTATTTAATGCCGACAACATTTTTAGGATAGATTCGTATGAATAGAATATGTATTCTTTGGTTTAGATTGGTTTGGTTTATTTTGTTTTACGACATATCAACCTCAATGTGTTATTTAATGCCGACAAAAATTTTTATTGCTGGTAATATTTTTTTTTCAAAAAAGTATTACTGGTAATAGTTAACTATTTGCCCATAACTGGGACCCTAACAGGTGCTACCGCCCGGGTCAGAGTGGACCTGGGAACACCAGCAATTAAGAGGTGGTTCCACGCTCCTCAAAACCTCCTGATCAGAGGCTTTGCTGCTGGACGTAGTTTAACGTCTTACCCAGGACGCGGATGTAGTTTAACGTCTTACCCAGGACGCGGACGTAGATTAACGTCTTCCCCAGGACGCTGAAGAGGAAAGACTATACTGAATCCATTATTAGGTCGGCTGCTAAGAAAGTTGGTTCAGTGTCGAGCTTGACAATTTTTCTCTCCAGAATCTATCTTACATATTTATAAGTCTACCATTCGTCCATGCTTCGAATATTGCTGCTATATATAGTCCAGTGATCCTGTTATATATTTAGAGCTCCTTGATAAACCCCAATGGATAATCAGCAATATTAGTGGTGCTGATCTGGCACCTCGGCTTCAGTTACTTTCCCACCGCCGTAAAGTTGCTTCCCTGTGCCTTTTCTATAAATACTTTGATGGTAATTGTTCAGCTAAGCGCTTCATTGTGGTATGTAGATTTTATGAATTTAAACGCAGTACCAGATTAGCAACAAGGTCTCATCAATTTACAGATGAATTGGCTAGACGTAGTTCTATGCTAACAGTTCCTTTTCTCGCACTTCTCGCTTGTGGAACACTCTTCTGGCTGCTTTCTTTTTCCAGTCGTCTTTGATCTTCAAAAATTTAAATGCAACGTCTGTCATTATCTACGGTCTGTCTTGATTGATCTTCTGTTATTCTCGCTCCTAAATAACGTTTCTGTTTTCTAAGTCTTTTACACCCAGTAACACCTCGTGTTTTAGTGACTTTACAGCCTTGCATGGGGTGAATTTGGTTAAAATAAAAAAAATTAAAAAATGACTATTAAGGCATGAAAGATTTTCGCGGATTTTGATGTCATTCCGAAGTCTTTTTTTTTTTTTTGTTTGTGTCCAAATCCGTGAATTTGATTTACTCGGAAAAACACAATAAAAAATTCACTATTTTTTATCCATAATGCTGAATGAGCATAAATTTTCAACTTTTCAGCAAGAAAAATCTCATGTTGATGTTAAAAACTTCCGCAAAATATTGTTGATTTCTTGAAAATGGAATGAACTTTTATGATATGTCTCTAATTTGTATTTAGATACATTGTATTTATTTTAAATTTTTCTAGTTGAATTGTTCACCTACGTTGCATACGATCCATTATTGCACATAATTAGGTTACAATAAAATCTTATTTTATGTGAATACTAACTTATGAAAATTAAGGTGTATTTGAGACGGGGGCCCCGTAGAATGGATTGGGGTGGGTTGTATAATAGATTTCGGGGAACAGGAGACACTTGCACCAGCCCTGAAGTCAGTATCCCGATTTTTAACTTGGGTCTGAACATCATATATAGACAGGAGAGATAAATGTGTTATCATGTCGTCTATAAAGTAGGTGATCATCTAACAATATCGTTCTGCCATTTAAAAATAATAAAAATTATTGAAATATTTAGTTGGATTGTAAAATAAAATAAAGTTACAATACAGCCTTATGGATTCTGACAATTCATTACTGCAAATGTATAGATAACTTTATGGATAGATATAATTTGCCACTTATCTTATGTAGATGTGTGTGCTTGTGTAGGGTATGAATATTAAATTCCTGAAATTTGAAACCCCGAATTTATAAAATCCCGAATGGACAGAATCCCGAAATTTAAAATCCTGAAAGATCAGAATCCCGAAATTTAAAATCCCAAAAGATCAGAATCCCGAAATTTAAAATTTGAGTTGAATTGTTCACCTATGTTGCATACGATCCATTATTACACATAATTGTACAATAAAATTTTACTTTATGTGAATACTAACTTATGAAAATTGAGATTTAGTATAGTGGGTTCGTTAAATTTGAGTTCGATAATGATTCTCAAGGACACATGGCCCAGTGGATAAAGGCGTTGGTTAGATCCAGTGACAGGACCCAAAGAGTGTGAGTTCAATACCCGGTTAAAGAAGTGGAAAACTTGGAAAAGGTAATTAACAGGAGATAACTGATAACTGACATCCATTAAACATGGCACGTGGAACTAGAACAGTCTACCCCAGTGAGCGAAATAAAGCGTTCAGTTCGACATTCCAGCCACATGAAGAAGGCCGAAGCGTACAACAGCCGAAACGTTGTAATAAATATGGCGACAAAGATGAGGACAATAGTCCGAATAATGTAAATAGTGTACATATTTATTACAACGTTTCGGCCCTTCAGTATCTATCTATATTTCTGAGATGAGGTATTGATTTCTTTAAGATGGAATCATCTATTATGACATGTCTCTAATTTATATTTAAATACATTGTATTTATTTTAAATTTTTCTAGTTGAATTATTCACCTGTGTTGCATATGATCCATTAATGTATATAATTGTACAATAAAATTTTATTTTATGTGAATATTACCTTATGAAAATTGAGATGTAGCATAGTGGGGAGGCCTTATCATAGATTGGGGTGAGCCACAAGACCCTTGCATTGGCCCTGCTCAACCTTATATATGTCTTGCGTAACAGGAAAAGTTCTTTAGAAACAAAGAAAAATGTACTGAACTGTTAAGCGATATGGATCCTCGTGTATGGCAGTGGATTCTCGACAAACTCTTCGAGACTTCAGGCAACAGAAATGTGGATCTACAGAAGGATGCTGAGAATACCATAGACTGAATTTGTGAACAAAGATGATGTCTATGAGAAAATAGAAACAAAAAGGGCACTTATAATTAGAATCAGAAAAGAACACTTGAAGTTCCTGAGGAAAGTGGGCTTGGAAAATTTAACACTTACATGATAGATCGAAGGGATTGAGGAAAACGGAGAATAAACTAGCTAACGAACCTGTTAGCAGAACAGGAATTAGGAGAGATAGCAAAAAGTCAAAAATTGTTAAGAGCTACAAAGAACAAGAACTTGTGGAGAAACATAATCGCTAACGTCTTGAAGGCAGAAGGCGCAAATATAAGATGTTTGCCAGCAAGAGAAGGCAAGGAAAGTTACCCAGTTCGGAGAGAAAAACAGTATAGCGAAGAAAACGGGGATTTACCTCGTCAAACTAAGCGACAGCGAGTCGCGTGTATTTTACGACGGAAAAGCTGGCGGAAAAAGAAAATGAATTCCCAAACAAAATGGCACGTATTCCGCATGACCTGCTGAAGACGGAATATCTGAATTTTAAAAAAAAGTCTGATGCAGGAGTCGCAATTAAACGTACTTTGATATGCAAAATACTGGAGATCGTCTCTCAGCTGTCGACGAATGGAAAAAAATGTTCGCCCGATAAAAGCAGTTGGTGTTCTCGAATCTGGGGGGATTTCGGCAATTTTTGGCTACCGTGTTTGGTGGAGAATGAGTTATTTCTCTGACTGGTGGCGTGCATTTTGATTAGCGAGATAGTATTTGCGAATCGAGTTTTCGGCCTTTCTTTCTGACCTCGATGTTCGAGTCGGAACTTAGTGATTTATTCTCTGTGACGTGGAAATAATCTGCGACAAATATTTCCTTTGCAATCCCAGTTTACTTACAAACAGTATTTGTATAAGATTGCATGTATATTGTTATTGATTACATTGCTTCTTTGGTAAACAAAGAAAAAACGTACCTCAACAGGTGATGTTAATCTCACAGGTGATAATGCAATGAATTGTCATAATCATAAGGCTCTATTGTAACTTTATTTTATTTTACACTCCAACTAAATATTTCAATAATTTTTATTATTTTTAAATGGCAGAACGATAGTGTTAGATGATCACCTGCATTATAAACGACATAACACATTTATCACTGTTGGCTGTATATGATGTTCAGACCCATGTGAAAAATCACGAATGTAGAAATCCTGAAATTTTAAATCCCGAAATTTTAAATCCCAAATTTATCAAAATCCCGAAAGATCAAAATCCTGGAAGATTGAAATCCCAAATTCCTAAAATTTGACATACCGAATTTATAAAATCCCGAAAGGACAGAATCCTGAAATTTTAAATCCTGAAGATCAGAATCCCGAAATTTTAAATCCTCGAAGATCAGTATCCCAAGAAACAGACTTTGGGGAAAAAACAGGTATTTCCATTTTTTTCGATTCATCCAAAAGACCATTTTTCGGGATTATGATCTTTCGGAATTTTAAATTTCGGGATTTTGATTTTTCGGGATTTTAAATTTCGGGATTCTGATCTTTCAGGATTTTAAATTTCGAGATTCTGATCTTTCAGGATTTTAAATTTCGAGATTCTGATCTTTCGGGATTTTAAATTTCGGGATTCTCATCTTTCAGGATTTTAAATTACGGGATTCTGAACTTTCGGGATTTCAAATTTCGGGATTCTGATCTTTCAGGATTTTAAATTTCGAGATTCTGAACTTTCGGGATTTTAAATTTCGAGATTCTGATCTTTCGGGATTTAAATTTCGGGATTCTCATCTTTCAGGATTTTAAATTTCGAGATTCTGATCTTTCGGGATTTTAAATTTCGAGATTCTGATATTTCAGGATTTTATATTTCGGGATTCTGTCCATTCGGGATTTTATAAATTCGGGATTTCAAATTTCAGGATTTTAAGATTCATACCCTACACAAGCACACACATCTACATAAGATAAGTGGCAAATTATATCTAGCCATGAAGTTATCTATATATTTGCAGTAATGTATTGTCAGAATCATAAGGCTGTATTGTAACTTTATTTTATTTTACACTCCAACTGAATATTTCAATAATTTTTATTTTTAAATGGCAGAACGATATTGTTAGATGATCACCTACTTTATAGACGACATGATAACACATTTATCTCTCCTGTCTATATATGATGTTCAGATCCAAGTTAAAAATCGGGATGCTGACTTCAGGGCTGGTGCAAGTGTCTCCTGTTCCCCGAAATCTATTATACAACCCACCCCAATCCATGCTACGGGGTCCTCGACTCAACTACACCTTAATTTTTATAAGGTAGTATTCATATAAAATACAAATTTTATTGTAACTTAATTATGTATAATAATGGATCATATACAATATAGGTGAACAATTCAACTAGAAAAATTGAAAATAAATATAATGTATCTAAATACAAATTAGAGACATGTCATAATAGATCATTGTATCTTAAAAATCAACAATGTTTTGTGGCTATTTTAACATCAATTTGAGATTTTTCTTGTTAAAAAGTTGAAAAATTTTAACATATTCAACATTATGGATAAAAAAATCAATTTTATATAATGTTTTTTTTTAAAGTATGATCAAAACAAATTTTCGGATTTGAACGAAAAAACCCAAACATGACATGAAAATCCAAGAAGAGAAGGCAATAAAAGTTACTCTGTTCGGAGAGAAAACAGTATTTGTATAAGATTGCATGGACATTGTTATTGATTATATCGCTACTTTGGTAAACAAAACAAAACAAAAAAAAGGTACCTCAACAGGTGATGTTAATCTCACAGGTGATAATGGCAAATCGTTATTGTTTCCATTTTAATCCCATCAGCTGGAGGAGAGTCTGATGACAATATCTAGATTCTGTCTGTCATTGAAGCTATATACATCACAGGGTGAATGGGAAAGGATTTTTTTTGTTTTTGTTTTTTGTTTTTTTTACGTCCGCCGGACATAGGCAGATGAACAGTTGGGTTAATTTGAACTTGTCCTATTCTGTACTTATATAAAGGTGCTTTGGTTTTGTTAAGTGATACAAATTCTCCATGATATGTTGTTTGGGCTTTTCCTGATTTCTATTCGGCATATACGCTTATCAATTTTATTTGGTATTTGATAGATAGATAGATAGATAGATAGATAGATAGATAGATAGATAGATATAGAAAGGTAGGAAGTGACTATGATAGTTAGATAGATAGAGAGAGAGAGAAAGAGATAAACAAACTAAGATAGATAGAGAGAGAGAGAGAAAGGGGGAAACAGACTTAGATAGATAGATAGATAGATAGATAGATAGATAGATATAGAAAGGTAGAAAGAGACTATGATAGTTAGATAGAGAGAGAAAGAGAGAAATGGGAAACAAACTAAGTTATATAGATAGATAGATAGATAGATAGATAGATAGATAGATAGCCACTGATATTCTGTGTCTACCAGACGTTTGGTCAAGATTCCACCCATGAAATGTTTCGTCTGTCATAATGTATTTTTTATTCAGTCTCTTTTTGTTTAAACTTTTTATTGTTTTAACTGTTTCTTGTTCTTTTTATTTCTTTATTTTTTCTTTAAATTACTGCTCTTTTAGGCAAGTATGTATGTACATATCTATCTATCTATCTATCTATATATCCCAGTCTGTTCTCATCTATCTATCTATCTATCTATCTATCTATCTATCTATCTATCTATCGCAGTCTGTTCACATCTATCTATCTATCTATCTATCTATCTATCTATCCCAGTCTGTTCACATCTATCTATCTATCTATCTATCTATCTATCTATCTATCTATCTATCTATCCCAGTCTGTTCACATCTATCTATCTATCTATCTATCTATCTATCTATCTATCTATCTATCTATCTATCTATCTATCTATCCCAGTCTGTTCACATCTATCTATCTATCTATCTATCTGTATGGTTCATATATATTTATCTGTCTCTCTCTCTATATATATATATTACTATCGGGAACCATTTAAAACATTTATCTCTCTCTCTCTCTTACTCTCTCTCTCAATCTATCTATGTCATTCTGTTCATATCTATCTATCTATCTATCTATATATATATATATATATATATATATATATATATATATATATATATATATGCATGTATGTATGTATGTATATATATATATATATATATATATATATATATATATATATATATATATATATATATATATATATATCTACGGGCATCTGTACTGCACATTAATTAACTGTCGATTCCCATGATATTTAATGCAGGTTTGTCTTGCGTAGTAACCTGGCCCATGTAGTAACCTGGCCCATGTAGTAACCTGGCCCATGTAGTAACCTGGCCCACGTTCAAATATTGTACGCTTTTCAAAGAGCAGATCCTGAACTTATACTCAGTGAAAACTTTATAACTATCACGCCCATTCCTAATCTATCCCCTGCCCCCATTGGTTAGGTGATTCTGTTGAATTCTCAGAACAACTGTCAATTCCCGCGTTGTGTGTTTTTCCCCTACGAAACCAATCAAAACAAACATGAGAGTAATCAAATTGAAAACGAACAAAACTAGCAAACCCAATCTCAAAAAAACGTAAACCCAGTTATACCATCACTTACACCAATGTAAGGGCGTCTACGTTCGAACTTTCCAGAAGTGGAACTTCATCATCTTCAATCTCAACCTGACCCCCTTTTCCTGTCTGAAACCGTTATAAATGCTTCAATCCCATTGCAGGAGCTCACAATCCCGGGCTACTCGCCCATTATAACAAAATACGACCACCTAAATCGCGACGGTCACAGGCTTGATGCCTACATCAAGGACGGGTTTCCCTGTAGCAAGGGCACAAAAAAAAAACGAGGACCCTGATATATGAGTTTCCGCGTTGCACGTATCCATCGTACCAGATCCGTTTTTGCCATGTATTGTCCTTAGGATGAAAGCCACTGATCCAGACAAAATTCTTAGTGGTCGTCCTCAAGAATATCAACCCAGATATTATCCCCGATTCTAACCAAGAAATTTAACCGCTACTTGAAGGAGAAATCTTTCCCAAGCCTGTAGGTGTCAAGAGTATGCCTGGTCATCAAGAACGCGGGCAACCGATCCCCCCCTTCCCAGTATGGATCCATTAGTCACCTCAGTATCATCACTAAGCTGTTTGAGGAATTAATCAACAAGAAGGTCGTTGACCACTGGGATAGGAACAACCTCTTGTGCGACAAGCAGTACAGGTTTTGATCAGTCCGATCCACTGCTGATGTCCTAATTTGAATTTCACATAGAATTAGTGAGGCCCTGGACGTCACCCACGCCGAAAGGATCATAGCATGAGATATCTCGAAGACCTTCGACAAGGTGTGACACAAAGCTTTGCTGCACAAGCTCTCCACCTATGGAATCACTGAAAAGGTTTTCTCTATTATAAAATCCTTCCTAACAGGTAGATCCCTGAAGATAGTTACTAACGTTCAGTCCTCCTAGGGCTCACTTCTTGGACAAACCCTTTTTCTGATTTACCTAAATGATCTACCTAAGAATATACTCCGATTATTTTTAAACGTCTTTGTCGATGATACGACGATATAAACTAAAACTCTTGACGATCAGAGATTGACAGCGGACCTCTCTTCCAATCTAGCACTGACCTTCCCATTGGGGAAAAACTTGTTAGTCACATTCAATGCCTCGGAAACCAAACTAGTTACATTCAATCACAGTCGATCGATCCCGTGCCTTGAGAAAATACTGGGTCTCTAACTCGCACCCGACATCAAGTGGAACTCCTATATACGATCCATCGATAAAGATGCAGGTAAAATGATCGGCTCCATGTACCCCTACGGTAAGTACCTCACTCCTTATGCTATCCGCCGTCCTGGGTATGACGATAAACTACATCCGCGTCCAGAGTAAGACGATAAATTACGTCCAACAGCAAGGCCTCTGATCAAGAGGTTTTGGGGAGCGTGGAACCACCTCTTAATTGCTGGTGTTCCCAGGTCCACCCTGACCCTGGGTGGTAGCATCTGTTAGGGTCTCAACTATGGGCAAATAGTTGACACCCAAACTTGAGATACATGTGCTATCCATTTTAGTTGTGTCCGTCTTTGAAAGTCTTCAAGGGATGTGGTTTTGGCTATGAATATCTGAAGAAATTGAAGTTAATGGTCATTTTTTTATTTTATTTAGAGACAATGCTTGTAGGTTTCAAGCGAATTTATTCAATATGTTAACTTCATTGTAAATATCTATGCCGATGATATGGCGATATACGGGCGCATCTCTAAAACTCATGACGATCAGAGATTGACAGCTGACCTCTCTTCCGGTCTAACACTCACTTCCTAGTAGGGAAAAACTGGTTGGTTATATCCAATGCCTCTAAAAACCAAACTGATTACATTCCATCACCGCCGATCAGACCCCAAACAACCACCAGTCATGATGAACGGATGTCGCCTCGAGTAGGCCCCGTACCTCGAGATGTTATTGGGCCTCAAACTCACACCTGATCTCGTGGAATCCCTATATACGATACATAGCTATAGATTCAGGTAAAATGATCGCCTCCTTGTACCTGACTCGTCATGCTATCCTCTAGCTTTGTCACACAGGTGTCTGCTAATGGTAAAGTGCCTGGCACGCATTTTATTGTAAATTAATCGAGTTAAGTGCCAAGAAATAGAAATGCCATATTTGTGGTTTAGTTTGATATTGAGGAAAGTGGGCATGGAGAATATAATATCCACAGGAGGTATTGAAGAAAAGCGTGATAGAAAGGAACAGCGAGTATCCTAGCTAACGGTCTGGTGTAAATAGATTAAATGGAAGTTATATTGAAAAGACAGAACATGGTAAGAGCTACAACGTCTGAAGAGCCATGGCCTCACCCCACCACATTCTGAAGGAACACTGCAGACAGAAGTTGACATTAAGACAATGAAGAACTATCCCCATTTTATCCAATTAAAAAATACTAACCACTCTGTATAAAAGTCTGTTTAACTACGAACGATCAGTTAGTTAGAATAAAGCTTCTAAAGTTGATATTCAGCGTTGTCTATTGGCAGCTAACCAATCTTCCAATACTAACTTCCCAGTGGGGTAAAACTGGCTGGTTGTATTCAATGCCTCTAAAACCAAATTGATTGCATTCCATCACCTCCGATCAGACCCCAAACTACCGCAAGTAATGATGTCCTCTCAAGTATCTCATACCTGACCCCCAAGTGGAATTCCTATATACGGTCCATCGCTAAAGGTGCAGGTAAAATGATCAACTACCTGTACCCCTTCATAACACGTCATGTTACCCTCTAATTTTATAAGAACCAGATCAGACCGGAAATAATAGAATACTGTTGCCATATTTGGTCAGGAGCTGCCCACACCTCACTTTCCAGTTTTGATGGAGTTCAAAAGCGTCTCCGAGTCCTTGTGGGAGAAGAATTATTTCCCATACTACAACCCCCCCCCTCTCTCTCTCTCTCTCTCTCTCCCTCTCTCTGTGCGTGTGTGCGTGCTAGGACCAGTCATACCACTTACATTGGAGCAAACTATCCACATTCCCTCCGTATCCCATCGGCGAGAAGTAAGCTCCACTCAAACAGCTTCTCCCCGCAAACTACTGCCCTGCGGAACAGACACCCCAGAGGATTTTCCTCTGATAACTACAATCTTAACATTCTAGAGTTTACCGATATCTTCCCCCACCTATCCATATAAACTACCACTTATCGTAACCCTTTACATCGAGTGACCCCCCCCCCCCGGCGGGCCTTGTACAGAGTGAACCTTATTGTAAAAATAGATAGATAGATAGATAGACAGACAGGTACATAGATAGATAGATAGATAGATAGATAGATAGATAGATAGATAGATAGATAGATAGATAAAGACAGCCATACATCCATGAATGAACCAAATATAATAAAGCTGTGTACTCTAGCACACGTGCAGATACAAATCTCGAATATAGAAATCCTGAATTTTAAAATCCCGAAATTTGACATCCAGAATGTATCAAAATCCCGAAAGATCAAAATCCCGAAATTTAAAATCCTGGAAGATCAGAATCCCAAAAAATAGTCTTTGGGAGAAAAAACTTTTTGGAAATTCCTTTATTTCTAAGCATTTACAAAATAGAGTTTGAATAGATTTTATACATTTGAAACATTCAGAACTCATTAAAAAATATAAAAGCAGAATACGGCATAGGCGGTGCGAAAATTTAGCAAGCAACGCTCACGTCGCGGTTTATCGCATTATATATAATATATAATTCAAAACCTGCCGAGGGTCGTTTGGGGACCTTCTGGCATCCGTTGCATCAGGTCCCTGTATTCGTCCCTCCAAAAAGTGTGGATGGCCCTGCACAAAGCCTTCACCACTATAATCAAATCCTGTGCAGGTGTCGGGCTTTCAGTTTCTGGGACCTGATCTGTCTGACCCTCATACGTCGAGTTCGACGGGAGAGTCCATCATATATATATATATATATATGTATTTCCATTTTTTCAATTTCTCCTCAAAGGGATTCTGATCCTTCAAGATTTTAAATTTCGGGATTCTGGTCTTTCGGGATTTTAAATTTCGAGATTCTCATCTTTCGGGATTTTAAATTTCGGGATTCTGATCTTTCGGGATTTTAAATTTCGGGATTCTGATCTTTCAGGATTTTAAATTTCGAGATTCTCATCTTTCGGGATTTTAAATTTCGGGATTCTGATCTTTCGGGATTTTAAATTTCGAGATTCTGATCTTTCGGGATTTTAAATTACCGGATTCTGATCTTTCAGGATTTTAAATTTCGAGATTCTCATCTTTCGGGATTTTAAATTTCGGGATTCTGATCTTTCGGGATTTTAAATTTCGAGATTCTGATCTTTCAGGATTTTAAATTTCGAGATTCTGATCTTTCGGGATTTTAAATTTCGGGATTCTGATCTTTCGGGATTTTAAATTTCGAGATTATGATCTTTCGGGATTTTAAAATTCGAGATTCTGATCTTTCGGGATTTTAAATTTCGGGATTCTGATCTTTCGGGATTTTAAATTTCGAGATTCTGATCTTTCGGGATTTTAAATTTCGAGATTATGATCATTCGGGATTTTAAATTTCGGGATTCTGATCTTTCGGGATTTTAAATTTCGGGATTCTGATCTTTCGGGATTTTAAATTTCGAGATTCTGAGCTTTCGGGATTTTAAATTTCGGGATTCTGATATTTCGGGATTTTAAATTTCGGGATTCTGATCTTTCAGGATTTTAAATTTCGGGATTCTGATCTTTCGGGATTTTACAAATTCGGGATTTCAAATTTCAGGATTTTAAGATTCATACCCTACACAAGCACACACATCTACATAAGATAAGTGGCAAATTATATCTGGCCATAAAGTTATCTATATATTTGCAGTAATGTATTGTCAGAATCATAAGGCTGTATTGTATCTTTATTTTATTTTACACTCGCAACTAAATATTTCAATAATTTTTATTATTTTTAAATGGCAGAACGATATTGTTAGATGATCACCTACTTTATAGACATGATAACACATTTATCTCTCCTGTCTATATATGATGTTCAGACCCAAGTTAAAAATCGGGATACTGACTTCAGGGCTGGTGCAAGTGTCTCCTGTTCCCCGAAAACTATTATACAAACCACCCCAATCCATGCTACGGGGTCCTCGACTCAACTACACCTTAATTTTCATAAGGTAGTATTCATATAAAATACTAATTTTATTGTAACTTGATTATGTATAATAATGGATCATATACAATATAGGTGAACAATTCAACTGGAAAAATTGAAAATAAATATAATGTATCTAAATACAAATTAGAGACCTGTCATAATAGATCATTTATCTTTAAAAAAATCAACAATGTTTTTCGGTTATTTTAACATCAACTTGAAATTTTTCTTGTTAAAAAGTTGAAAAATGTTAACTTATTTAACATTATGGATAAAAAAGGATTTTATATAGTGTTTTTTTTTCTTTTTTTTTATGATTAAATTTGATCAAACAAAACAAATTCGCGGATTTGAATGAAAAAAATGACCTTAGAATGACGTCAAAATCCGCGAAAATTTTTCATCTTTCATTTGTGCTTAGTTTAATTTGTAACTTATATAAATGTAGGTAGAAAAAGCAAACATTGATAAAATAGCGAGGGTCACAAAGCACTGCCCGTGGCCCTAAATCAGGCTTGCTCACTACCTTCCCCTGGTCGGGAGATAGTACGCGCTGAGCCTGTTGATATATATATATTTTTTCCTTTTTTTTTTTTTATAGATCGTGATACAAGTCTTTTTCTTTATTTGTAAGGCAAGCGTAATCCAACCTTCCTTAAGTTTTTTTTAAACTTCTGTTTGTTTTGTTTTTTTTATTTTACTACAAAGAAATAAATGGCTGATCTTAAGCGATCATAAATTAGTTCATATGCATGCTCTACGCATGCATCTGTGATAAAAGCCGTAAATTAAGCAATTAGTACTTTTTTTAATTTTTTTCTTTCTATGATGTACACCTGTCTTTAGCGAAACAGTTATGGCATATTTAAAATGAGCCTTCTAACGCTTATCTTTCTTCCCTTACTCAAAGTATTTGTTTTAGATTCCCAACGTTGAGTTAGCGGACGACTTAAAGATGCAACCGAAGGCATTTCCAACGCAATGAAACGTGATACGCACTTAGGTACAGAGTCACGCTTACTGCCTTTTTGTACTAATTCTTTCGTTTTTACTCTCTCTCTGAATTACGAATTTAAGAATGCTTTATTTGGGAGAAGATGGTGACTTTGTTGACGAAATATGGAGTCCAAATTGATAATGGGGTTTATTTGGCATCGTTGCACTGAAATTAGTAGTGTTAATCGGAAAGTAGCAGTTATTCTGTGGATGGATTATTTTGCGTTGCGGATGCATTAGGATGTGGTAGTGGGGGAGGTTAGTAAGGGGAAAATAGTAGTCGTAGTCAAAGAAGAAAGAACGAAAGAAGTACGCCTAGTGTGAGTGTTTCGGTCGTGATTAGGTTATGGTTTTAAGAGAACGGTGGGAAAAAGAGTTTTTAAAAATGAGGAAAGTAGAAGATAGACAAATAAATAGATGATAAATACATGCAAAAAAAAAAAAAAGGGAAATAAAAAAAGGGAAAGAAAGAAAGAAAGAAAGAAAGAAAGAATTTAAGACGGGGAAAACAAAAAACGCTAAGTTGAAAATTAGCAAAAAATATTAGAATAGAATAAAATAGAATAGAATAGATAGATAGATAGATAGATAGATAGATAGATATTATTAGAGATTGAGATAGATAGATAGATAGATAGATAGATAGATAGATATTATTAGAGATTGAGATAGATAGATAGATAGATAGATAGATAGATAGATATTATTAGAGATTGAGATAGATAGATAGATAGATAGATATGATTAGATTGAGATAGATGATTAGATTGAGATAGATAGATAGATAGATATGATTAGATTGAAATAGATATGATTAGATAGATAGATAGATAGATAGATAGATAGATAGATAGATAGATATATAGATATGATTAGATTGAAATAGATATGATTAGATAGATATATAGATATAATTAGATTGAGATAGATGATTAGATTGAGATAGATAGATAGATAGATAGATATGATTAGATTGAAATAGATATGATTAGATAGATAGATAGATATATAGATATGATTAGATTGAAATAGATATGATTAGATAGATAGATAGATAGATAGATATGATTAGATTGAAATAGATATGATTAGATAGATAGATAGATATATAGATATGATTACATTGAAATAGATATGATTAGATAGATAGATAGATAGATATATAGATATGATTAGATTGAAATAGATATGATTAGATAGATAGATAGATAGATATGATTAGATTGAAATAGATAGATAGATAGATAGATAGATAGATAGATAGATAGATAGATAGATAGATAGATAGATAGATAGATAGATAGATAGATACATGTTGCTTCTTTCTTGAGTCGGTTGGTTGGTTAGCGTAGGGAGACAACCTAGATTGTCACGTCTACCTTCTTACACTTAGCTTTGCGTGTGTGTCTTAGTAAATCAAGCCAGTGTGCGAGTGGCGTGCGTGAGCCCTTGTTTTTGAGTGCATGTCCCCAACCCTCTCTCTTTTATAACTGTTGATTCTTCTTCTTCTTTTTTCTGGGAATAAACTTTCTCTCTCGGTCCTTCTTTCTTTCTTTCTCTCTCTCTCTCTCTCTCTCGTTCGTTTATTACTTTTTTTTGTCTTCTTAACTGATCTCTTTCTCTCCTTTTTTTTTCTCAAACTTTTTCTCTCTCTCTTTTTCTTTCTTTCACCCTCTCTCTCTCTCTCTCTCTCTCTCTCTCTATTTCTCCGTCAGCAGCCTCCTATTTTTTCTTCTCCTCTCCCTTTTCCTCATCTCTTCCTTTTTTTTCTCCTCCTCCTCCTGCTGCTGCTGCTGCTGCTTCTGCCGTGGTCGTGGTTGTGATCGTCACCGATTCCCGACTCTGATGCCGCCGCCTCTGCCTCAACATTATGTGCTTATAATTCTTTTCACCCTGTCTCCTCACCCTTAACTGCTCCTCACCTATGTGGCGCGTCCATCCCTGAGTCTGCAAAAAAAAAAAAAAAAAAAAAAAACCAAAAAAAAAAACCTGTTTATTTAAAAAAAAAAAAATAAGCCACAACAACAAACAAAAACAAAACACAACTAATATCAAACCAAAAAAAAACAACCCTTTTTAAATTTAAAAAAAAAAAACACTAAATATATAATAACAACAAAAAAAAACACACACTTTTATCCACCACCAGACCCTCTTCTACTTTACCCAGGTATGTTTTCCATTGCATTTTTTAGTAGTTGCACATTTGCCTTCTACGTCTTTTATCCGTCCGTCCACCCTGCCTTTCTTCTTCTCTCTATCCAGATCCTATCTGTCTACCCCCGTTGTAAAACCGAAGACACTTCTATTTTTTTCCGTTTCTGTCTTTTTAATAATAGTAATAATAACGATCATGAAAATGATGATGATGATGTCGCTGACTGCTATCACACCCTCACTTCCATCGCAGTAATCAAAATTTCCCACTACAATAACCTTTTGAGTAAATCGACTCAGCACCCTGCTCTCATTACTTAGTTGAAAGTATCCAACTCTTTCGCAAAAAACTACAGGAATGGACGCAAAAGAAAAAAATGGTAAATGCATTTATACGGTACCAATTCATTTTTTCCCCCTTTCTCTTTCTCTCTGATTCTCTTTCTAATGTGGAGTGTGACAGCAGTCATCGACAGTTAAGTAATTTGATAACATCTCATTCTAATTCTTTTGTTGTTGCCTTGGCTTTAAAAAAAAAAAAAAAAAAAAAAAAACAGATATCAGAAGTGTCAATGTGGTCAATTTTTACTTTCTTTATTTTTTTTAATTGTTACATTTTAACCCTAAACCTTTTTTTTTACCTTTTTTAAACCAACCTTACCTTTTAAAACCTAACAATTTACCTTGTATTCTAATATATATACCTATGTTTACCTTTCATGTTTGTTATGTTTTTTTTTAACCTTTATCCTTTATAATATGACATTCCTTTAAAACCAACCTTCTTGCTAAAAAAAAAAAGAAAGGAAAAAAAACTTGTTCTGAATATTGTTTGCCTGGTGTGTGTGTAGATAATTTAATATAATTATTAACTTATAAAGCATAAATTTCTTGTGTATATATTTAAATTAATTAACTTATTTGCATGGAATCAGCTTCTTAAAAAGTCAACAATTGGGTTACCGGTGTCAGGTTCTCATAAACTTAGCTTTACATACAGGTACGCGCTTCAGATGATTTTTTCTACACTTAAAAAAAAATCTCTGAATACTTGTTTATCTATTTAGAAAAGTGGAAAAGTGGAGACTGTCTTCTGCGATATTAAAAATTGTAAAAGGAAGGAAAACACTTGCATATTTACCTACCTAGTTGAGATATGAATGAATGTTTTTGTGGTATAAACTGAAATTTAGTGGAAAGAAAGACCAAGTTTGTGTCTTCATGGTGTATATATCTATATATAAACTTTGCATGTCTATACCACACCCTTTGTATTCCTTTTTCTTTTTTTTCTTTTTTTTTTTTTTACCAAATCGTTATTTTTTTTTAACTTTCCATTATCTTCCTTCACGTATCTTGTACCAAAACAACCTTTCTACCTCACCTTACCTTCTAGTAACCTCACCAAAAAAAGTAACTTTACCTTCAAAATCCCTTCCTATTTTACTTCAACAATATTTACAACACCAACATTACCCCCACGCCCCCCAAAAAAAATTAAAAAAAAAAAAGATAGAAAAAAAAAAAAAACAGAAAAAGATGTTGCTTCGGATTCCACAAGGCTTCGTCATATCTAAGAATTCTATAAGCAACTGTTGGCATCATTAGCTATTCTTTGATCCACTATACGATTATGATTTCGTCTATGGATTTTTCTTCGTCGTCTTCATCTTCTCCGGTGTGAATCGTCATCTATTCCCAAATCGCATCGATTCTTTTTACCTACTTTCTGGTCATATCAGGGAGGATATTGCCAAATTGGTTCTCTGTTCGAATTCAACTGGAAGTCCGCAAAAAGAGTACAAAACACAGGAAAAAAAAAAAAAGAAGAATGGAAAAAAAAAAAAGTAAAATTTCTTATAAAGAAAATATGAAAACAAAAATCAAAAGAAATTTTTAAAAAAAAATAATTTTGGCTTCTTTTACCAAAAATTTTCAACAACGTGAGGATAAAAAAGGCTATTACTACACTTTTTTTTTTTTTTTTTACTGATGTTATTTTAAAAAAAAAAAACGGATGAATCTACTAAAGTAAAAAAAAAAAAAACTCAGGAAAATAACTACAGAAAAAGAAAATTGAAAGGTCAAACTTGGATATACATACATTACATACATGCATAAACCTAATTTATATCGAGAATGTCAGGTGTATGTATATATATATATATATATATATATATGTACTTGTTTTTACTAAATATGGTGAATAAGGATGTATAAATTTATTATTTAATTTATTGAATTTTTTCTGAGTGCTTGACTGAGAAAGAACTAGTGGATATTCCAGTACAGTTTCTTTTTGTGTTCTGTTTAACTAGAATCTCACTTTATTTTTAATTTTGCAATATAATTCCTGGTTTTATTTAAGAACTCCAAGAAAAAGAATAAAACAATACAATTGGTCCGCTAGAATTGTTTTGTTTCGTTTTATTCTTAGTAGAAATTTCATATAATTTATCTACTTTTCTTTCTTTTTTCTTTCTTTCTTTCTTTCTCTCTTACACACACACATATGTAATAATACACACACACAAACACGCTTACATATAACTTTATTATATATATATATATATATATATATATATATATATATATATATATATATATATATATAAACTTTTTTGAGTGTCTTATGTTAAAAATGTCTTAAATCCTTTCCTGCTAAGTGAAAGTATATCTTATGCAAATATACTTACACCGATATTTACAGATATATAATTTGTTGAACAAAAATGCAACGTAAATCGTTCGATAAGGTAATTAAATCAAAAAACAAAAACAAAAAATATCTAAGCCGGTGCGTATGTCTTCTTGTTGATCGAAGGTTTGCCTGTTTTGAATAAAAAAAGGGGGGAGGTCTCTCTTGTTGTAAATTAGTATTTTTTTTTTTAACATTTTTTTTCAAGTTTTTATACATGCTTTCTAATCTACCTGTAAACCCTTCTTGTCCCTTTTCTACGAAAGATTTATTTTCTTGATCTATACTAGGAAACTAATAATTCATATTGTTATTGTCATGGCGGTCCAGTAGCAGACGACAGCTGTTGTTGGTCTTCAACTAAAACTAGCATTTTCGATTTTAATCTACTTTTCCTTTCTCAATAACCTCCTACCCACAAATCATAGCAAGATAACATGCTTTTTATTTCAGTTATTATTACTATGTCTTTAACTGAAAAAAACGTTTTAAACATTTTTCCCCATTCGCAAAGGAGAAAGTGAACAAAAACACGCACTATTCTTTTTAAATAATTACAAAAAAATAAAACAAAAAACTCAGGGTTTTTTTTTTTTTTTCGCTCTTCTTCAACTCAGAAAGAGTAGGTGTATTTTGAATTTTGATCTAACCATCTTATTCTTGACATAACTTATATCGAAATCAATCAGGGCGGTGTTTTTTCACTCGCTTTTTCTTCTATTCTTCTTACAAAAAGTCGTTAGTAAAAGAAAACCGGGACTTATTATCAAGTAACCTATATTAGGTTGCATAAAAATTATTTTATCTCTAACGCAATGTTCCAGACATTTTTTATACACCTGGCGTAAGGTGTAATTTTAAACTTATCTATTTAGTTAATAAATACAACAAAGGTAAAACAACCTTAACACGCAGCCGGTGTCCATAGCAAAAATGGCGATTTATCAAATATCGCAAAAAAATACTTTTATCTCTTTTTACGGATATTTAAATATTGGATTTCCAATTGAATTTCATGCGCCAGATGTGTGAACTGTTTGGCACAGTTTAAGCAATATAAAATTCAGTTATTTTCGTTTAAAATATATTATATTGCTTGCGTGAGTAAACTAGGACTTTTTTGTTTTGTCTTTTTTAACAAGTACCTTTTTTTCTTAATTGTTTTCCCCGGCGTCAATTCTTTTAAACAGGTCATTAAAAAGACGAAAAGGTAAATTTGCAATGTGAAATAGTCCAAAAATAAATTATGGGTTGGAGAGAAAAACGAGACAAAAAAAAAAATTCATAAAAATAAAGTTATCATTTACTACAAATATGTTCTTTTTCTCGATTCGTTATTACGCGAAGAACGTAGTAAAGAAATCCTTTCTCTCTCTTCTTTCGATTCTGTTATCTTTCCTGCCACTGTATCATCTAGCAAATTTCTTCTTCCAAGGTGTCACTCCATCTTTTCCTTCTGCGACTAAACAGTAGTCGTACTATTTGGTCCATTTTTGTTTACCACAGCTATGATTGTCGTAAATAACATATTTCTTGCATTAAGTCTCCCTATTTTCAACGATACTAAATGGCATCATCTTAGATTCAATTATTACTATGTACTCTACAATGTATGTCCTTATCATGAGCTTACTTGCCATAAAACTATAAGAATTTTGATAGAATTATCGATATGCGATCGAAAAATAGTGGCCGGTCATTCCTCTGATTAGATTATGGGATGTTCGATTTATTAGATTCCGAATTAATAGATTTCCAATCATTTCTCAGGATTTTTTTTTCATTGCATTCAGTAGTTTAAGGTAAAAAAAAATCCGTTGATATATATAACCCAAGTGGATTCTAGTAATATAAAAATATTAGAACTGATCCACAAAAAAAGAGCTCGATATATTTATACAGAACAATATAATTCCACACTAGTTCCACACCGGGGTTGAAAAGACAAACGACCTTTTTTCATCGTCTGCCAAAATAACCTATTCCTAATATGAGGTCTGGTAAAAGGATTTGTTTGATTATTAGTATATATATATATATATATATATATATTAATTGACACTTTTGTTCCGTTTATCTTCCTTTATCTATAATCGATTATCAATAAAAGACCCACGATTATTGGTGATTATTCAACAAGGAAGAAAGCTGTCATCACTGATACCTTTCTCGCGATTCACTTTGCAAGTTCCCCATTATTTTTTTTCCTTTTTTTTTTTTATGGTTGTCTGTCTTTTTTAAAATAACCAGAGAGAAGAACTTTCCCCACCCACCAAAGAAATAATCAATCCATTAAAACCGAAATCCCTCTACGTACAAAATGGATATTTGTTGTTAAAATCTCATTTTCTATTCACCTTGTTAAAAAAAAAAAAAAAATGTAACAATCTGTTCAAATTGTTGATTTCTTCAAAGCCCTCAATGCGGGAAAACGTAATTCGAATTCTTGATCTTTTTGAAATGAGTCAATTTTCTTTTTAATTAAGCGGTCAGAAAATAATTGATTTTACTAGTATTTTTGTGATAATCGCTTACTGTTTTTTTTTTTTTTTTCTTAAACGACGTTCAACCTGCTTTGGCTGAATTTCAGAAAACTGAAGTTATCTATCGCGTAACAATTGACATGTTGTGTGGAGTTCCACGCAGCTGTCATTTCGCCAATAATCTAACTTCAAAATTAAAATCTAAAATTCACTTTCGTGTTTCGTTCACTGTGCAAATTCCTGGTATTCCTAAAGGTTTTTATAGAAAATTTAGGTGTGTGTAGTTATGAATATTTTAAAATTTACCTAAATGAGGAATAATCTTTTAAAACCACAGATCTTACCAGTCGAAACGTATTCGTTTAAGTAGCAAAAACAAAAATGAACAAACTAAAAATTCAGTTTTCTGGTTCCTTTTCACCTGCCAATTTCTAAGTATCGTTTTGTACGCGTTTTCTCAATGCCATTGTATCTCTTCTAAAATCAGATACACTATGTATGTATCTCTTCCTCCTCTAAATACTTTTTTTTTTTTTCAGAAGTCTCGTTTGTTTCGACAGTGCTGTTG
>OZ038513.1:64815118-64822618 GCA_964036315.1 Acanthosepion esculentum | reverse complement strand
TGTATTTTGATTGGTCATTCCAGTTTATGTAACAGCGTTTGCCCTTGCGAGGGATGTTTGATTGATTTGAACCTTTTAAAACCCTTTATTCTACATTCAACACCATCACTTGTTAAGACACCAGAAGTGTTGAAAGAAAATGGCTATTTTTGTAGTGATTTTATAACATGTTTATGTTATAATTTTCGAATAAATAATGCGTGTATATATATATATATATATATATATATATATATATATATATATATATACATATGTTCAATTTTCCCCAGTCAGCTTCATTAGTCGGAATATGTCAATCACCATTCAGTGATGATCCCTATGTCCACTGTCTGTCTGTGTCTCTCTCTATCTATCTATCTATCTATATATCTATATATCTATATATATATATATATATATAATGAGAGAGAGAGACGCTCAATCTCGAATATTGCGCACTCTTCCCTTAGTAATCGTAATCTCTCTCACTTGTGTGTATATATATATATATATATATATATATATATATTTGGTGACATTGTAAGTGTGTGTGAGTTCAATCCCTGATATGGGCAGTGTGTACTTGTACTCAGTGGAGTAATAACAGCAGAGATAGGCACAACAGCCGAAAAAGTTGTGATAACAAGTACTAGGATAAAAACAATAATTATCCGCATGTAAATTTTATATATATATATATATATATATATATATATATATATATATACATATATATATATATATATATATATATATGAGAGAGAGAGACATTATGATTACTGAGGGGAGATTGCTCAATATTGGATATTAGATAGATATAGACAGTGTTGACAATGGAATCAACATTGCATGGTGATTCTCATTATATTCCGACTACTGAAGCTGATTTTGAAAAAAAATTATATATGTATATATGAGTTTGTGACCCTGGGTTTCACGCTTTTGAGATCATCAAACATATCGCAAACTTGTATCCATACGACTGAATGTTAGCTCTATCACCGGTCTTCCAAAAAGTACGACACATAATATATATATATATATATATATATATATATATATATAAATATATATATATGATGAAATATAGTTTTATGGTATGTTATATTTATGGGTTAAATTGCTCAATATCAGCGATAGGACGCATTTAAAAATCATTGGACATTGAAGACAACACCCAGACTCGACAGTCTGTTTCATACTTTAAAACAATCTTCAGATCATATATATATATATATATATATATATAGTGCATTGTTCCATTTGATCAGATGAAGGAAAATGTTGCAGGCGGTTGCATTTTTCCACACTTTGTATTAATTATTTTACAGAAAGTTTTGTATGAGAGAGAGAGAGATAGAAAGAGAGTAAGATTACTAAGGGAAGAGTTTTTTTTTTTTTTTTTTTTTTTTTTTAAAGCTTTTCACCCCAAGCAAGGCTGGAAGCCACTGGCATGCAAGGGGTTACAGAAGATTTGCAGATAGGAGTGGTAAAGGAGAGGATGTGGAGAAGGATAGTGGATAGATCAATGCAAGGGGTTACAGAAGATTTGGAGCGAGAGCAGATAGGAGTGTTAGAGGAAAGGATGTAGAGAAGGAAAGGATGTGGTGAAGGATAGTGAATATATCAAGAAAAGGGGTTACAGAAGATTTGGAGCGAGAGCAGATAGGAGTGAAAGAGGAAAGAATGTGGAGAAGGATAGTGGATAGATCAAGGCAAGTGGTTACAGAAGATTTGGAGCGAGAGCAGATAGGAGTGAAATAGGAAAGGACGTGGAGAAGGGATAGTGGATAGATCAAGGCAACTGGAGATGTCGATTGACGTTACATTTGAATAGTTGGAGATTATAGTTGTCAGGGAAACAGGAATAGGGAAGGGAGTTCCACAAGTGAGAGGTGTGAGACATGAAGCTATTGGAGTAGAAGAGACGTCTACATTTAACACTTTCAACAATGAAAGAGCGGAAGCGGGAGCGGGATGCCAGCCTCGTAGGACGCTTGAATTCATAAGGCCTGGGAACCAGCGAAAGCAGCTCCTCGGAGCAATTACCGTGAAAGTATTTGTAAAAAAGACAGAGCGAGGCGACGACGCGTCTGTGAGAGAGCGACTGCAGACGAGATGACAGATCAGTGCTCAATATTGGAGACAGAGCATATATATATATATATATATAATATATATATATATATATGAGAAAGATAGTGTGGACATAGGAATCCTCACTGATTATATTCCGACTCTTGAAGCTGATTGGGGAATATATATATATATATATATATATATATATATATATATATATATATATATATTGGCATTTGTTTACATTTGTAAAAACAATACGCTAGATTTAGTTGTGTAACTCTACCGAGTGAAGATAGCTCTGGCTGACACCAAATTAGATGTGTTTCAATCCTGGCTTGAGGCATTCGGAAGTCTAGTCGCACTGAGGAGCTGTGATACAGCGAAACAGTACTGTCGGTGAATGACATATATATATATATAGAGAGAGAGAGAGAGATAGATAGATGTGTGTGTTCGTCAGCGGCACTTCGAGACGGTGTAATGGTTAACATGCTCGCTAGAACATTTACGACTGAGTGAGTTCGATCTTCACTGGATGCCTCATACCTTTCGGCCTTGTGCCACACCTAAGCTATGCTAAGAAAATCACTATGTATATTATGTCAGTTAATTGAAAACAAATTATAGCATAAAGAAAAAGCTGTTTCATAATACAATAGATGGAGCAGATAGGTTCGCCTCTCGCCACTTTTCACACGTATCCCCGGTCTTTTTTTAACTGTAGGGCTTTATCCCTTGTTCCATGTTTCGGCCTGTCATTTCTGTTCCTTCTTTCATTCCTAGTAACTCCTTCCGTCTTAGTGTTTTTACCTCCTTCTTTGGGACGAATTAATTTTAACAAAATAGGTTTCTTCTCCGATCTTGTCGTCTTCAAGGCTAGTTTCACTTTTTATCTATCCTACGAAGGTCTTGCTCCCTACCTGTACGCCCGTAAAACAACCACCTCATTCAATAACCCTCTATCTTGAGTGGCTCTTTGGCCTTGTATTTCGTGAAAATTAGTTTAAATAAACAATCAGGATATGTTTATTTTTTAAATTTATTACCCTCTCGACGACACCACAGACGTTGTTGGGGGTGCCATATCGTGAAAATTCCAGACCAGCTACTCCTGATTCCCATGGCCCATGTAGAACGGATCTACGTTCAACCCAGTGAGCGTGACCGGCGTTTCCAGAACCTCACTACAGGCGGTGGCATTGACCCAGGGGTCATGCAAAAAAGGGCAACACGACATGGCCCTTATTGCTCACAGCACACAGGACCGTAACCGCAAAACCGTGTGTATTTCGGTGAGGTCAGCTTAGAGCCAACTGTCTTTGATCAACTGGCCACTTTAAAGAAGCTGGCTATCACCGAGTCCGTGTGATTGGCGGCTATTATCAGGAGCACAGCGTTTTTCCCCCGTTTCAGAAGAGATTCTGCTGAATTAACCTGCTCGAGACGTCCGATCTATAAATCTTAACGTTAAAATTTGACCCATGCCTAGTAACCTTACTTTAGGTCGATTTAGTATAGTTCTCATAAGATCGTTAAAATATATACTCAAATATTTAGCGCAGCACATATATATATATATATATGTCGATTTAGTATAGTTCTCATAAGATCGTTAAAATATATACTCAAATATTTAGCGCAGCACATATATATATATATATGTCGATTTAGTATAGTTCTCATAAGATCGTTAAAATATATACTCAAATATTTAGCGCAGCACATATATATATATATATATAATGTGCTGCGCTAAATATTTGGGTATATATTTTAGCGATCTTATGAGAACTATACTAAATCGACCTAAAGTAATGTTACTAGGAATGGGTCAAATTTATATATATATATATATATATATATATATATATATATATATATTTCCAAGAGGATAGAATCCAGGTAGTGCTCAATGCCCAGGAAGAGGAAGAATATAATATAAAAGTCTCAAACACTAATATTCCATGGTTATAATTTATTACATTGGAATTTGTAGGTCTGATGAATTGGATCGTGATTACGATTCCAATGTAATAAATTATAACCATGGAATATTAGTGTTTGAAACTTTTATATTACACACACAAACACAAACACATATACAGATAGATAGATAGATAGATAGCCTGAAGATGGCCTTCAATCATTAAACGGATTGTCGTCCCCTGGTGTTGACATCAATGTCCATTTTTATATTCTATATTTACATACGCTCTTTCACTGATATTGAGCACTTTTATCCATAAGTACAACGTAACTTAAAATTAGATATTTATCATATATACAGTGGGTGTGATGGGTAAATTGCCGCCATTTCTATTTTTTAATTTCGCCCATGCGCAGTGATAGTTTTTGGTTTTATCGACTGCTCAGTATAGTAGGGTCAGTAGGGCACCCGTCTATGAGAAAAAGAGCAACGTGACGCAATCCAGTTGAGTGAGAGACCGATAAAACACCTTGGAACACCAAAGATGAACTAAAGGCAAGGATTATGGCAGCATTCACCATCTCCGTCAAGGAGACTGTCCAGAAAAGTTGCAAGAAATTCCGAACTCGTTCTGAAGGCCGTGGTAGAAGCCAATGGCGTTTTTTATTGAATAAATTTACTCTTTAGTATTCCAAGATATTTTAATGTAATTGAGATATCAGTGTTAGTTTCATTTTTGAGTAATTTAACCGACAATTTATCTATCGCACGCTGTATATATATCGGGATAAAATATAAATCCAATATCGATCGGATTCCGATAGAATGTTAAAATAAAGAACAAATGGAAAACGTTTATCAATCGAACATGTTTCAATTTTATTAAATCTTCATCAGAGAATAAGATATGGAGAAAAAGAACAAGAGCATGTATTTCTTCTTACAATAATTCATTCTCTGATGAAGCTGTAATAAAAGTGAAACATGTTAGACTGATAAACGTTACCTATTTTTCTTCATCCTATCATGCAATATACTTATTTGTTCTTTATATAATTCTGTCGGATACTGTTCTATATATATATATATATATATATATATATATATATATATATATATATATATATATGTATGTATATTACCTACAAAAAATCCAAAATTACCTCATGTGGGTATAAATTGATTTTAACCAACGCCAAGTACGATGCCTTATTCAACACTGGCAAATTAGACATAGAATTTAAATTAGACAGAAATTAAGAAATTGATACTGGACCTACCCAAATCGACGCCTCAGACAGATAAAATGCCCAAGTGTGTGTATGTATGTATATATATATATATATATATATATATATATATATATATATATATAATACATGTTAAATCCGACGTATTTTTTCAATTGATTTGCTTAAACGTTATTGTAAATGGACACTCATATTCGAATAAATGCTCTGACCATTTTAATTAAACAGCATTATACTTAATTAAATTTGCCAGCATTGCATATTCGAGAAGACTTGTCGGAAAATATACGATCTCCGGCAGTACTCGAACCGGCATCCATTGTGGGGGAACGTCATTAGATTTGATACGCTTAAGCGTTCGTTCACATAAGACTTCCGGTTAAACAAAGCCAGTCAGATCCAATGATGGTTCGCCTTAGGATATACAGGCTGAATATCTCGAATATTCAGGTCGAAAAATAAATTACTTTTTACTCAAATATAATTATCCATCTAAAATAACGTTTAACCAAAACAAATCCAATAATATATATATATATATATATATGTAGTCTATATATTTTATACATATGTAGTCTATATATTTTATACATATGTAGTCTATATATTTTATACATATGTAGTCTATATATTTTATATATATGTAGTCTATATATTTTATATATATATCGTCTATATATTATATATATATATCGTCTATATATTATATATATATATATATATATCGTCTATATATTATATATATATATATATATCGTCTATATATTATATATATATATATATATATCGTCTATATATTATATATATATATATATATCGTCTATATATTATATATATATATATATATATCGTCTATATATTATATATATATATATATATATAGACTATATATTATATATATATATATATATATCGACTATATATTATATATATATATATATCGTCTATATATTATATATATATATATATATCGTCTATATATTATATATATATATATATATCGTCTATATATTATATATATATATATCGTCTATATATTATATATATATATATCGTCTATATATTATATATATATATATCGTCTATATATTATATATATATATATATATCGTCTATATATTATATATATATATATATATCGTCTATATATTATATATATATATATATCGTCTATATATTATATATATATATATATCGTCTATATATTATATATATATATATATCGTCTATATATTATATATATATATATATCGTCTATATATTATATATATATATATCGTCTATATATTATATATATATATATATCGTCTATATTATATATATATATATATATCGTCTATATTATATAAATATATATATCGTCTATATATTATATATATATATATATCGTCTATATATTATATATATCGTCTATATAATTTATATATATCGTCTACATAATTTATATATATATATATGTATATATATCTTGACTATATAGTCTATTTTATATATATATATATAGTCTATATATTTTATATATATATATCGTCTATATATTTTATATAATAACCTATATATTATATATATATATAGTCTATATATTATATATATATCGTCTCTCTATATATATACCGTCTATATATATATATATATCCATCGTCTATATATGTCAATGATCTCTCTCTCTCTCTCTCTATATATATATATATATATATATATATATATATATATCGTCTATATATATATATACGTATACATATATCTATATATGCATACATATATCTATATATATATATAAATATATCGTCTATATATATATATGTATACATATATCTATATATGCATACATATATCTATATATATAAATATATATATGGTCTATATATATATATATATGTATACATATATCTATATATATATATGTATACATATATCTATATATATATATGTATACATATATCTATATATATATATGTATACATATATCTATATATATATATGTATACATATATCTATATATATATATATATAAATATATATATATCGTCTATATATAAATATATATATATCGTCTATATATAAATATATATATATGGTCTATATATAAATATATATATATCGTCTATATATAAATATATATATATATCGTCTATATAAATATATATATATCGTCTATATAAATATATATATATCGTCTATATATAAATATATATATATCGTCTATATAAATATATATATATCGTCTATATAAATATATATATATCGTCTATATAAATA
>OZ038513.1:64797618-64810118 GCA_964036315.1 Acanthosepion esculentum | reverse complement strand
AGCGTGTGTAAATATAAAAGTGCTCAATATCAGAGGTAGAGCGTGTGTAAATATAAAAGTGCTCAATATCAGAGGTAGAGCGTGTGTAAATATAAAAGTGCTCAATATCAGAGGTAGAGCGTGTGTAAATATAAAAGTGGACATGGAAGTCAGCACTTAGAGGCGACAATCTGTTTCATGCTAGTGCAATCGTCAGGCAACTCTATGTAAATATATATAGTCTATACTATATATATATATATATATATATATATCGTACATATCTATATCGTATATATATATATATATCGTACATATCTATATCGTATATATATATATATATATATATCGTACATATCTATATCGTATATATATATATATATATATATCGTGTACACATATATATATATCATAAATGTATTTGTATCATGAATACATCATATATATATATATATATATATATATATATATGCATGTATTTCTATCATATCTATATAGTATATATATATCGTATATTTATATATATGTTGATATCGTATATATATGGTATATGTATATATATATGTATATCATATAGTATTTATGTATATATATTTATGTATTTATATCGTGTATATATACATATATATATATATATTGTATATATGCATATATATATATTTATACGTCATAAATATATATGTTATATATATATATATATATATATATATATATATATATATATATATTTATATAGCATAATGAGAAGCCACGTATACTTCTGAAGAAAGATCGGGGTCGATCTGAAATATCAAATATATATTAAAAAAATATAAATACTTCCACAAAAAAATCATTCATTTTTTTAATTTGCATCTTTTTAGTTGTTTTCTATATATATTTATATCGTGTGTGTATGTATATATATATGTATATATATTGCATATATAATATATATATATATATATATATATATATCCTATATATTTCTGATATATATACATATATGATTTATATATATGTGTATATATATATATTTATATCGTATATATATATGATATATATATACATATATGCTATTTATGTGTGTGTATATATATTTATATCGTATATATATGGTATATATTTATATACTATATATATATATATCGTATATATATGTGATATATATACATATATGCTATTTATATATATATATATATATATATATATATATATATATATATATATATATATAGATAGATAGATTGATGTGTGGATATTAACTAAATTACGAATTATCAGCTTCTGTTTCTGACGATTTGACGAACCGTGAAACTCTCAGGCGAACTTTGTCGTAGTTTTCAACGTATGAGGTTAGATCGGCCACCCACTTCTTATAACCGCACAGCCAGCAGACTACTCGCATGCATGATTCGATTATGTCTGTGAAGACAGAACCCACCACCGATTTTGCAACAGCTGAATACAGAGAACCTGTGTGCCATGAGGTCACCTCACCACTCTCCTTAGGTTTTTGACTTCAGAGTCGTCCTTCTCTTAGACCGATTTCAACTTAAAACTCCAAAACAATGTCTGTTCTGCTATTTGACCCATAGATGGGGGTGAAGACTTGTATTCATAACTTAGGTATATGTGTATTTATTAATGTATACTTTATAGATCTTTTTAACTACATTGATAACGGTTTTGTTTTTGCTTAAATTAAATATTTATTTACCTATCTAAATATGTACATTATCCCACACATATATAGTTGGTAATATTTCGTTATTTAGTTTATATTCACGCTTGTATCTCTCTCTCTCTCTTTAATATACACACACACACACACACATGTATATATATATATATATATATATATATATATATATATATATATATATGTGTGTGTGTGTGTGTATAGAGACATATATATATTATTACAAGAGATTATAATAAAACTGTTTTGAAATCGCTACACAAAAGCGTTCCTGTTTCAATACTATGATCGTATTTCTTCAGGCGATGGTAAGTAACTTATTGCCTAAAGAAGTACAATCATAGTAGTGAAACATGAAAGCTTTTGTGTAGCGATTTCGTAATGTATAATCTCTTAAATAAAAATGTAGTAATATATATATATATATTGTGTGTGTGTGTGTATTTCAAAGACATATATGACGTCTGTAGTTTGTATATCCGCGTGGGGAATATTTTGGGCCTAATATTTAGAAAATATATCTGAATTATGATTTTTTTTTTAAATGTTTCAATGACGATAATGAGGCTTAATGTTGTTGGGCTTTTTTTTTACTGATTTTCTCCCGATAAATAAAAAAGAAAGGCGGTGGCTTGTGTTTCAAATGGAAATCCCACTTCACTCGTCTCGAGCCGAATTGTAATCTGAACTTTGCCTCTGCGTTGTTGCGCGTTATAGACCAGTTGTGATGCGTCTATAAAGAATCCCAAAGAGGATACAGAAGAGAAAAAGACAGAAACAAAAAAGGCGGCAAGGCGGATCCCTACTGTACTCGACCGGGTGTAGAAAACGAGGGGGCGTGTTAAATTCCATCATATTGTTGTAAGCCCCCGCGCGCGCACACACACACATATACACACACGTATACACACACACACACACACTCACGCGCACTGCAAGGATATGTTGTTTTTTTTTTTTAAGAAGACAGGCGCATTGAGAAAGGCAAGTTGACTATATTTCTGCTACTAGCTTGAGACAGGCAAATTTTATCATTCTTTGTTCTTTGTCATCGTAAATTGTAACAATTCTACCTTATTTCTTTTCTTTTCATTTTACCGTCGATTTTTTTTTTTTAACGAGCATTTACGAGTTTCTTTCTCTTTCTCTCTCTCCTCTTTTGCTTTTAACTCTCACATTCACCCCTCCCTTACTACTCTTTCTTTTCAGTTTCACTTTTTGCTTGTCTCTCTATTTCTCTGTAGTTCCGACATTTACCGTTTTTTTTTCTTTTTTTTTTTTTTTTTTTAGTACAACTTTCACTTTGTAAATCTTAGTAAACGACTAATATTGCATAACTAATGACTAATCGTAATAAAAGAGAGATCATTTCTATATATTGGGTGTGGCAAAACGTTCAGTCACATTTAAAAAGGGAAACAGAGTTAAAGAAAGGAAAATAAATGTACGTAATACCATTTGTTTTCATTTCGTTTTAAAAATGAAATCAGTCAAGTGGATGCCGTTACTTTCCTTTCACACACTGCCGAAGGCGTTCACGAAAGTTAAAAAGGTTCATTTCATGTGGATTGGCAGCAGTTTCTCGAAGAATGGCATCTTTTAACTGTTCATTAGACCCAAGGCGAAGACCTTTGATTTCGAGTATCCCCACAGAAAATCTAATAATGGGTTCAAACCAGATGATCGGGCGGCCAACTCCCTTTGTGTTACAGTTACCGATTCGTTGTTCTTGATAAACGTTTCCACGATGAAAGCTCGATACTCCCCGATCCTATTCATGTTGTCAACTGAAAACGAAATGAAACAAAATGGCATTATATGTCAGTCAGTTATGTGCCATGCGTGATACACGCTTAGGCGATCATGTATCTTTCGATACATGACTGACGAGGCAGATTTATTTACTCACAGTAGGTTGCCATTTCTTTCTGAGGCAGACCAGTTGCCATCCAAGGCTATAGAACACGGTCTGTCCTGCTATTTACCCATAGCTAGGGGGAGAAGAGGAGAATTCATACCTTTTCGAAGCGTATTAGCACGTCAGTCAGTCAGTTATGTGCCATGCATGATACACGCTTAGGCGATCATGTATCTTTCGATACATGACTGACGAGGCAGATTGTTTTGCCCGCAGTCAGCTGTCATTACTTCCTGCCATCCAAGGCTATAGAACCCGGTCTGTCCTGCTATTTAACCATAACATAGGGGAGAAGAAGAGTATTCATACCTTTCCCAAGGGTATTAATTGCATGTGATATAATGGATTCAACTGGAATTCGATTTCAAAAATAAAGATACATTTTTCATTCTTTACTGTATTTATTAAATCTGCAAATATGTCTGGTCATTTTGCTGCACTCTGTATATCAAACCAAATCTGTTTATCATTGTCAGTTTCTAGGACACAGAGTGGGCAACGGGTTTGTTGAATTTTCTCAAAGAGAGATAATTGTTTTTTTGCAGAGTTCTTTATAAATCCATTGAAGACAGGATTCTTCTCTCTTTACTGGTAATTGTAATAATAACCGTTTCCCTATAAGGAAACATTTGGCATTCTTTGACCAAGCAGTCAGTACTGCTTTTGGTTGAAATTTATAAAATTTTTCTCTTAAACCTATTTTTCAGGAAAACAGGTTTCTTAAGTGCAGTAACTGTTATTGCTTTTTCCAGTACTGATTGGGTTTTCCATCATAACCTATTTAAAATGGCATGGAATGTTAAGGTCTTCATTATGTTATTATTTCCTCTGAGTTGATAATATCCTGACTCAATTCCCTCAGTCTTGTTAGTTTCTTGGACTCAAAGTAGGCAATGGGTTTGTTGAATTTTCTCAAAGAGAGATAATTGTTTTTTGCAGAGTTCTTTATAAATCCATTGAAGACAGGATTCTTCTCTCTTTATTGGTAATGGTAATAACAACCGTTTCCCTATAAGGAAACATTTGGCATTTATTGACCAAGCAGCCAGTACTGCTTTCGGTTGATATTTATAAAATCTTTCTCTTGAAACAATTTTTGAGGAAACCAATTTTCTCAAGTCCAGTATCTGTTATCGCTCTTTCCAGTACCAATAACGGTTTTCTTCCTAAGAATTTCTTTGAAGTTGCGTGGAACGCTAACATCTTGATAATATGATTATTTTCTCTTTGAGTTACATGTGCTATCCATTTTAGTTGTTGCTGTTGTCCTGAAAGTCCTCAAGCGATGTAGTTTCTGTTTTGGGGTACAGTTCTTTGGAAATAGTCCAGAATTCCAAAGAACACACGAACACACACACACACACACACACACACACACACACACACACACATTGAATAGTTTCATAACGACTACAGAATTCACAAACTCCTACATACGCACTCACATCATACAAGTGTGTGTATTTGTGTGCATGTTTGTACAAGTACTAGGCAGTGCTAAAACGTTTCTCGTCCTGACCCACTTTCCCAAATCAATATTCCAGTGACCAAATATCCGAATGTTGATCAGATTTTGGTCAGTGGGTCGGGCCGGGAACTTTTCAGCATCTGTTTTTACGGCTCATCAGTCCTTTGTGTGTTATTTAAAACTGAAAAAAATATGTTCACTTGTTAGAACATTTTCTCCCACATTGAAATCTTACTATTTGACCCATAGATGAGGGGGTGGTATAAATTCATAGCTTTCACAAGTGTATTTGCACACAACTGAATGTAAAAAACGTGACTGGAATTCAAACTCAGCTCTCCAATTTATTATTCCAAGCTATAATATATATATATATATGTATGTATGTATGTATGTATCTATCTATCTATCTATCTATGTTAGTCTCTTCATATGTCAGTACGTATGTATGTATGTATGTATGTATGTATGTATCTATCTATCTATCTTCTTATTCTTTTCACACACACACACACATATATATATATATATATGTGTGTGTGTATGTGTATCTATGTATGTATGTACGTATGGCTGTATCTATCTATCTATCTACATTAGTCTCTTTATATGTATGTATGTATGCATGTATATATGTATGTATGTATGTATCTTCTTGCTCTTTTCCTATCTATCTATCTATCTATCTATCTACGATACTCTCTTCATATGTCAGTACGTAGCTATGTATGTATGTATGTATGTATGTATCTATCTATCTTCTTTATCTTTTCACACACACACACACACACACACACACACACACACACACACACACACATATATATATATATATATATATATGTGTGTGTGTGTGTGTCTTAATTTTGTGCAATTATAGATTTGTGATATCCAGCTAAGCAATGTCCTCCTATTTTCTCTCTATTTTTCTTTGACTTAAACCTCGATTATGATTTATAGGTTGTTTCTGTATTCACAGGTAAGATTTCATTGCCAGGGGTCCATTTGAAATGCTAATACCTTTCTGAATCCGACGTTTTATTCGGAAGAATCTTCGGCTCAGACTCCCTTGTCTAGAACTTGAGATAACAACCAGACTCACAATAACGATCTATCAATTATAGGGGGTACCTGCAATGCCACTCCTCGCCAACCTTTTAACCGGTTGATCAAAACGCAATGATCTCTCCGTATTACAATAGAGATATGGCTCCGATCTAAATGTGAATTACTTTTGCGGTTTCTTTTTCCTGTTCTTACTATGCATTTGTTAGAATTTGTGTTTCAACGCTTGATATGATTGTTGATTGATAGCAGCAACCGTTGGTTCATGGCAGTAGCACTAAGTATAATTAAACAGAGATCTGCATATAACTCTATTCGCACTGAATGCATTTAATGTTGCGACTGCTTTCTGCATTACACTTAGTTCCTGCTGCTGCTTTTCCTGACCAAAGTTTTCTCTTGAAGAATACTTCAAAACTACCTTACGTATCTCATCATAAATGGAGGCTAGAACAAGAATTAATAAAAATCATATTGAAATGAATTAGGGAAATCACTTCAAAATAACATCTCCGTCAAGTTCAGTGAATATCAACTTGACTCTATTTCACTGCATGTCGATTGACTTCATAAACAACAATTGGGGATTTCCAATTATCGAAATCTGCAGTCAGAAGCAATGATGTTAAATTCCTATTATAATCTGTCATCAAACAATTTCTTGAGCAATTCATTAAGATCATGAGAATATCTATTGTCCTTTTTATTAGATGAAACTTTGTCATTAATATAAATTTTTGACAAGTATTTATTTTCATCTTTATTGGTCAAATCATTCTCAACCATTAATACTAATTTTTGACTTGTAATTGCTTGCATTTTCATTGTTATTGGATGACGTATTGACAAACATTATTATGTCCAACAGGTATTTACTTCCAACTTCATATTTTATTAGAGGAAGTATTGTCAGCCATTACAATTAATTGTTGAATAGTATTTATTTCCATCTTTATATTATATTAAATGAAGCATTGTCAGCCATTATTATTAATTGTAGACAAGTATTTACTTCCATATTCATATTTTATTAGATGAAGCAATGTCAGCCATTATTATTAATTGTTGACTAGTATTTACTTCAATTTCCATATATTATTAGATGAAGTATTGTCAGCAATTATTATTAATTGAAGACAAGTATTTACTTCCATCTTTATATTGTATTAGATGAAGCATTGTCAGCCTTTATTATTAATTGTTGACAAGTATTTATTTCCATCTTTATCTTTAATTAGATGAAGCATTGACAGCCATTATTATTATCTGTAGACAAGCATTTACTTCCTTCTTCATATTTTATTAGATGAAGCATTGTCAGCCATTATTATTAATTTTTGACTAGTATTTACTTCCATATTCATATTATATTAGATGAAGCATTGTCAGCCATTATTATTAATTTTTGACTAGTATTTACTTCAATCTTCATATTTTATTAGATGAAGCATTGTCAGCCATTATTATTAATTTTTGACTAGTATTTACTTCAATCTTCCCATATTATTAGATGGAGCATTGTCAGCCATTATTATTAATTTTTGACTAGTATTTACTTCAATCTTCATATTTTATTAGATGGAGTATTGTCAGCCATTACAATTAATTGATGAATAGTATTTATTTCCATCTTTATATTTTATTAGATGGAGTATTGTCAGCCATTACAATTAATTGTTGAATAGTATTTATTTCCATCTTCATATTTTATTAGATGGAGTATTGTCAGCCATTACAATTAATTGTTGAATAGTATTTATTTCCATCTTTATATTATATTAAATGAAGCATTGTCAGCCATTATTATTAATTGTTGACAAGTATTTACTTCAATCTTCCCATATTATTAGATGAAGCATTGTCAGATATTATTAATAATTTTAGACAAGTATTTACTTCAATTTTCATATATTAGATGAAGTAATGTCAGCAATTATTATTAATTGTTGACTAGTATTTACTTCCATCTTCATATTTTATTAGATGAAGCATTGTCAGCCATTATTATTAATTTTTGACTAGTATTTACTTTCATCTTCATTTTTTATTAGATGAAGCATTGTCACTTATAATTAATTTTAACTAATACTTACTTTTATTCCCATTTTTCTTTACTCAATCATTATTATGTATTTTTGACTTGTACTTACTATCATTTTCAATTTTTTTAGTTGTTTTTATTTATTGAAACTTTTTCTGGTTGTTTACCAGATATTCCTGTGACAAAACATACGTGAATTTGAATCTCAGTCAGAATATCTTATTATCAATTGTATACTGTCTATTCACTGCAATAGTTTGAAGGAATCAAAAAAAAAGTAGCAATAAAATAGATATAAAAATTTACGAGGAAGGTAAATATGAGGAAAGGTGGTTTGGAAATGTTGGCATTCACAGAGCGTATTGAGGAACAGTGGGAAACAGCTAGAAAACTACATAAAAGACTTATCTTTACTCTACTTCCCCCCACCAATAAAAGTCTTAAGAGCCACTCGAGGCAGAAGGATTCTCTTATGAAAGTAAGAATTGTAGATTATGAGGATATATCGGTGAGGTAACAATGGAATCTAGACTTGAAGTGGTTAAGATTGTAATGATGAAGGAACCATTCTCTCAAGAGATTGTTCCACAGTCAAACAGTTCTGTGAAAGAATATGCCAAACTGGAACTTCCTCTTTATCAATGGAATATAAAGTTAATGATTGTGAAAGTTACTTCGCCTGTAAAGGTCTGAAGTGGTAGTGATTGTGTAAATGAATGGAAGGACAAGGAAGTGAACTTGTTCAAATGAATAGCAGAACAGGGAAATCCTGAGCGTGTAGAAGGTAACAGGAAACCACTCTGTCATTTCCAAGAATTAAGGACAACTCACCGGCCAAAAAGAAAAAGAAAAATGTAGAGAAACATGACCATCTACACTCGGAAGGGACATTGCAGATATTAAAAATGTGGCTGAACATCATATACTGAAATATGGCTTGTTCTGGAAACAGTTCTTATTCAAATATAGAAAGAATGACATCTCGAAACGTGTTGTCTAATGTATATTGATTTTAAACATCACTCCTAAACGAGTCTGTGTTAACATCTTCCCCACCTCACTAGACATTAACAAGATGATCGGCCAATAAACTAAGATAGTGAGGAGCATGTTAAAATAATCCAACATTTCATATGTATATATATATATATATATATATATATGTATATATGTATATATATATGTATATATATATGTATATATATATGTATATATATATATGTATATATATATGTATATATATATATGTATATATATATGTATATATATATATGTATATATATATGTATATATATATGTATATATATATATGTATATATATATGTATATATATATATGTATATATATATATGTATATATATATGTATATATATATATGTATATATATATGTGTATATATATATGTATATATATATATGTATATATATATGTATATATATATATGTATATATATATATATATATGTATATATATATATATGTATATATATATGTATATATATATATATATGTATATATATATATATATGTATATATATATATATATGTATATATATATATATATATATATATATATATATATATATATATATATATATATATATGATAAAAAATGTTGGAGTAAAATCAACTGTACAAAGAATATACTTCTAAAAACTATGCACTAAAAAGTGGAGCAATATATCAAGAGTTTATTTTTATTACAAGAGATTATAATAAAAACATTTTGAAATCGCTACAAAAAAGCTTTCATGTTTCAATAATATGAATGTAATTCATCAGGCAATAAGTTACTTACTATCACCTGAAAAATACAATCATAATATTGATATATATATATATATATATATATATATATATATATATATATATGAATGAATGAAAAAATATATATATATGAATGAATGAAAAAATATATATATATGAATGAATGAAAAAATATATATATATGAATGAATGAAAAAATATATATATATGAATGAATGAAAAAATATATATATATGAATGAATGAAAAAATATATATATATGAATGAATGAAAAAATATATATATATGAATGAATGAAAAAATATATATATATGAATGAATGAAAAAATATATATATATGAATGAATGAAAAAATATATATATATGAATGAATGAAAAAATATATATATATGAATGAATGAAAAAATATATATATATGAATGAATGAAAAAATATATATATATGAATGAATGAAAAAATATATATATATGAATGAATGAAAAAATATATATATATGAATGAATGAAAAAATATATATATATGAATGAATGAAAAAATATATATATATGAATGAATGAAAAAATATATATATATGAATGAATGAAAAAATATATATATATGAATGAATGAAAAAATATATATATATGAATGAATGAAAAAATATATATATATGAATGAATGAAAAAATATATATATATGAATGAATGAAAAAATATATATATATGAATGAATGAAAAAATATATATATATGAATGAATGAAAAATATATATATATGAATGAATGAAAAATATATATATATGAATGAATGAAAAATATATATAAGTGAATGAAATATATATATATATATGAATGAATGAAAAAAATATATATATATGAATGAATGAAAAAATATATATGAATGAATGAATATATATATATATATATGAATGAAAAAATATATATGAATGAAAAAATATATATGAATGAATGAAAATATATATATATATGAATGAAAATATATATATATATGAATGAAAATATATATATGAATGAATGAAAATATATATATATATGAATGAATGAAAATATATATATATATATATATGAATGAAAATATATATATATATATATATATATATATGAATGAAAATATATATATGAATTTATATATATATATATAAATTTATATATATATATATGAATTTATATATATATATATGAATTTATATATATATATATGAATTTATATATATATATATGAATTTATATATATATATAAGAATTTATATATATATATATATAAGAATTTATATATATATATATATGAATGTATATATATATATATGAATTTATATATATATATATATATGAATTTATATATATATATATGAATTTATATATATATATAAGAATTTATATATATATATATGAATTTATATATATATATATGAATTTATATATATGAATTTATATATATATGAATTTATATATATATATATGAATTTATATATATATATATGAATTTGTATATATATATATGAATTTATATATATATATATATGAATTTATATATATATATATGAATTTATATATATATATATATGAATTTATATATATATATATATATGAATTTATATATATATATATATATATATGAATTTATATATATATATATATATATATGAATTTATATATATATATATATATATGAATTTATATATATATATATATATGAATTTATATATATATATATATATATATGAATTTATATATATATATTTGAATTTATATATATATATTTGAATTTATATATATATATTTGAATTTATATATATATATATGAATTTATATATATATATATATGAATTTATATACATATATATATATATGAATTTATATATATATATATATGAATTTATATATATATATATATATGAATTTATATATATATATATATATGAATTTATATATATATATATATATGAATTTATATATATATATATATATGAATTTATATATATATATATATATGAATTTATATATATATATATATATGAATGTATATATATATATATATATATGAATGTATATATATATATATATATATGAATTTATATATATATATATATATATGAATTTATATATATATATACATATATATATGAATTTATATATATATATACATATATATATGAATTTATATATATATATATATATATATATGAATTTATATATATATATATATGAATTTATATATATATATATATGAATTTATATATATATATATATATATGAATTTATATATATATATATATATATATATATGAATTTATATATATATATATATATATATATGAATTTATATATATATATATATATATATATATGAATTTATATATATATATATATATATATATGAATTTATATATATATATATATATATATATATGAATTTATATATATATATATATATATATATGAATTTATATATATATATATATATATATATATGAATTTATATATATATATATATATATATGAATTTATATATATATATATATATATATGAATTTATATATATATATATATATATATGAATTTATATATATATATATATATATAT
>OZ038513.1:64787618-64792618 GCA_964036315.1 Acanthosepion esculentum | reverse complement strand
GAGGCAGTGACTTAGAGCAACAAAAGACAGGACGTTTTTGGCGAATCATGACTGCCGATATCCCGAAAAAAACATTGCAAATTATTTATAAAATAAAATAGTAAGTTTTTAAAGAATTTAGTAACAAGTTAAAATTAGCGTTTTCTCTGAAAAATCAGCAATGGCATGTTAAGATAATGCTGCAATGCATTCTGGCTTGGTTTGGTTTTTGTTTTGTTTTATGACACATCAACACCTCAATGGGTTATTTAATGCCGACAATTTTTATTGTTGGTAATGTCTTTCTTCAAAAATCTATTTCTGGGAATATTTTTCCTTGAAGAAATCTATAGCTGGTCATATTTTTTTCAAAGAATGTATATCTGCTGGTATGTTTTTAAAGTATTGCTGATAATAATTTTTCCTTTAAAAATTATTGCTGGTAATAATTTTTTCTGATTACAAAATATTTCTGGTTTTAAACCCTATTTTTACATAAGCTTGGGTGTTAACTATTTGCCCATAGCTGGGACCCTAACAGGTGCTACCACCCCAAGTCAGGGTGGACCTGGGAACATCAGCAATTAAGAGGTGGTTCCACGCTCCTCAAAGCCTCCTGATCAGAGGCCTTGCTGTTGGACGTAATTTATCGTCTTACCCAGGATGGTGTATTCTGGTATTTGATAAGACCCGAGTAGACAACCCTAGTGTGAGAACTTTTAGGCATGGTGTCCAATTAGAGGCACAGTGTCCAATTAGAGGTATGGCATCCAATTAGAGGCATGGTGTCCAATTAGCTCAAAAACAGTCCTGATCTGTTGTTCTTAAAAGTAATAAAAATATTTATGCAATTTACCTTGAGTTTCTCATGTTTATAGTTTATTTAATCCATATTTTTCTGGCGTCAGTTTAAACTGACTCTTCTTCTTTATATCTAAATTATTATTATCTATAAATTTGAAAATTGAAATATGTTGAAAATTTTACAAATTTTGATTTTGAAGTCAGAAAATGTAAATCTTAAGCAAAAAGGACACAATATAATTTTTAAAAAATGGCATCTGTTTAATTTATACCAGATAATCCATACGTATATCCTATAAACTATAATTTTGGAAAGTGAAAATTCCACTGAAATATGTTGAATAATCTCCATGTTTTTATCTGGAACCAAGAAAATATAAAATTTAAGCAAAATGGTTGTAATATATGGAAAAAAAGTGCCTGTTTAAGCAGAAATATATGAGGTAACACATTTATGGTGTTTGGTTGCATATTACCTCTCATTTATTTGAATTTAATATTCACATTTTTATGGTGTTTGGCTAGATACAAGTACTGATAGCCTATGATTCTGGGTAAACATTAGCTTTCTAAATACTGATAGTCTGTGGTTGTGGATAAACATCAGCTTTCTAAATACTGATGGTCTGTGGTTTAAGCCTTTTTAAGGATTGATTCATTCATTTTTTACGGTCTATCAACTCTTTGCAGGTTATTTAAAGCCAGAAAATATTTCTACTTTTCCCAAGGTGTAAGTAAATATAATGAACCCAACAGGAATTGGAACTCAGCTTGCCGAGTAACAATTCTGAGCCATTATCCATTACACTGCTTGCACATCCAATCACCTGGTATTCTCAAGAGATCACACATCTAGGTATTAACCAGACTCAATGTTGATTATATGGGAACTGATGTTTCAAAGTGGTGTGGCCATAAGCCCCTTTCAAAGGAGAAAACTGGATGAACTTTTATACCTTCAAAACGATATATATCTGAATAAAAGATCAAATAATTCAAGGAATGATGAAAATATATCATCCATAATTTCAAACAATACTGAAAAGGTCAAAGATCACAGCAACCAAAAACCAGTGACCAAATTAAGAACTAGAAGGATGTTCCCCGATCAATGATAGTATTAGTAATAATAATTCTGTTCAACATGATTCTTTACTTGATTTGTTCCTTACCTCCTGTCTTGGCTCTTGTCGAGCCTTGCAACCCTGTCAATTTGGATCACGCAGTAGCGTCTGTCGATGTTTCTTTTGACTCATTTATTAGACATGAGCCACCCATTCACAAGACTTCTTCCCCATTGGGATTAATTTCATGATTTTCTACATGATACCCTCTTGGAGAGACATTTTAAAACTTCCTATTGAAAATTGTGCCACTAAGGTTTCTTTTCGGTTAAAACCCGGCATCAATGCACTTTTGTGCATCTCAGAAATACGAAGTGAAGCCACAATCTTCTTCTTGGTTCACCTCTGCCTTGTCAGTTGCTATAGCTCACAGAAATCACTTTTTTCAAGCTGTATCAATATGATAGTTCTGATTAAAACAGACACCTCTTAGTGTCCACTCATAATAATTGTAAATGTCTTTTCTATGAGGTTAAGTATTCATTCGCATGGGATAGATTCTAACAAGTTTGGTTTTTATTATTACTGGTAGTTGTGTAATAGGGTTTTAAATAAGGATACTCCTCTATCACTTGTCTTGCCACTCAGTTTGAAGAGTTATTATCATCTGCTGATAAAGCAGCATGCTTTGCTCATAAATGCTCTTCCAATTCTATTCTCTATTGATCCACATGACTCCTATTCTCTCTAAACTCTGCAATAAATGTGTTGCTTATTGTTTTTCTGCTCGTTGGAAATCCTCTTCTATAATTCTTGGTTTAAAGAACTCTCTTGAACTGTCTGATTCTTTCTTACCATTGGCCTATTAGTATTCCACCTCTTTTTGACAAAGTCCCAATGGTTCTAATCAACTCTGAATTGGTTAATTGGGGGTCTTCTTTCAAAGCAACCATGTATTTCATTTCTCTAGGTCAACTGCTGATATGTTAATCGTTATTGCTGAAATGATATGCCTATTACTCTCTCCATGGTTTTTGCTATCATCTTCACACTGGATCCTTAAGAAATGTGCTCTTGAACTGGCTCCTGTTCTCTCTAAACTCTACAATAAATGCCTGGCTGCCTCTTGCTTTCCAGCCTGCTGAAAATCCTCTTTAGTTCCAGTCTTTAAGAACTCGGGTAATTTGTTGCTAATTTTCATCAACAACCTACTCGGGTTTTATCTTGACTTCAGTATCTATGCTGATGGCACATCTATCTGGTAAAATCCGTTAGGTTTGATACGGTCAAATTAGAAGCTGATCTTAAAAATAGCATTCAGTCTGTTGGTACTAGAGGCCCTAATCAACACTTCTTCAGGTTAAATGCTGATGTGTCAATAGTTATTGCTCAAAGATTCTATCAAGCTTTACATAAGAATGGTGAAGTTTGAGTTGTTGCTTTGGAAGGCATTTGACTGGGTTTGGCATACTGCTCTTCTTTACAACTTATGACAAATTTTTGATTTGATTCAAATCACGAAATGAAAGTTGTCTTGAATGGACACTCTTCTAGATCTTACATTAACGTTGATGTCCCACAGCACTCTATATTCAGACATACTTTGTTCCTAATTTTCATCAACAACCTTCTCGGTTTTATCTTGACTTCAATATCTATGCTGATGGCACAACTATCTGGTAAAATCCGTTAGGTTTGATAAGGTCAAATTAGAAGCTGACATTAAAAAATGACATTCAGTTTGTTAAGATCCAGAGTGATAAGCAATGTGGTTGGTCCTGATCTGGCATCTCATCTACAGTTGCTCTCTTACAGCGCTGAAGTCAGCTCCCTCTGTCTTTTCTACAAATAATTTCATGGTAACTGCTCCAACGAGCTACTTTCACTAGTTCCCAGACTGTATAAATTTAAGCGTTCTACTAGGCTGGCATCTCACTGTCACCCTTTCACAGTCGAAACTGTTAAATGTAACCGTCTCTTCTACTTCAAAGGGCTTCATTCTCGCAACTCTCACCTGTGGAACTCCCTCCCCATTTCTTGTTTCCCTGATAGCTATAATCTCCAACTATTCAAATGTAATGTCAATCGACATCTCCAGATGCCCTGAACTATCCCCTGTCCTTCTCTTCATCCTTTCCTCCATCACACCTCTTTACTCTCGCTCCCACTCTGTAACCCCTTGCATACTAGTGGCATTCCGTTTTGCTTGGGGTGAAATGCTTTAAAAAAAATGTGACAAAAAAATGGCATATTAATTTTAATGCCTCCAAAACGAAACTGCTCTCTTTAAATCATCTTAAAGAAACTGCTTTGCCTTCCATTAGCATGGCTGATGCTAACCTTCAGAGGAGTAACTCATTGCGACTTCTCAAACAAATGATGTGGAACAATTGAATCAGTTACTGGTTCTACTGTATGGAAAGTTCTTTCACTATGTCATTTTAGACAAGTTTTCATACCAGAAGCTTTCTTACACTTTTATAAGTCTACCATTCATCCATGCATTGAATATTGCTGTTACAATTGGGCTATGTATCTAGAGATTCTTGACAAAATCCAAAGAATCTGGAATGTTATTTCCAGATCTAGTATGTTGGCTTCAGTCACTTTCTCACCAGCATAACATTGCTTCCCTGAGGCTTTTCTATTAATATTTTTGTGGTAACTCTTCTAATGAGCTTTCTTCTGTGGTACCTCACTTTCAGGAATTGAAATGTAATACTAGATTGGAAGCTAGGTCTCACCATTTTACAATTGAAAATGCTAGATATAATCATAAGTTCTCTTGCAATTCTTGTTTGTAGAACTGCTTCCTGCATTGATCTTCAAAATTTAAATGCAATATCAATCATCATCATCTATCACCTTGAATTCTATTCCTTCATTGTTTTCTCTTTTTGATCATGATTTTCACACATATTTTAGTGTGAAAATCATGATTGTATATATATTGTATATATATATATATATATATATATATATATATATATATACAATAGACGTATTTTCTCGGAATGATAATAGAAAATGCACACAGATGTAATATAGAAGTAATTAAGGATTTACTCAAATATAATCTAAGGAAATTATCTGATCCGATGGGATATAAATCCTGCACAATTTAGCTTTGGATTTAATATTACAATATTATCG
>OZ038513.1:64690118-64777618 GCA_964036315.1 Acanthosepion esculentum | reverse complement strand
CCACATTTTAACTTATATCTCACCAATGGAATATGAAGGAAATGATATTTCGCTACAATGTGCCTGGCATGGGGGTGGGGTCTTAGCCATGAAGTATAGAATTGGTGGAACTAAGTAAGGAGTATAATGCATCTGGACATTTTTTTCTTTGCAATAATGTTCATCCTGAAGAAAACCCAAGATCCACTCAAGGTAGAGTGTTACAGAGTAAGTGGCACATTTCATGCGGATATGTGGAGAAGATAGCGGTCAACCCTCGATTTGAACCGGTTCAAATTGTAGGGATCTTGGGAGCATCCTTTGCGGAGTTGGTTCTACAAAGTATTGGATCGTGGAAATATGCCGCCACATTGGAACTTACATCACACTACTGGAATACGAAGAGAATGGTGTTTCGCTACAATTTGGCTGACATGTGGGTCTTAGACGTGAAAGGTAGAACTGGTGGAACTAAGGAGTATAGTTCATCTGAACACTTTTTTTTTTTTTTTTGCAATAATGTTCAACCTGTACAAGACCAAGATGTACTCCAGATGGAGGGTTACAGAGTAAGTGGCACAGTTTATAGAGATATGTGGGGAAGATAGCATTCAACCCTAAACAATTTTGCAATAATGTTCTGTTTTGGGATATAAATAAAAAATTTTATTTATCATTAAATATATTATATAAATCCACCATCATTTAAATTTAATGTGACAATATTCTGGATGTTAGCTTGATATAAGTATTGCTGATTTGACATCTTTTGGAAATATTAGCCTACCAGATATCTTAACTTCCCATAGAAAATCTAGAATATATTTTTCAGCTTTTTGTGAGTAAAAAAAGGATGAGGTGAGATTTATATAACATCAAATACAGTAAAGATTATTGATCTTTTATTTTTGCTTTACTGATTTTAACCAAAATTTTTACATTGTATATTTTTGTTTTGTTCTGTATGTTTTAGACGGACTTAAAATCTTGCAAAATGATTTTGCTACAATCTGCATCAATTCTTTACTGCTTTCTGCACCTTTTTAATTTACAGCAAATATTTATTTTCACAACAACTTTTTATCAATAAAACTTTAAAGAACTACTCATAAAATGACAAGAGAGACCACTATTCTAGATTTAATGACATGAATCAGAAGTCTTTTTACTGACCTTCTTCCTTTTACCTGGATATTTTATAACAACATCAAAAGGCAATTATAATGCCCAGTGAAGGTTAGGATTACAAAAAGATACACACACAAATATATCTATCTATATATATATCTATCTATCTACTTATATATATATATATATATATATATATATATATATATATATATATATATCAGGCTAATACATCAACCTTTCTGTATTTTCTTTGTGTGGATTTGTTTGCAAATCCCATGCAGGATTGTTGTCTCATATGAAACATAAACAGTAAAACTGACATGAAAAACACTCATACATTGAAAATGGTGGGAGAATCCATCACACACACACACACATATATATATATATATATATATATATAAACGTCACACAAGGCTGGCATCCCGTTCCCACCCCTTCACCATTGAAACTGTTAGATGTAGACGTCTCTTCTACTCCAATAGCTTCATGTCTCGCACATCTCGCCTGTGGAACTCCCTTCCTTATTCCTGTTTCCCTGACAAATACAAGCTCCAACTATTTAAGTGTAACGTCAATCGACATCTCCAGCTGCCTTGATCTATCCACTTCCCTTCTCCACATCCTTTCACCTTTCATTCCTATCTGCTCTCGCTACAAATCTTCTGTAACCCCTTTGCCTTGATCGATCCACTATCTTTCTCCACATCCTCTCCTTTACCACTCCTATCTACTTTTCCTCCAAACCTTCTGTAACCCCTTGCATGCTAGTGGCTTCCAGCCTTGCTTGGGGTGATAAGCTTAAGAAAAAAAAAATATAAATATATATATATATATATATATATATATATATATATATATAGTCATATATTTAGGCAGCAATCCTTCATTTATACATGTTTCATTAAAAACGACAGACAAGGTACTATGGTTAAGCTTTTTATTTAATTTTATTGTATTCGAACAAGAGCTTTTTTTTCTGGACAAAGAGTGTGTAAAAACTGTCCAAATGTTTTATAGTTCCAAGTGCTTTCGGCTATGCCTTTAGCCATTATCAAGGGTGATTCAATTTTTCAGCTTAATTGAGTGTGTGCATTATGTGTATGTTTTAGTGTGCTTTAGGGATGTCTTAATTTCCGAATTCTGGCCTTGTTCGTAGTTAATATTGTTAAGAGTTGTCTTTTTATTTTTATTATTGAACACAAGAAAAATTAAATAAAAAGCTTAACCCTCGTACCTTGTGAAAGGTGTGAGATCATTTCAGGGTGTAGACAATAAAAAAGCATATTTTGGGTTTATATGAACCCCAAAAGAAAGTAGGTCATTTTTTATTTTTTTACCCCACCCCCCCGGTCCCTCCCTACTTCCAGTTTCTTATCTCACCCCCTCCACTTTTGTCAAACTGACTGTTGTGCACACATAAAAATAAGTCAATAAAGCATTAGAAAGTTAACTAGTATCAGACGTCTGATGGGACCACAATGGTGTGCAAGTGATTCCTTGTTTTTTGACATTATCCATTATATATATATATATATATATATATATATATATAAAGGAATATTTATCTATAGTATTTTATTTACTAATATATATATATATATATATATATATATATATAAAGGAATATTTACCTATAGTATTTTATTTACTAATATATATATATATATATAAAGGAATATTTACCTATAGTATTTTATTTACTTATATATATATATATATATAAAGGAATATTTACCTATAGTATTTTATTTACTAATATATATATATATATATATATATATATATATAAAGGAATATTTACCTATAGTATTTTATTTACTAATATATATATATATATATATATATATATAAAGGAATATTTACCTATAGTATTTTATTTACTAATATATATATATATATATATATATATATATATATAAAGGAATATTTACCTATAGTATTTTATTTACTAATATATATATATATATATATAAAGGAATATTTACCTATAGTATTTTATTTACTAATATATATATATATATATATAAAGGAATATTTACCTATAGTATTTTATTTACTAATATATATATATATATATATATAAAGGAATATTTACCTATAGTATTTTATTTACTAATATATATATATATATATATATAAAGGAATATTTACCTATAGTATTTTATTTACTAATATATATATATATATATATATAAAGGAATATTTACCTATAGTATTTTATTTACTAATATATATATATATATATATAAAGGAATATTTACCTATAGTATTTTATTTACTAATATATATATATATATATATAAAGGAATATTTACCTATAGTATTTTATTTACTAATATATATATATATATATATAAAGGAATATTTACCTATAGTATTTTATTTACTAATATATATATATATAAAGGAATATTTACCTATAGTATTTTATTTACTAATATATATATATATATATATAAAGGAATATTTACCTATAGTATTTTATTTACTAATATATATATATATATATATATATATATATATATATATATATATATATATAAAGGAATATTTACCTATAGTATTTTATTTACTAATATATATATATATATATATATATATATATATATATATATAAAGGAATATTTACCTATAGTATTTTATTTAATAATATATATATATATATATAAAGGAATATTTACCTATAGTATTTTATTTGATAATATATATATATATATATATAAAGGAATATTTACCTATAGTATTTTATTTAATAATATATATATATATATATAAAGGAATATTTACCTATAGTATTTTATTTAATAATATATATATATATATATATATAAAGGAATATTTACCTATAGTATTTTATTTAATAATATATATATATATATATAAAGGAATATTTACCTATAGTATTTTATTTAATAATATATATATATATATATAAAGGAATATTTACCTATAGTATTTTATTTAATAATATATATATATATATATATAAAGGAATATTTACCTATAGTATTTTATTTACTAATATATATATATATATATATATAAAGGAATATTTACCTATAGTATTTTATTTACTAATATATATATATATATATATATAAAGGAATATTTACCTATAGTATTTTATTTACTAATATATATATATATATATATATAAAGGAATATTTACCTATAGTATTTTATTTACTAATATATATATATATAAAGGAATATTTACCTATAGTATTTTATTTACTAATATATATATATATATATATATAAAGGAATATTTACCTATAGTATTTTATTTACTAATATATATATATATATATATATAAAGGAATATTTACCTATAGTATTTTATTTACTTATATATATATATATATATAAAGGAATATTTACCTATAGTATTTTATTTACTAATATATATATATATATAAAGGAATATTTACCTATAGTATTTTATTTACTAATATATATATATATAAAGGAATATTTACCTATAGTATTTTATTTACTAATATATATATATATAAAGGAATATTTACCTATAGTATTTTATTTACTAATATATATATATATAAAGGAATATTTACCTATAGTATTTTATTTACTAATATATATATATATAAAGGAATATTTACCTATAGTATTTTATTTACTAATATATATATATATAAAGGAATATTTACCTATAGTATTTTATTTACTAATATATATATATATAAAGGAATATTTACCTATAGTATTTTATTTACTAATATATATATATATATATATATATATATATATATATATAAAGGAATATTTACCTATAGTATTTTATTTACTAATATATATATATATATATATATACACAAATATAGAAGAACAAAGAGTAAGATTTCTGCATTCAAAATATTAATTTAAAACTGGGCTCAATACAAAAGTAGAGCAATAAATATTTATTTATTGTGCACTGTTATATTAGAACACATAGATCCCCACTATATATATATATATATAAGTTTGTGATCCTGGGTTTCATGCTTTTGCAATCATCAGACAAACTCATATCCATATAACTGAATATGTTAGATCTATCACTGATATTGAGTACTTTCCACTAAGTACTGTGCATATAAAATAATATATATATATATAAATGTATAGTTACCTGTTATATTCTATTTCCTACCTATCTCTCTATCTATTTAACTATATATATATATATATATATATATATATATATATATTATAATAATACAACTGCAAAAATGTGTGAAAATTAAGAGAATTTTACATGTTTTTTTTCTTGTTAGCAAAAAAAAAAATGTTTGATAGATAACTAGGTTGATAATATTCAATAAATCCAGAAAACTTTCACACAAGAGTTTCATATTCATCAGGACCAGCTGTTTAATAAATCTATGGAACTTGTGAGATCTGATAAAAAGTTAAATAGATTTACCTGCCATTGACGATTGTTTGACACAAAACTCTTTAATCAATATACACCTTATATATATATATATATATATATATATATATATATATATATATATATAATATCTGGATAAAATAAATGAAAAAAAAATACTGAATTCTAAAATTAGACACATATAAACTAGGGGTAAACAAACACGTGGATATTTTAAATCTACATAAATATTTCAACAGTTAAAAATATTTTAAGAAATATTTCTTGAGTTATGGTCAAAAAACCTTTTAAACAACATTTAAGACACTATCATCAGTCTTCCGCCAAAAATTCAAACAAAGTCGCATTGCACATCACGTGACATGCACGCTTCACGACAAACGCTGTAAACAAACACACAAACACAGTATCTCATTTGATTTCTGAGGAAAGACCTAGGTGGTCTGAAATATTAAATAAATAAATATATACAAAAACACAGAAATAAATACTTTCATAAAAAAAACACCCAATTTTGTTTCATTTATTTTATCCAGATATTATATACAAGAAAGTATACATGGCCTCTCATTATGATATATATATATATATATATATATATAGAGAGAGAGAGAGAGAGAGAGAGACATGTCTGATTGAATAAATTACAGACATTATGTTTGCTAATTTTTAATAAAATCCGTTCATACTCACGAAGAACCTTCCATGTATTGACGTTAAAGGATGAGAGAAATGTGCTATAGCTGTTTAAATTTCTTTTATTTTCATTTCGCAAGTTCTTTCAGTCTTTAGCCAAGATCATCTTCAGGGGTTAAAATTGTGCGTTGATATCCATTACCGTAATTTTTCCGTCATGCTTTTAAATGCAAAATTCTCTTTTGCTGCTTCTTGCTTTCCCGCCAATTTTGATCTTCAAAAATTTAAATGCAATGTAAATCATTATCCATTGTTTTCATAATTCTTGAAACTAATTACAAAAATTCTTGGTGACAGCACCATCATTCTAGATAAATATTCAAGTTATTCCAAAATTTGCTTGAAGATGAAATGGAACTAATGCTTTTAATTTAATTATATAATTAAATTTGAAGTGTTTAGCTTTGACTTTTGAAACCTGGTAATTCCTGTGTAGCGAAGAAACCATATTTTAAATCAGTTAATTTATAATATTTATGCACTGTAAAATTACATTGAGCACTGTTTTGTAAAAATAAAAATATCAATAAGAGCACTAGATTATATATCTTACTGTTCTTTCTTTTTATTATAATATATATATATATATATATATATATATATATATATATATTAATACACAATGAATCTAATTTTAATTTGAATCTAAGAGAGGGATAAAAAGGGGTTTAAAAACTTAAAATATATAGATTATTTTAAGCGTTTCACCTCAGGCAAGGTGGGAAGCCACTAGCACACAAGGGGTTACAGAGAGTTGGAGCGAGAGATAAAGCTATATTTAATAATACAAAATCCTACTTAAAAGTACTATTCCAAAGACAAGTTATATTAATTTCAAATTAACACTTCCTTCTTCATAAAAACCCAAATTAATGTCATAAGGTTAATATCTGGTTTTAATTCTATAAACCTCTTCCCTTTAAGACTAATACATTCCACCATCCCCTGACCCCTGCCTTGTGCCTTTCGTCTGACTGAAACATTGAAATGGATAAATTCTGTATTAGTTTTCAACATTTTTTTTTTTTTTATCTTTCACAGTAAAATTTCTAATTCCAACACAAACTCAGTCTATACTGGGGTTGAATAAGACTGACAAATTTTATTATTTTGTTGATTGGAATAAGCTTATTCTCCATATCAGGTGATATTCGATTTTTTTATAAATTAATTTCTGTGCTGTATAATAAATACATTGAGCTCTTTTTGTGGATCAGTTTTAATATTTTATAGTATTTTATATTTTTATTCTTACTAGGATCCACTTGGATATATATATATATATATATATATATATATATATATATATATATATATATGATAGTATAGCCATAAGAATCAACACAGTATGGTGACTGTTGGTTTTATCTATGGGCTCTAGATACCTATGTTCACTCTATCTCTTATTATAAACACTCTGATACTGAGCATTTCTTCCTTATAAAAATAGTAAATTCTAAACATATATATATATATATATATATATATATATATATATTAGTTAAACCTAGAAAGCCAGACAAACCTACCAAGGTTTCACCTTAGCGGATCATCAGGGAAAGCCAGCCTTCCCTGTCGAACAGCTGAGATCAAACCTTTGTAGGTTTGTCTGGCTCTCTCGGTTTAACTAGGTCTGCTCTACTTATTGTATTGAGATCTTTATTTAGTTAGTTGCATACTCGTATCGCATTTTTTTTTCTTTGGGCTTTGGACCTGCATGAACGCCTGTCGAAAACAATTTTTCATGTTCTTAGCTCTTTTTTTTATACCTTTTTTTCCTTCGATATTCATTTGATCATTTGCAAATCAAGAAACCGAAGGTTTTCCGAAACGAGTGTAGTTACTTATATTTGTAAGATTACTACTACTACTACTAATAATATATATATATATATATATATATATATATATATGATAGAAATTATTAGGAGGATTTGATAATTATAATTAAGTAATTCATTGAGTCTGAAACATCAACAGAATGCAGAAAGCACTGGACGGCCGTTTCGTCCTATATTTGGGACTCATCAGCAGTGCGCATCCACTACCGAGAATTGAAACCCTGACAGTTGAGTTATCAAGCAAACATCATACCAACTGTTCAATGAGACTCGGTGACAATGAGGTAGCAAATCAGACTCGATGAATTACTTAATTATATATATATATATATATATATATATATATATATATATATATATATATATATATATATATATATATATATATATATATATATATATATATATATATAATAATAATGAGAGGCCACGTATGCTTTCTTGATATGTATATAATATCTGGATAAAATAAATGAAACAAAATTGGGTGTATTTTTTATGAAAGTATTTATTTCTGTGTTAAATATATACAAAAACACAGAAATAAATACTTTCATAAAAAAACACCCAATTTTGTTTCATTTATTTTATCCAGATATTATATATATATATGTGAAGAAATATAGTCTTAAAGTGTGCTATATTTATGGGATAAAGTGCTCAATATCAGAGATAGAGCGTGTGTAAATATAAAAGTGAACATAGAAGTCAACACTTAGAGGCGACAGTCTGTTTCATGCTAGATGCAATCGTCAGGCCATATATATATATATATATATATATATATATAAAAAGTTTAGTGATAGATTTTATGCTACATCAATTCTAAGAGTTGGACAGGACTTCTAAATCAATAAAAACAATCAATATTTTTCAATTCTTCTTTAGGCAATTGCCTGACGATTGCACTAGCATAAAACAGACTGTCGCCTCTAAGTGTTGACTTCTATGTTCACTTTTATATATATATATATATAAAAATGTGTGTGTGTGTGTGTTGACTCTTATCAAAGAACAGCCTGAGTCGTTATCCAAGTTTCACACCATCTTCAGGTGACTAGAAAGCATTCTAATCGCCTGAGGATCACTTGAGCATGAAACTTGCATAATAACGTGGACTGTCCTTTCATAGGAGTTAATGTTGTGAAGTGTTTTTTGGTTTGTCTAGTTAATCTAGGCATTGACTCCTTTTCTTTATTGAATAGGTAATGTGTTTGCCTCTGGGTCTTTTTCTCTTTTCTTTCCTTGTTCATGGTTTTCTCTTGATTAGGGTGTTACTTCTTTTGGCAAATTGTCTGCTGGTTTCACCAAGTATTTGGTTTTCCTTTATATATATATATATATATATATATTAGTGTGCAGCTTATATTTTATATCATAAAGAAACAATCCATACAAAGAATTGAATAGCAATGTTAATGTGATTAATGGTGAAATCACTTTGCTAACAAGACTTAATGAGACATTAACTTACTATCAAATCCTTCAATAATAAGATCCTTACATTCAAGTTGTTGTCGGATGGAAGACACCTTGCTAAGTACTTTCAACAATTTCAAATTGTCATCCTCAGCACAAAATCAGAATCTTAAATTCTGTGGAAAAATAGTAAGACATATAACTCTACTAATTGGATTATACTTAAGTCCATGTCACTTTAACAGTGAATACATATACAAGAAAACTACATATAACAAGAAGACTTTGTGGATTTATCACTTTTCAAAAATCAAGCAAAATTCTCCCTTGATTGATTTGAATAGGAACTCTAGCGTTGTGGCATCACACACTGCAAAATATATTTAACTGTCAATAAATAGCATATTTTAAAAAAAAAACATCTTTCAATCTACACATATTTCATCTTAGTGTTTGCCTGTGTATAGGAAAAAATTGCACCCTGAAGATGACAATTTTAAATTGTTGAAAATACTTGGCATATGTTTTCCATCCAACAACATCTCGAATATAAGGAATTGATAGTAAGTTAATGTCTCATTAAGCCTTGTTAGAGAAATGATTTCACCATTAATCACATTAACATTGCTAATTAATTCTGTGTATAAATTGTTTCTTTATGATACATATATGTTGCCAATCCGTATGTATTGGACTCTTTTGATGATGTACAAACAGAATAGTCTGTTATTTTATTTTCATTTATATCTTGAAGTTAACAATTAAAAATACTGAACACCAAGGAATTTTATGGCTGCAACAAGTCTATACAAGTAATATTGTGTTAAGAGATCCGAACCATGTGAACTGACTTTATAGATAAATAAACTTTTAAAGTAAGGTATTTTTAAAGTCTGTCTATATTTCTGAGATGAGGTATTATGTACAGTATTTACATTAGTTGGACTATTGTCCTCATCTTTGTCGTCATATTTGTCACAACGTTTTGGCCGTTGTACGCTCCAGCCTTCTTCAGGTGGTTGGAATTTTGAACTGAACCCATTATTTCGATCACTGGGGTAGTCTGTTCTAGTTCCACGTGCCATGTTTGATGGATGTCAGTTATCAGTTATCTCCTGCTAATTTTTCCCTCTGAAAGTTCTCCACTGCCTTAACTGGGTATTGAACTCACACTCTTTGGGTCTGTCACTGGATCTAACCAATGCCTTTATCCACTGTGCCATGTACTAATGTAAATAGGTATTTTTAAATGTATATGTTTAAAGGATTATTTAAAAGTACATATATAAAGGAATTTTTAAAAGTTTATTGCTTTGCTTGGGATGATATGATAAAATATATATATATATATATATATATATATATATATATATATATATATATATATAATGGACTCTCCCATTGGTTTCGACGTATGAGGATCTGACAGCTTAATTGATTCAGTTATGAAATTTTGTGCAATAATCTTAAGTGGCACTTAAGACCCACTAGTGATTTACATAGGAAGCCACATATGGAGCAAGAGGGAGGATTGTGTGATGAGATCACTGTTAGATTGGCTGACCTTTTAGATCTCGCTCTTGCTTCTTGAAGATGATTCAGACAAGCAGATTGAAAACTGCCGAGTCCACTAAAACACGTTGATCTCCATTCGACTTGCTCCAAGGCTAAGCGCTCGAGGGTGTTATGTGGTATATTGGCAACTGACAAGTTGCTCTTCAGCTTGTCTTTGCATCTTAGCCATGGGCGTCCTACATTCCTGTAGCCCTGATCTAACTGGCTGTACATTAGGATCTTGGGTATCCTGTCATCAGACATTCTCAAGACATGACCAGTCCATCGAAACTGAAACAAACTGCGACATATATATATATATTTATATTATGAAATGGACAAAGTCCGACAATTATTTAAAGACATTTTTATGTTTAACATTCTTTTTATAGATACAAGTATTTAAATAAATGCTCTGTTTATAATAAACAGTATTAAATAACATTTACCGGCCTGAATGTCCGAGAAATTTTCATAGATTTCGGAGGACGAATATTTTCTATCAAAATTTCTTGGACATTCAGGCCGGTAAATGTTATTTAATACTGTTTATTATAAACAGAGCATTTATTTAAATATTTGTATCTATAAAAAGAATGTTAAAAATAAAAATATCTTTAAATAATTGTCGGACTTTGTCCATTTCATAATGTGTGACGTCATTTGTTTACATTTGATACGACATGAGCAGTTATGAATGTACGTGAGAGATTCATGGAAGATTGAAGTTTATAAGCAGTAAATCTGACCTTGCCAACCGAACGATCCTCTGTGGCCAAATCGGTTAAGGCACGTCAGGCTATATGACAGTTCCGTAATAGGATACAGGTTCGAATCCTGTCGGAGGATAAATATTTTCTATGAAATTATTTTAATACTGTTTATTATAAACAGAGGATTTGCTTAAATACTTGTATCTATAAAAAGAATGTTAAACATAAAAATGTCTTTAAATATATATATATATATATATATATATATATATATATATATATATACATATATATATATATATATATATATATAAATAGGAAATGGATTAAAGCTGATATATTATTTTTAATTTATTTGTTTAAGTAGAAGTTCTGTTTTTTTAATTAAACAGTATTTTTTATCCAACTACATCTACTGGCATGAATATTCAAGAAATCTTGTCAGAAAAATATGAATCCTCTGGCAGGATTCAAGCCAGCATTCTCCTGTCAGTTTGCTTAACTTTGGTGATCTACTCAATGTCAAGCCTGGTCAGTACGTAGATGTGTGACCACTTGGGAATATCAGTTGCTGTAAGCATGGATGTGCTTGGAGTGTTATGGATAATGGCTCAGAATTTTTAATCAGAGATCTGAGTTCTCGTCACAGTTGGGTTTGTTATATTCATTTACACACAAATACCCTTAGGAAATGTATGAATCTACCTTTTCTTCCCCAGCTATGGGTTAATTAGTAAGACTTAAGATTAAATCATTATTATCTGAAAAAATAAAATTTCTAAAACTCTAAAAATGTTTTCTGGCTTTAAATAACATTCAAAGGGTTAATAAGCTATACAAAACGAATCAGTAATTCAATACATGTATATATATATATATATATATATATATATATATATATATATATATATATATATATATTTCAATTCAATATATATATATATATATATTTTCAATTCAATATATATATATATATATATTTTCAATTCAATATATATATATATATATATATTTTCAATTCAATATATATATATATATATATATATATATTTTCAATTCAGTATATATATATATATACATATTTTCAATTCAATATATATATATATATATATTTTCAATTCAATATATATATATATATATATTTTCAATTCTATATATATATATATATATATATTTTCAATATATATATATATATATATATATATGCAGAAATATAGTCTTAAAGTGTGCTATATTTATGGGGTAAAGTGCTCAATATCAGAGATAGAGCGTGTGTAAATATAAAAGTGGACATGGAAGTCAGCACTTAGAGGCGACAGTCTGTTTCATGCTAGTGCAATCGTCAAGCGACTAGTGCTGTTATTTTTCTCGGCTGTTTATATAACGGTCAGTGGTGCATTATGGGTAGTATATTTTGGCGGTTACTTTTACCGGAAGTCGCTTATTTGTTTATTTATTTATGTCAAATTATTTTGCTTGTTTTTTTGTTTGTTTTTTTATTTTTATTTTTTTTATTTTTTTTTTTATTTTTTATCTTATATATTTATTTATTTATTCTTTTATTTTGATCGGTGTTTTTGGTTAACGTAGTAAAAATTTGTTTATATAGCTTATTGTTGGTAGTCTATAATGGCCGCCATTTACCGGAAATCACTTGTTCGCTTATTTATTTGGGTCAAATTGTTTTGCTTATTATTTTTATTTTTATTTGTATAACAGTTATAACTTTCGTCCGTTCTTTTGTTTTGATTTTATTTCGCATATTCTAACAGGTGTGATTTTGTGATTTGTTTGGAGTAGTTTATTTTGCTTATTTTATTGTTGTTTGTTTATATATTTATTTATTTTTCTATTTTAAGTTATGTAGTAAAAATTTGTTTTCATGTCTACATTTTGAGATTAGCTCGGATCTTTTATTTAATAATTTATTTTGATCTGGGAAGGTAATGATAGCTATTTTTTCCTCCAAGCAAAGTTTGCAAGTTTTTGATAGGTTGTTGTAGGCTGATGATTTTTTCCTTATTTTCCAAGATATTTTTGGTGTGGTGTGTGTTTTGTTTTTTATTTCCCAGATATACTTAGAAAGCATTGTGCTGTTCACATATTTACTATTTGTGAAAGACATTTTGTGTACATAATTTCTTTGTTTCCAGGGTCCTTCGGTTACTCCTATGTATACTTTTTCTTCATTATCTGCTGATTTTGTCGTGGCTTGGTAGATTACGTTGTTTTGTAAACAATTACCGTTTAAGGGACATTCGTTTTTTATTCTGCAGTTGCACGTGGGTTTAATTTGTTCGTGTGGTTTGTTAATAATTTTTCTGTTGTGTTTTTTATTATTTGTGCCATGTTCTCGGTGCAACTGTAGCTGATTTTTACTGTGTTTTTGTTGAATATTTTGTGTAGTGTGCTTGATTCCGGGAAGTGTTTGTGTAAAAGCTTGAAGAATATTTTTCCTATGTTTGTTTTTACGTTTTTGCTGTACGGTGGGTTGAACCATATGATATTTCTTTTTCTGTTGGTCTTTTTTGTGTTCTGTGGTGAGTATGTGAGTGTTGCTGGGAATCCGCTATCTTTTAGGGCTGTTTCGTAGTCTTTCTTGGCTTTGTTAAATATAGAGTCAATAATTTGACATAAATAAATAAACAAATAAGCGACTTCCGGTAAAAGTAACCGCCAAAATATACTACCCATAATGCACCACTGACCCTTATATAAACAGCCGAGAAAAATAACAGCACTAGTCGCCTGACGATTGCACTAGCATGAAACAGACTGTCGCCTCTAAGTGCTGACTTCCATGTCCACTTTTATATTTATATATATATATATATATATATATATATATATATATATATATTTTCAATTCAATATATATATATATATATATATATTTTCAATATATATATATATATATATATTTTCAATTCAATATATATATATATATATATATATATATATATATATAGTCATCCACAGACAGACTGTTTCGCTGTATCACAGCTCATCAGTGTGGCTAGACGTCCGTTTGCCTCTAGCTAGGATCGAAACCCAACTGAATTAGTGTCAGTTGGGGATTCTACCACTAAGCTGTTGACGCACGGCAGGGATGAAGGAGAATTTAAGCGTATTTATTTTTAGATAAACACACAGTGACAGAGAGAACTCGATTCGATTTACCGAAGAGTCTTGCATTATGAGCCGTAATAGTCACTGTTTACAAACCCACACTTCCTCCCCAGAGAGCTCAACCGAAATAAATTTTTCAGGAACCTATATATATATATATATTTTCAGGGACCTATATATATATATTTTCAGGGACCTATATATATATATATCCTCTACCCATACAAAATCCAGATCAGTCCAAAACTCCTTTCTCACATGCCAACCGTCTTATAAATGAAGTCATTTTTTGGCTAATTGATCTCTTTAGCTCTAAGTTGAAATGATGACCCCTCTTCCAGTTGTGACCTCCTGACCCTGTTCCCCCTTTTTTAGAATCATTCCCCATTCTCTTGGTGGTTCTTGAATGGACTTTGAAGATGGGAGCCAGAGCATGAATGTTGGTATCATTACTGAAGACTTGAATGATCTTTTTCTTCTCAACATTGCTCATTTGGGAAGACAGTGATGCTGATAAAAAACTATTTTAATCTGTTCTCTTTCTAGTGGAATAACTGAAAGGGTTTTTCAGTGATTCTTACAACAAATGGTGTCAAGATAGCTTAATCCCTTATCTGAAAACCTGGAAAAAAGAAACTCGATTAGTTTAGTGATTTTTAGATATTAAACATTTTGTGGGATGGACATTTATGGGGTAACACGATTTGGACAATTTTGTTGTTACACCCAGCCTCTTTATTGTAATATTCACAATGTTTTGGCCATTGTATGCTCCGGCCTTCTTCAGGTGATATACATTGGAAATTCAAACCAAATCCTTTATTTCGATCATAGGGGTAATTTTTTCTAGTTCCACATGCCATGCCTTTTCTGGATATCTCAGTTTCAGTTAATTTCCTTGAGTTAATCAACACTCCAAGTTCTTTGTTCACCTCTGCTGTGGCCAGGTTTTGAACTTACAACTCTTTCAGTCAAGTCACTAGATTATGTCATACAATGCTTTTATCCACTGGGTCATTTGTTCTTGGGGACACATTGCTGTGGGAAATAACTGCAATTGAGATGTCCAGTAAAGTCATGACATGTGGAACTAGAACACTCTACCCCGGTGGACAAAACAAAGAGTTTGGTTTGAAATTCCATCACCTGAAGAAGGCCAGAGCATACAACAGGCTGAAACGTTGTGAATATTACAAACAACGTAAATAGTTACAATACCTCGTCTCAGAATTATAGATGGGGCCTGAAGAAGGCTGGAACGTATAACTACCGAAACATCAAGAATGTAGCAATAAAGATGAGGACAACAGTTCAAATAATGTAAATAGTTACAATACCTCGTCTCAGAATTATAGATGGGACCTGAAGAAGGCTGGAACGTATAATTACTGAAACATCAAGAATGTAGCAATAAAGATGAGGACAACAGTTCAAATAATGTAAATAGTTACAATACCTCGTCTCAGAATTATAGATGGGACCTGAAGAAGGCTGGAACGTATAATTACTGAAACATCAAGAATGTAGCAATAAAGATGAGGACAACAGTTCAAATAATGTAAATAGTTACAATACCTCGTCTCAGAAATATAGACATATAATTAGTTGTTGATTATAAAATCAGTTTTATTGCCTCTTCAGAAAATTGTATTCATAAAGTTTTCACTTTTATTTGGAAATAACTTCAGATAAGTATTTAGGCCAAAATACACTTGACATTTATAGCTACTTGTTACTTACTTACTTGTTAGTTAACCACTAACATAAAGTCAGTCCTACCTTCTTTCTTTCTGCATATTAAAGGTTTGCCTACGAGCCAACTCTGATCATTAGTGACTATCTATGCAGATGATACAACAGTTTATAGGTACACCTCTAAAAATCTGGAAGACCAGAGGACCTAACAGTGCATTTCTCCTCTGACTTAGACGAGGTGGCTCAATAGGGAAAAAGAAATGGCTTGTAAAATTCATTACAGACAGAACCAAACTAGTAATGTCTCACAATCACTAATATTTTTGTATATTTACTGAATCCATTTTCTATCTGTATACAAGCAGTTTCCTCCCATCTTCTTTTTTTTTTATAAGTTCCCATGAAGAAAGGCAGTAAAGCCACTGAGACGCAATGAGTTATTGGATGTGGAAGAGTTAGAAACAGAAACATTTCTAAGGAACGAGAACAAAAGAGTAATCAGGAGGACAGCAGATAGCGATTTACATTCCATTTAAAATTTTACATATTAAAGTTGGCTGGAAAGCATGGAGCAGGAAGGTTCCACATGTGAGAAGTGTGAGAAAAGAAACTGTTAGCATAGAATTTATGATTACATTTAGCCAGCTTGACTTTAAATTGGTGAGACCTCACTGCCAATCTAGTACTGTACTTAAATTCAAAGTATCTAGGCATCATAGTGAAGAGCTCACTGAACAATTTACATAGAATTATTTATAGGATAGGCACATAGTGGCAACTTTACAATGGTAGGAAACTGACTGATTCTTCTTTAGAATTTATCAAAGAACTCTTGATAGCAGGAGTGAAGTGCTCATTGAATAATTATCATAAAAGTATTTATAGGAAAGGCACAGAGCAGCAACCTTACAATTGTGGAAAAGTGACTGAAGCTGAGCTGCCAGATCAGGACCAATAATTTTGCTGATTCTTCTTTGAAATTTATCAAGTAGCTCTAGATAACAGGAGCTCCGGACAATATGTGGTAGCAATATTTTAAGAATTGAAGAATGGTATACTTATAGATATGTAAGATAGATGAGGAGGCATGATGGAGTAATGGATAGCGGCTTGGATTTCTACCACGAAAAGAAATGGCAACCTACTGAGGGGAACAAAAATCTGCCTCGTCAGTCATGTATCAAAAGATACATGATCGCCTAAGCGTGTATCACGCATGGCACATAACTGCATATACCAGGTTGATTATCAATAAGAAATGGTCAAAATACTGCATTCTTGTATTCAAACACATTTTAGATTCTGATTTTGGATCATTGCATTTTACAGAGTAAATAACTTTTAAATAATGAAGAATTCTTTAAATATCTAATTAAATTCCTTGCAAATTGCATTCAGAATAAAAGGCAATTAGTTTCTCTTTACAAAGTTGTCTCAACTTGTGTTTATATAGCTTTTTTATTTAATGTCTTGCTTATTAAAGAAAATGAAAGATTCTCTGATATGAAATCTCTTTGGAACTTTAGAAAATCAAAAAAATTCCAGGCTTTTATATCTTGAATAAAAAATTAAAAATATTACCGTTTTACAAGAAGCAGATGCATATCAAATGAATTCAGTAGAACTGGTGAAAAAAATCTTTCAGCAAAAAAAAAATCTGTTTTTTTTTTTTTTTTAGAATTAAGTTCCTTTCTTCTTTTATCGATAGCCTTCCTATTCTTCATGCTTGTAGTGCCAAACTCTGTTCCTCCTCCTCCTTCACTGTCATATCCATTCATAATATGAACAATCATGACTTTCCACAGCTTCCTTTATTTTATCATTTGTAAACTGTCTATTGCTTTGATTGTTCTTGAAAAAGTAGAGCTATTTTTTTGCCTTCTCCGTGGGCTCGTTAAGTCATTATGAATATGAAAGTCACAGAGTGCAGGAGAATGTCTGTTTATGCATGTGCAGTAAGGTCCCTTCTGTCAGGTTATATCAAGGCTTCACAACTGGTTCTTGAGATACTGAAAATGGCAAGATCTGTTTCGGACAGACTTTGAATAATTAACAAAAAAAGAATTTGCGTGAAAATAAAAATGAAGGGACATTCTGGAAATCAATTAAAATAGGAAAAACCCCAAAAGACGCATTGTCAGCTTCTCAGAATTCTACCACTATTTCCATGGAAAGCTATATAGCAAGTTCTCCACCGCCTTAACCAGGTATTGAACTCACACTCTTTGGGTCCTGTCACTAACTAACACTTTTATCCACTGTGCCATGTGTCTTTGAGGACACATGGCACAGTGGATAAAGGTGTTGGTTAGATCCAGTGACAGGACCCAAAGAGTGTGAGTTCAATACCTGGTTAAGGCAGCGGAGAACTTGGAGAGGGGAATAAACAGGGGATAACTGATAACTGACATCCATTAGGCATGGCACGTGGAACTAGAACAGTCTACGCCAGTGAGCAAAATAAAGGGTTCAGTTCGACATTCAAACCACCTGAAGAAGGCTGGAGCGTACAACGGCTGAAATGTTGTAATAAATATGATGACAAAGATGTGGACAATAGTCTGAATAATGTAAATAGTGTTCACTGTTCTTACGACTCTATCTGTATTTTCATGTCAGATGTTCAGGCAAGCTACACTGCTTCATTCCACCAGTCTAGATATTTATATTTAGAACCCATCATGCCACTTAGACATGGTCGACATCCACATTCCTTTCATATTCCATTGGTAAAGAGGAAGTTCCATTAAGGCAGATTCTTCCCCCCAGAACTATTACTTTGTGGAACAAGTTCCTGAAATAATGCTTTCCTGATCCTGATCTTTCCTGGTCACTATGATCTTAACCGCTTCAAGTTTAGGGTCAGCTGTTATATATTCTATGTATCCACTACTTACTTTCTCCTTGTATGCTCTGAGAACAATCTCTTTTGGTAAGTCACTACATTGAGTGACTCTTGGGCCCTTTTATTGGGGGGGCAGTAGTTAGTACTTTATGCAGACCTTGTACATTTGTCAATCTCTCACATGCAAACATATCACAACTGAAGGTTAGTCTTTTATTCAGTATTAATTTTTGATTACCCCCCATTTATTTGGCTTTTGAATACAACTTTTAGGTAAAAATAAAATGAATAAAAAGTTCCCTTATTTGTAATTTAATCAAATTCCCCCGTTCTTACGACTATATCGATATTTTCATGTCGGATGTTCATGCAATCTCCATTGCTTAGGTCCACTAGTGTAGATCAGTGCTTCTCAAAGTGGTGGTCTGCGGACCAGCGCTGGCATGTGAATCACCAGTTACTGGTATGCAACCAGGTCGTGCTAAGGAATCATTTGTAAAAATTAAGGTTATATAATTTTTGTTCTTGTGTTAATAAACTGCTTATTTTTTTTTATTACTTTTTATATGTTTTGATATTGAATTATTTTTTTTGCAAAATGAATGAAAGATAAAAAATAGTTAACTTTTATTATATTCATTATATATATATCGTTTCCGGTATAAATTAATATTACCACGAAATATTACAGGACGTGACACATCGAGAGAAAAATCTGCCATATCAGATAGTTTGAGAAGCACTGGTCTAGATATTCATATTTAGGACCCATCATGACACTTAGTTATGGTCGACATCCTCATTCCCTTTATATTCAATTAATAAAGAAGAAGTTCCACTTGGGTTGTTTCTTCACCCAGAACTATTACTTTGTGGAACAGGTTCTTGAAATTTTGCCTTCCTGATCACTAGGATCTTAACCACTTCAAGTTTAGGGTCAACTCTTATCTATTCTACATGTCCACCTCTTACTTTCTCTGTGTATGCTCTTACAACAATGTCATTCGGTAACACTCTATCTTGAATGGCTCTTGGGCCTTTTGTTACACTGACTGTGGTATTAAAAAGGGAGAAACAATTGTTTAACCTGACGTAGATTTAAAGAGAAGAAATGTTTAGGTAAGATGACTATAAATTTTGATCTAAAAGTTCTGCGGCATCATACGAGTGAACGTTTGAAATATGTCGTCATGACACCCAGTTGGAATTGCTTCATGCACCAACAAATTTATGCAAGAAGAAGCCAATGTATACTGGCTCGGATACTCTTGTTTGGCATTCATCAAATTATACTGAGGACTCAAGTCCTAATTGTTTCTGCATTAAAGCAGTTTGCGATTATTTTCTTGCAACTTGGTTATTTTTCAGGAAATGAATTACCGGGAAGAAAGGAAGTCTGAAAACCTCTTAGTTGTTACAAGATTTAATTTTTCAATTAATAAATCAATTTTTCTCTATTCTGGAAACGGTACTAATTTCAAAGCGTCTTTAAAAACAACAGCAAAAAATAAAAAAATTTAAAAAAATCAAATATATAAATCTCTATGAAAATCAAATGAAAAAGCTATGTTTGGCTATTAATTTAAAAATGAAATAGCAGGGAAAATATAATTATAAAATAAGAGATATAGTAAATTATTCCGTTTCAAAAAGGAGTTCATTTAATTACATTTAATGAGTTTCTGCTTGGTTTCTATAGATATTTGTTGAAATATCAAAATTAACTGTTTCAAGAATTGTCCAGACTTCATCTTCATGTGCCATATCTTCTCGGTATGTAGGCAATTTTCTGTCTTTTGCAGCTCTTAATAAATCTTGTATTTTTGTTATCTCTCCTAAGCCCCGTTCCGCCATCCATTTACGCGATCTCAATATGTATGTCATGCGCTGATTCAATCAAGTGCCACATTTTCCAACTGCCGAACTTGTCCCTTTAATGGTCTTTTATGTCCTTTCTTAGACTCAAATCGGCTCCGTTTTTTATTTTGTCTCTTTAGGTGGAAGAGGGTTCTATTGGGTGGAGAGTATTGCTTCTTTTCTTCTTTGAGTGTGTGAGTAGAAACGGAAGATATGTGCAGATCCTTGTGCAATTAAGGAGATAAATGGAGATGTAAAAGATGTCTGTAGAGGCATACAGTAGAAGAGAGAGAGGTTTAGTTCTGAGTCTGACTTATTGAGGCAATAGCCTTTGGCGAGCTGTCATTTTGGAAATGGTAGGTTGCTTTCTGATGAAGTCTGTATTTCAGTGTCATACTTTCTGTCTTCCCAGATATTAAAATTGTTGTACTCTCCACAATTTCCCGTCCTTTGTAGCTCTTAATAAATGTTTTATTTTTTTTATCTCTCCTAAGCCCAATTCCGCCATCCATTTACGCAAGCTCACTAAGTAAGTTATATGCTGACTTCAATCAAGTATCAGATTTTCCAACTGCCAAACTTGTCCCTTTAATGATCTTTTATGTCCTTTCTTAGGCTCAAATCGGCTTCGGATTTTATTTTGTCTCTTTAGGCGGGAGAGTGTTCTATTGGGTGGAAATTCTGGATAGTATTGCTTCTTTTTTTTTTAATGCGTGAGTAGAAACGGAAGATATGTGCGGAGCCTTGTACAATTAAGGAGATAAATGGAGATGTAAAAGATGTCTGCAGAGGCGTACAGTAGAAGAGGGAGGGTGAGTTGTGAGTTACTGAGGCAATGGCCTTTGGTGACTCGATAAAATCACCCACATCTCCCAGTAAGCCTGGGTCCCTCGTCGGTATGCATTGGCTTATGAAAACGCAACGTGACTGAAATTCTTCAAAAACCACCACAGAAATGTGAAATTCTGCTAAATTTTGTGAAGTGACAGAGACCAAGAAACTTAGCTTTTGGAAGTCATCTTTGGCTATCCCAATGCGTTTTCGTATTTCAGTGTCATACTTTCTGTCTTCCCAGATATTAAAATTGTTGTACTCTCCACAATTTCCTGTCCTTTGTAGCTCTTAATAAATGTTGTATTTTTGTTATCTCTCCTAAGCCCTGTTCCACCATCCATTTACGTGAGCTCAATAAGTATGTTATGTACTGACTTCAATCAAGTATCAGATTTTCCAAGGCTTCTTTTCTCATAATGTGCCCTAGAAATTTCAACTATCTCTTCCTGATATTAATTATAAGTTACCTTTTTGTTTTAATTTTCTCTAAAACTTTGTCATTGCTCATATATTTGGTGAATGGTATCCTCATCATCCTTCTGTAGAGCCACATTTCTGTTGTTGCTTCAAGTCTCTTTTTCATCTTCAGCATTCACTGTCATATGGGGGGGGCGGTCACATATAATGTAAGCTCATTATTCTTTTCTTTGTTTCTAATGAAGATTTTTGTTTCTTAATACTTTACTTAGATTTTGGAATACATCTTCGGCCATCCCAATGTGTTTCCAGATGTCAGTGTCACACTATTTGTCCTCTGTCAAAAAACATCCCAGATATTAAAATGTTTGTACTTGTTTGATTTTGGCATCTCCGATTTGTAATTTGCATTTTGAACTGTCCCCTTTTGCTAGCAACCATACATTCTGTCTTCTTGCAGTTGATGTTTAGTCCTTTCTTCTTGTTTTCCTTCATTAGCCTTCTGTAGGAGTTTTTGTAGTTTCCTTTCCATGTCTGCTATCAACACTGTGTCAACTGCATATCTTAAGTTGGTAAGACTGTGGTCACCAGTAATGAATCCTGCTATGATTTCTGATTCTCTCAGAATCACCTCACTGTATAAGTCGAATAAGTCTGGTAAGAAGATGTATCCTTGTCTTAAACCATTTCTATTTTCGGATGAACTCATTTTCTATCTATATACAGATGGTATGCTGCCAGTATAGGTTTTTGATTTACAGAGATGGATATGCAATGTGGTAGGTCCTCATCTGGCATCTCGTCTACAGCCACTTTCTCAAACATGCTGTGGCTTCCCTCTATCTTTTCTACAAATATTTTCATGGCATCTGCTCCGACGAGCTACTTTCACTGGTACCCAAACTGCGTGAATTTAAGCATGCTACTAGGTTGGCATCTCAGTCCCACCTTTTCACTGTCGAAACAGTTAAATGTAACTATCTCTTCTACTCCAACAGCTTCTCTCGCAATTTCCGACAGTTGAACTCCTTTCCTCCTACTTGCTTCTCTGATAGCTATAATAGAATATTCAAATGTAATGTCAATCGACATCTTCTGATCCCTTGATCCTGATCCCTGTAACTTCTCTATATCTTTTCCTCAAACACCCCTCTTTACTCTTGATCTCACTCTCTTTAACCCCTTGCGTGCTAGTGCCACTCCCGCCTTCTTGGTGTTATATTCCATGCTAATAGGAATATATACGTGAAAAACAAGGTGCATAAAATAAGTAAAGGTTTATTGTGCAAAACCAGTACAATAAGAATAAAGAATAAAAAAAAATTTAACAGGAGAAGTTTTAAAAAGGCGAGCCAAAGACGGTTTAAGCAAGAAAAATATGCATATTTTCAAAAGTCTGATACATTAAAGATACACCGGAATATATATATATTGTGTGAATTTAGGCAGTATTTTTTCATTGATGCATGTTTTATTAAATAATATAGACAAGCTTTGTCTATTTATTTTAAGTAAATTCCTTTCATATTGTCTGATAAGTGTGTTGTTTGTTTTTGATTTTGTTGACTGCACGATATCGTAGGGTCAGTTGGGTAATATCTATGAGAAAAAGAGAACAATAACACAGTTCAGTTTGCCTGAAATTTGGAAATGGCATGCTGTACTACTTGGCATTCACACCGGAATCTTCAATACGTATATTTCAGAGTGTTTGAGTGTCAATTTGAGGACAGTAAAAAGGTTTCGGAAAGCGTTAGATGAGTCTAATGGTAATAATGAAGGCGTTTGAAGTGATCACTAGCGCCGGCGATGTTATGACCTCAGACTCAACACGGAGGCCTACATCAAGTGCCTTGAGGAGATAGTGCTGCCTTGGGTCAAGAGAGTGGCTCCTGGAAGACCCTGTATCTGGCAACAGGACTCTGCACCATGCCACACAAGTAGGGGAACCCAGTCATGGCTGTCAGACAATTTCTACTACCGCCTCACCCCTTATATCTAGCCAGACTGCAATCTCCTTGATTATTATGTGTGGGGTGCCTTTGAGCGAGAGATCAAGAAAACTCCTTGTAACACCAAAGATGAACAGAAGGCAAGGATTATGGCAGCATTCACCAACTTAAACAAGGAGGCTATCCGGAAGAGTTGCAGGAGAATACAAAGTTACCTGGAGGCCATGATTGAAGCCAATGGTGTTTTTATTGAATAAATTTACTCTTTAGTATTTCAAGATATACTTACTCATCACACCCTGTTTTTCAAAAATAAGAGAAAGAGAAAATTATATATATGTGTGTATACTCTGTGTCACATCCTTTTAAAACATAGGTGATCATGGCACTCCACAACTTTCTGTCTCATATGGTGCTTAGCAGTTTTCTCCCTTTGCTAGCCCCCATTCTGCAATCCATTTACACAAGCTCCTCTGAAAAGTGACTCATCGCCTTCGCTTTTCTCTCTTTCCCTCAATATGCCCTGTGAGTGTTAAGTTTCCCAAGCCTTCTTTCCTCATTATGTATTCAGGGAATTTCAGCTGTCTTTTCTAGACTTTGAGTATAGGTGTTCTTTCTGTTGCCATTTTCTTTAAGACATTTTGTTGCTTACTTTCTCCGTCCATGGAATTCTCAGTATCCTTCTGTAGAACCATATTTCTGTTGTCTCTAGTTTTCTCATCATGCGTGGGGAGATTATCCAACATTCACTGCCATATAAAGGGATGGATATCACACAGCAATCCAGCAAACTTTCCTTTATCTGTATGTATACACATTGCTCAAAGAAAAAAAAGGAAAAAAAAAACGTTTATGTACTTAGCTGTAGTGTGTATCACTATATTGTGGAGGTAAAAAAAGAGGAAGAAGGTTCATTGTCCCATCTTGTGATAGTCTTAAAACATGTACCTAGCAAGTATCTTGACAAACAAGGTGAGGGTAATATCCACAGACTATTATAATACAAAACAAAGTCTCTTCAAATTTCACACAAAAGAAAGTGTCTCCAAATTCCACACGAAAGAAAGTGTCTCCAAATTCCACACGAAAGAAAGTGTCTCCAAATTCCACACGAAAGAAAGTGTCTCCAAATTCCACACGAAAGAAAGTGTCTCCAAATTCCACACGAAAGAAAGTGTCTCCAAATGCCACACGGAAGAAAGTCTCTCCAAATGCCACACGGAAGAAAGTCTCTCCAAATGCCACACGGAAGAAAGTCTCTCCAAATGCCACACGAAAGAAAGTCTCTCCAAATGCCACACGGAAGAAAGTCTCTCCAAATGCCATACGGAAGAAAGTCTCTCCAAATGCCACACGGAAGAAAGTCTCTCCAAATGCCACACGAAAGAAAGTCTCTCCAAATGCCACACGAAAGAAAGTCTCTCCAAATGCCACACGAAAGAAAGTCTCTCCAAATGCCACACGAAAGAAAGTCTCTCCAAATGCCACACGAAAGAAAGTCTCTCCAAATTCCACACGAAAGAAAGTCTCTCCAAATTCCACACGAAAGAAAGTCTCTCCAAATTCCACACGAAAGAAAGTCTCTCCAAATTCCACACGAAAGAAAGTCTCTCCAAATTCCACACGAAAGAAAGTCTCTCCAAATTCCACAAAAAAAACGTCTCTCCAAATTCCACACGAAGGAACGTCTCTCCAAATTCCACACGAAAGAAAGTCTCTCCAAATGCCACACGAAAAAAACGTCTCTCCAAATGCCACATGAAAGAAAGTCTCTTCACTTTCAGTAAAAAAGGGAAGCTTTTCAAATTCAATACAAAAGAAAGGCTGTCCATATTCAATATAAAAGAAAAGTAATTCAATTTAAAATTTAAAGAGACACTCATTAAATTCAATACAAAGAAAAGTTCTTCAAATTGAACACAAAAGAAAGGCTCATTAAATTCAACATGAAAGAAGGGCCTTTTAATCCAATACCGAAGAAAGTCCTTTCTAATTCAGCATGGAAGAAAGGCTCTTCAAATTCAATACAAAGGAAAAGCTCTTCAAACTCAACACAAAGAAAAGGCTCTTCAAATTCAGTATGAAATGAAGCCCCCAACAAATTCAACATGAAAGAAAGGCTCAAATAATTCAACATGAAAGAAACATGCTAAAAATTCAGTACAAAGACTCAAAAAATTCAATACAAAAGAAAAACTCTTCAAATTCAACATGAATGGAAGGCTCTTCAAATTCAACATGCAAAGATGTCTTCTGTAATTCAACACAAAAGAACAGTTCTTTAAATTCAATTAAAAAATATGCTCTTCACATTCAATACAAAAGAAAGGCTCCCGAAATTCAATTAATATGTCAGGCTCTTGAAAAAGAAAGGCTTTTCAAATTTAATGAGAGAAAGGCTTTTCAAATTCAACATTAAAGGAAATGCTATTCAAATTCAACATTAAAGAACAACTCTTTAAATTCAACACAAAAAACAAACTCTTCAAATTCCACATGAAAAAGAGGCTCTTCAAATTTAATACAAAAGCTCTTGATAATCAACAAGATCGAATGAATCTTCAAAATCATTTTCAAAAAGCCAATCTCAATCAAATGATTTGCCTTATAACTAAGAAGGTAATTTTTTCTTCCAATAATTATTATGAAATGTTACAAATAACCACCCATCACCGACATCAGGTCACAATGGATAATATATTTTGTATCAGAAGTTACTTACCCAGAAATTTTCATCTTGTTTAATTAAAATAACACACATTAATAATCTTCCAGTAATTATTTATTTCCTTTCGTCTTTCAATGATAATGTTATTAAGATTATCAGACAATATGAAAGGAACTTACTTAAAATAAATAGACAAAACTTGTCTATATTATTTAATAAAACATGAATCAATGAAAAATTGCTGTATATATATATATATATATATATATATATATATATATATATATATATATATATATATATGAGGCACGGTGGAGTAATGGATAACGGATTGAGGAATCGGAGAGCCGAGTTCGAATTTCAATCGAATCCATTACATTCACTTACGTGCTAATTCCCTTGGGAAAGGTGTGAATCCTCTTCTTCTCCCTCCAACTATGGGTAAATAGCAGGACAGACTGGGTTCTATAGCCTTGGATGGCAACTGGTCTAGCAGAAGGACAACTCTGAATTCAAAACCTGCGGAGGGTCATTTGGGGACCTTGTGGCACTCGCTGCACCAGGTCCCTGTATTCGTCCCTCCAAAAAGTGTGGATGGCCCTGCACAAAGCCTTCACCACTATAATCAAATCTCATGTGTTGGTGTCGGGCTCTCAGTTTCTAGGAACTGATCTGCCTGACCCTGAGAGTTGATTATATATATATATATATATATATATATATATATATATATATATATATATAGTAAATATTTCTAATAGAAACACTTAGTTCAAATGCAAATGTCATATTTGTCATTTAAATATAAGTATACTGAAAAATTGACCAACTTCAGTTAGTTGATACCATTTTTATAAAAATATTGACCATATATATCATATGTAACAGCAAAATTGTCCAAATCATCTATCAGCAAAATTGTTCAATTGCTAGATTAAGTTTGAACTGTTGTATCTTAGAAATGATTAAAGATATTTTGCTGGATTCCTCTGAGGTTTTTATAACACTATTGGACTCTACTTTGATTAGTAAGAATGTATTTAGCTCTGCATTGAAATGATGATCCCTCTTGCTGTTGTGACTTCTCTGCTGTTCCCTCTTTTTGTCCCAAATCGACAAAGGCATGCCTGCTTTGAAAATCAGCATTTGATATTCTCATATTTTAGCTGCACTTGAGCACCAGATTTTAATAATAGTCTCTCTCTACAAAGACATTTTTGATCACGGTTCTCCACAGCTTCCTTTCCTTTCCAACTTTATCATCTCTCTTTGTCTTTACAATGCTTTATCCCGCATTCGTTTGTTCAAACCTGTCAAATAGTTTGCTCACTGTTTTCTTTTCCTGCCTTTGTTGCATCCTGTGAGTGTTCAGTTCTCCAAGCCTTCTTTTCTCATTATGCGTTCAAATCTTTTCAGCTGATTGATAACAACACTTTCTCTCTCTCTCCTCACTGTCTCTTCCATGATCTGTCCATGCTTTTCTCAGCAATTTTCAGTAGAACCCCATCCCTGATACTTCATTTATTTTTTTTCATCTGTGATGAAATTGTCCAGCATACACTATCATCTCTCTCTCTCTCTCTCTCTCTCTCTCTCTCTCTCTCTCCCCAACTCTCAAGTTCTGTACACTTCAACTGTAGAGTACAGGGTTACACCTTCAATGTAATCACTCTCCTTGGAAGGGGGGGTTGCAGCACATGCTTGATTTCAGTGTCCCCCGACCTGCAAATCGCATTTCAGACTCATGCTTTTACTGGTGACTGTGCATTCTGTCTTCTTGTAGTTTATAGTTAGTCCCTTCTTCTCTCTCTTCTTTGCTACCTTCTGTATGAGATTTTCTAGTTTCTTTTTGTTATGCTCCAATAACCTCGCCCCACTGTTATGGTCCAGGTTAGGACCAAGGAAGAACAACACGAACACAAGAGTAGGAATAACAAAGATATATTAAACAGAATAATAATACAAGAAGTTGAATGTGTTAGTATAACTGTCAGTCTGGTTTAGAGTGAACTACTATTGTCTCGACTCGATCTGTCTCGACTCGTTCCACTTCCGTTCTATCGTCTCTCTTGAGAGGTACCGTCTTTATTTGTGTCAGGAAGAGTTCATTATATCGTTACAGGTAAGATCCCATAACACTTTTCCATGTCTGCTATCGGTACTGTGTCATCTGTATATCTTATGTTGGTAAGATTGTGGCCACCAATAATGAATCCTGCTAGGATGACCAATTCTCTCAGAATTGCCTTGCTCTATATTTTGAGGCAATTCCATAGACAATAAAAGGGGAATTAATGTTTATAAATGATGCAGAGCGCAAAATGTTAAAGTTTCTTAGAGATGATATTTACAGAAAAATTAGTTTCTATTAATCACACATTTATCTGGTTTGCCTCATCATTCAACACTCCGTCCCAAATCCAACATAAAGTAAATGTGTGGGTGCATCTGTTTATATCAACTGGCAGGATCTCAAATGCTGGTGTCGAAATATCAGTACAACGTAACCAGAATTAGGATTATTCTGTTTCTTTCCTTTCCTTCGATACTTTAGACTATTTATCAGAATCTTCAGATGACTCAAAGCATCAAAATATAAATTATTAAGAGGCTGAATAAAGGAATATTCTACTTAGCTCGCTCAGTAGATTACTAAGTGCAAAAAATTCTAACCCATGATATCATGGGTAGGATTAATTAAATATTTTAAAACTTTCATTCATTCTAATAATTCTATAGTAACAGGGCAAAAACAAAAAGCAGATTGGAAATTATTACGATGGAAATATATTGTAAATGATTTTTCCTATAGAATTGTACTACGAATGATTTTTCCTATATAATTGTACTACGGATGATTTTTCCTATAGAAATGCACTACAAATGACTTTTCCTATAGAAATGCACTACAAATGACTTTTCCTATAGAAATGCACTACAAATGACTTTTCCTATAGAAATGCACTACAAATGACTTTTCCTATAGAAATGCACTACGAATAATTTTTCCTATAGAAATGCACCACAAATGATTTTTCCTATAGGAATGCACTACAAATGATTTTTCCTATAGAAATGCACCATGAATGATTTTCCTATAGAAATGCACTGCAAATGATTTTTCCTATAGAAATGCACTGCAAGTGGTTTTCTAAGCAGAAATGTAATGTAAATGGTTTTAATATTATATGAATAGTATTTATTATATAAATTTATCAAAATATTCATTCACTTTAATAAGGCAAATGCTAAGCACAAAAATATCATGAAATTATTTATATAGCAATGCATTATAAATAATTTTACTATAGAAGTGTCTTACAAAAATTGTTAATATTATATCATGGCTACAATTTATTATATAATTAAATGGCAACATTGCAAATACTAAAAGCAATTTGTAAAATCATTGGAAATTATAATTATTATTATTGATATACACTGAAAATGATTTTATTATAGAAATGCATTGCAAATGATTTTGCTTTAGAATGCATTTAAAATATTTTTAATACTGTATCATGTTACATAGTTCAATCCCAAGGTATACTGCAGATCAGGATGTGCTGATAGAGTAATGGTTATTAAATGAATTCAAATCATATTGAACTCTGTGAAAGGCATGTATCCATTACCTCCCCTTACAAGCAGCATAAACTGGACTCTCTTTCCTTGGCTGGCATCCAGTCTAAGAGAAGGACAACTCTGAATTCAGAACCATGGAGAAAGCAATGAGAAATCCCTTTGCTATCTTTCCAAAGAAATCACGACAATTGACATATAAAAGAATCTCTATAGGGCTGTGATACATAAGGATAGAGGGCTTAGAGAATTTGACACTCACAAAACAAAGGAAAGACAAACAGAGAAAAGCAGTGCATGACCAACCAAATGAGCTTATGTAAATGGATGGCAGAACAGGAGCTAGGAGAGACAAGAAAAAGATAAAATTTACTATGAGCTACAAAGAGAGGAAAATGGTGGAGAGCCATGATGGACTATGTCCTGAAAGTGCATGACACATAGAAGATAGAGCTGTGGTCCCCTACATCCTGAAGAGATATAGTATTTAAATGAAAAGTTCTAAAACAAAAAAAATCTCTTCTCCCCACCTATGGAATAAATAACAGTCTGTATTCTTGGGTGGCAACCTATCTAAGAGAAGGGTGACTAGGAATTTAAAATCATGGCAAAAGCAATAAGATACCTCTATTTTTCTCAAGAACCTGTAGTAATTTACTGATAATAAAGAAAAGGAATCTGTGGAGAGCCATGATCACCTACATCCTGATGAGAAATGACATTTAAATATAAGAAAAATAATGAGTAAAATACTTGTGGGAAGTCAAGGGGATACCAATAACAGGCTTGACAGTCATGCAACTGGGGTTCATGACTGGGGGCCAAATTAACTACTAAATAACAATTGCTGGCAACATTTTTATCAAGAAACTTTGTTAGTAATATCCAGTAATTAACTAATTAGTAACTATACCTATTATTAGCAAGCACTTTACAATTATAACAATTATTGATTTTTTTCCCATAAAATCGAATGTACAAAAGAAATAAAACTAACCTCCTCTACTCAATGCACAAAAAATCACTTTATTCACCAAAAATTAGGAACATATTACACAATATTACAGAAATAATGTGACAATTTGCTTATATTAATTACATCAATGCATAGAAAATAGTTATATAATTCAGTCAGAAAACAAGTTCAATATTTTACCAAATCATGTTGTAGCAGACCGTGGGTTTTTTTACGCGTTGTGATATGATCATGTGTGGAACTCCTGAAATAAAAAGCCCACTACAAAAATACGGCAGACTAGAGATGCATCCCACCAAAAAAAAAAAAATATATATATATATAACAAGAAGCCAATATACATAAACAAACAGGTATATGTATTAAACAACAAAAAGGGTGTACAAAACACAAAAACATTAACGTGTGTTTGTACATGAACGTAAAGAGTCTGTTTCAAAGTATGTGTACGTGCGTGTGTGTGTGTGAGAGAGAGTGTGCGTGTGCATAACGTTCATGGCATTTTCCCACAAGTGGGGAATGCGTATCTAATGCAAGAGTTTTACATGGTCGCAGTGTCTACTGGAAATGCAAGAGTAGACGGCGACGTCTTCTCTGTTAGACGGTCGAACTCTCTGCCTCTGTGCAGTGTTAAGCAAACTCTTGATCTGGTAGATAAATTGGTCGATATACCAAATGACTTAATGATTAGACGTAAGAAAAACATTTTCTGAGATTCCACTCAAAGTTAACTAGAAAGCAAGAAATCAGAAGAGTTTTGCACGTTAGAAGTGTAAGAAAAGAAAGTATCAGCATATAATTTACGGTTATATCTCGCCATTTCAACTATAATATGATGAGATCTTGTAGCGGAGACGTACCTCAGCGATCTAAAAGAGCCAGAATCACGTGTATGTTTTGCAGTGGAGTGTGGAGACGGCGAATTGTCAAGCTTCAGACTGAAGGTGAATCAGGCCGCACTTCGTGCTGACAGAAGTGGTGGTGTCGCTTGTAGCCATTTTTATTGGCAGGTTCTGGGCGCTGTTTGACTGAGTGATGGCTTGCCAGGTACATAAAAGCATGGGATGCCCATTCAAATAGGAGACTTGTTTTGGGTGAGAAGAGTGGCTTACCTGACATTAAGGAACAGTGATAGTCAACATTTGTGGAATTGATTTGCTTATAGGACTGTGTATTGTAGCAGACGAAGATGTGAAGAGATATCAGAAGGTTAAAATTTCCTGCTGGCCGGTCCAGCTACATGGGAATGTTAGACTTTAATTAAGTCCAAAGAAAACAAACAAGACTGATATACATGGGCAAACAAATATATATTAATAACAAAACAAGTTAAACAAAGACATAGTTTACATAGAGTTTGTATGGAGAAATTATGTGTGTGTGTTGTAAGTGTTCGTACGTACGTGTATTGTTCTTAGCGCGTTCCCGGAATTTGGGAAACGCTGTATCTGTGAGAGGTCACATATTAGCCTAAGTGGAAAAAGAGAGATTTTACCTCGCCTCCGCGCGAGGTAGCGGCCCAAGGCCTAAGTCAAAAAGAGAGATCGAGGTGAAGGGTCAGCCAGTATTTATAACCAGGAGAGAGAGAGAGAGAGAGACCCCTGTTGAAGGATTAAGGAACTGAGGAGGAGCTAACTGCGACAGTATCACTGTTTTGCCCATTAGACTGATATATAGTTTGTTTGTTTTTTGTTTTAGTGTGTGTGTGTGTGTGTAAGTTACTTCCAACCAATTCTCAGACAAGCTATTTCGGCAATCTTTTTAAAAACTAATGAAGAATTTATACCCTTTTCTGCGTTCATATCCATCATTGGACTCCAATAGTGACACAGAAGAATGTGAAGAATTCATGCACTTAGAATCCAGTGTGCCAGGCGATTCTTCCGATACCAGCAATTCAGAGACTGTGTCAGCTGTGATAAGGAGATCAAGAGGGAGTGTAACTGAGACTTACTTCGGTGACCCAAAAGGGCCAGAGTCATGTCTATATTTTGCAATGGAGTGTGGAGACGGTGAATTGGCGACCTTCAGACTAAAGGTGAATCTTGCAGCCCTTCGTGCAGACAGAAGTGCTGGTGTCACTTGCAGCCATTTTTATTGGCTGATTCTGGACGTTCAATGACTTACCTGAGATTGAGGAACGGTAATTGCCTTTGTGGAATTGATTTACCTATTGAACTGATATATAATACATACATACATACATACATATATATATCTTATTTTCGAGGGTCGACATGTAGAAATTGCTAAATGTCAGACCCAGTACTGAACCCATGGAGACTTCATCACGTTGTATATATATATATATATATTAGATTGCAGAAGGGAAACGGTATGTGACATAATATGTTGTTTAATGGAGCTAGAATTATTTAGATGCATAGTTAATCTTCTGGAGAGCCGGGTGGTTGTAAATCCAATATATGTATATGACCATCTTAATAATATATATATATATATATATATATATATATATATATATATATATATATCATAATATAAACTAGGGTTAAACAAAGACTTGGGTATTTTAAATCTGTATAAATATTTCAATAGTTAAAATATTTCTTTAGATATAGTTAAAAAAAAACTTTTTAAACAACATCTAAAATACTATCGTTGGATTTACGTTAAAAATTCAAACATAGTTGCATTCCACGTGACGTCCGCGTCTAACGACGAGCGCTGTAAAGTGTAAACAAACTGCCAAATACAGTAATACAGTAATTCAATTAATTTCTGAGGAAGGGCCGAGGTGGTCTGAAATATTAAATATATAAAAACATAGAAATAAATACTTTCGCAAAAAAAACATCCAATTTTTTTTCAGTTATTTTATCCATATATATATATATATATATATATATATATTATGATCTAAGAAAGGGACTTCAGAAAGTCCCTTTCTTAGATCATAATAATAATAATAAATATATATATATATATATATATATATATATTGTATATTTAGGCAGCAATCCTTCTTTTATGCAAGTTTCATTAAAAACGACAGACAAGGTACTACGGTTATGTTTTTAATTTAATTTTTCTTGTGTACGAACAAGAGTTTTCTTTGCTGGTCAAAGGGTGTGTAAGAACTGTCCAAATGTTTTATTTTTCCGAGCGCTTTCGGCTATATCTTTAGCCATTATCAAGGATGATTTGATTTTTCAGCTTAATTAAGTGTGTGCATTATGTGTATGTCTTAGTGTGTAGTAGTGGTGTTTTAATTACCAAATACGGTTAGCACGTTGTGTCTTTGTTCGTAGTTAATATTGTTGAGGGTAGGCTTTTTCTTTTTTATTATTAAAGCCTCCATTATTTTTAACCTTTTTTTACAGGTGGAAGCAATTAATATATTTGTGTTTTCTACTAGTATATTTCTAATATATTTGTCCAGCAAAGAAAACTCTTGTTCGTACACAAGAAAAATTAAATAAAAAACTTAACCGTAGTACCTTGTCTGTCGTTTTTAATGAAACTTGCATATATATATATGTATATATATATATATATATATATATATATATATATATATATATATATATATTAATACATGTTTCATTAAATAATATAGATAAGTGTTGTCTATATATTTTATGTAAGTTTTTTTCATATAGTCTGATAATCTTGATAACATTATCATTAAACAATGAAAGAAAATCACAATATTGATACATACTTTTTTTTTTTTTTTTAATCCAATCTAAGCTTTCGGCTTACATAAGCCATTATCAAAGATGACAATTACACAATATATTTATGCAATACATGAACAAGAAATTGATGATAGTCTTATTTGTTTGCATGGATGATTTCCAAGCAACGATAAACACTATTTATATTTATATTTATATATATATTTGTGTGTGTTCTCCCGGCCAATTTTCACACAGATCTAACAGCCACTTTAGTGCTGCACTTAAATCCATAGCTTTCTAGATGTTAAAAGTTTGTATGTTGGTGTACATTTTATGTGGGTACATATTCATATGTAATCAAAGAAGACAGAAGCATACAAAACTGGAGTTCCTACTATAGACGTTTATTCCTTTTATGGTGACTGTATTGAAACAAGGTTCTCAATGTCTTTTGGTTGTGTCCGTTCTCTTTCTGGTTCAAAAGTTAAGCTAGATGAGTATAAGTATCATAATCACGACCGAGCTCAAGTCAGCCTTGTGCAGATTTCGAACAACCAAAGGAAAGTTTCTTACTTTATCACTGGAAGATTTAATCATGGTTATGGGATGTCCATTTTCTTTCTTTTTTTTTTTTTGTTTGTTCCCGAAATTAGGGTAAATCAGTACAAGCATCGTAACTATTGTCACGTTCACGTCAGCCTTGTACTGAGTTGGAACAACCAAACAGAAAGCTTGATCGACTTCTTAGCTTGAAGTTTTTGGAAGACGTGTGCGTTGGAAAGTGGGAAGAGAGTTCAGTCATCAGTTGACCAAGGAAACAAACACTTCAACATAGTGTAATAGTTAGGAAGCTCGTATCACAAGATCAGTTACCACTGAATAGTGAGTTTGGATGCTCTATACTTTTGGCCTTGTGCCACATCTAAGCTACGTTTATAAAATCATTTGGGCATTTTGTAGCAGTTAGCAAGCTTGTCTCGCTAGTTCAGTTATGACTGAATAGTAAAGTTTGATCCTTACTGGGTGCCCCATACTCTTGGCCTTGTGCCACATCTGAGCTTAGCTTATAAAATAATTTGCACACTTCAACGTGGTACAATGGTTAGCAACCTTGTCTTGCTAGATCAACTATGAGTGAATAGTGAGTTTGATCTTTACTGGGTGCCCCATACTTTTGGCCTTGTGCCACATCTAAGTAGAACTTAAAAAATCATTTGCACCATTCAGCATGGTGTAATAGTTAGCAAGCTTGTCTCGCAAGATCAATTATGATTGAATAGTGAGTTCAATCCTCACTGCAACCCCATACTTCCAGCCTTATCTCACGTCTAAGTTACACTTAGAAAATCACTATAGCAACTGCTTCTTCAAATAATTTTTAGTTGATCAATCCCTATTTACTTATACGCTTTTAATTATTCTCATTTTTTTTTTTTTTTGATATTCTTGAAGCCGGTGTTCAGTTTTTGCCTTATCAATGATTTCAGTTTCTCTCTTTAATAGGTCGATGATCTTTTTTCAGGATATCAGAGGTTGTGTTCACATCAGTCCTTAACTTTACAATATCTTGTTTCGCTTCCAACATTATATAGTTCTTATGTTTCACACCAATCTTTATTTATCCAAAGTTAAACATCGATATCACTTACTCTTACACATTTATAAGTCTACTCTCCGACCATACACTGAATATAGCTGCCACATCTGGTCTGGTGCTCCTGCTACATATCTTGAGATTCCTGAAGAAGAATCTGCGATGCTATCAGTTGTGACCCGGCATCTCAGATTCAGTAACTTCCCCGCCACCATAACATAGCTACGCTTTGCCTTTTCTATAGATATTTTCATGACAGTTGTCCTGATGAGCTTTCTCCTTTGGTAACTCGACTTCAGAATTTTTAGTTCAGTACTAGATTGGCAGTTAGGTCTCAACATTTTTAGTGTTGAAATAGCGAGAGGTAACCATAAGTTCTATGCTAATAGTTTCTTCTCTCACACTTCTCACCTGTGGAACACTCTCCTAGCTTCTTACTTTCTTGTCAAAAATCCAAATACAGTACCAATCACTGTGTCCCTGAATCCTGTTATTTTATTGTTCTTTCTCCTCAAATACATTTTCATTTTTTTCTTTCACTCTCAGTAACTCCTTAGGTCTTAGTGGCTTTATTACCTTTCTTAGGGTAAAAATGATTAAAAAAAATTGTTTACAATCTTATGAACAAACTTTGAGATTCATAATAAAATCTCACATTACCAAATATGTTATTATACTAAAATAGTAATTAATATATATATAGTAAAATATAGTCACTTATGTGCCATGCATGATACACTGTTAGGCGATCATGTATCTTTCAATACATGACTGACAAGGCAATTTTTTTTCCTGCGGTAGGTTGACATTTCTTTCTGTGGTAGTCCAGTTGCCATCCAAGGCTATAGAACCCAGTCTGTCCTGCTATTTTCCCATAGCTGGGGGGAGAAAAGGAGGATTCATACCTTTCCCAAGGGTATCTGCACATAATTGAATGTAATGCATTCGACTGGTATCCGAACTCAGCTCTCTGATTCCTCAATCCGAAATATTTCTAATAGAAACGCGTAATTGAAATGCAAATGCCATATTTGCCATTTAAATGCACAGTGGTGTAAGACAAGGATGTGTCGTCTAACCAGACCCTATTTCAGTTGTACATTGAAACAATTCTGAAAGAATTAGAAGTCATACCAGTATATATTATTAGTGGCCACAATCTTACCAACATAAGATATGCAGATGACACAGTGTTGCAGATAAAGAAAGGAAATGAAAGAAGCCACTGCAGAAGGTAGTAAAGGAAAGCAAGAAGAAAGGACTAAGTATGAATTACAAAAAGGCAAAATCTATGGTTGTCAGCAAAAAGAAAATCCCAGCATGGGAATTAAAAATTGGAGATACTTAAATTACTGTACTTGTTTGATTCTTGATATCAAGGAATTGTTTTAACAGAGTATGGAAAATACAACACTGAAATCTGAAGGCACATTGGGTTAATGAAAGATGCCTTCCAAAAGCTAAGCAAAGTATTAAAAATACTGGCAATTTTTTTTTTATTTTCTTCTAAACCATTTTATTTAGCAGTGTTTATTTTTTATTTATGCTAAAAATCCAAAACTGGAAATACGACAAAAATAGTATGCTTCCATTAATGCAATATTTATGCTGAAAATGTTACCAAAAACAGTAACCCAAATGCCAAGCGATACATACCTACATTTTATAGCTTATGTAAAAGCATTTGATAAAGTATGTCACAAAGAACTGTTCAAACTGCTCGGTAAGTTTGATTTATTTGGGAAGGATATTAGAAGAATCCAGAACCTATACTGGCAGCAAAACTGCATGCACACAGATGGAAAGTGAATTCAGTAAATATACAAAAATAGAAAGGGGTGTAAGACAAAGATGAGTCTTCTCGCCAGACTTATTCAACCTATACAGGTGAGGTGATTCTGTGAGAATTAGAAATTGTACCAGGGTTCATTATTGGCAGCCACAATCTTAACAATATAAGACATGCAGATGACACAGTGTTGATGGCAGACATAGAAAGGAAACTACAAGAACTCCTACAGAAGGTAGGGAAGGAAAGCAAGAAGAAAGGACTAAACACCAATTGGAAGAAGACAGACTGCATGGTTGTTAGCAAAAGAGGACAGTCTAAAATGCAAATTACAAATCGGAGATACCAAAATCAAACAAGTACAATAATTAAAATATCTTGGAAGTGTTTTAACACAGAGCCTAAAGTGTGATATTGAATAAGCTTGTGTGAATTGATGGTGGAATTGTGGGCGGGAGCCTTAGAAAAGAGAGAAATAAACTGCTCATGGCCATGCGAAATAGGCGATCACGGCTCTCCACAATTTCCTATATCCTAAAGAGATATGGCACAGTGAAGACTGGCCAACATTGTTAATCTTCTTGTAAATGCTATAAATATTTGTGTTGAAAAGAGAGAAATAAACTGCTCATGGCCATGCGAAATAGGCGATCACGGCTCTCCACAATTTCCTATATCCTAAAGAGATATGACACAGTGAAGACTGGCCAACATTGTTAATCTTCTTGTAAATGCTATAAATATTTGTGTTGAAAAGAGAGAAATAAACTGCTCATGGCCATGCGAAATAGGCGATCACGGCTCTCCACAATTTCCTATATCCTAAAGAGATATGACACAGTGAAGACTGGCCAACATTGTTAATCTTCTTGTAAATGCTATAAATATTTGTGTTGAAAAGAGAGAAATAAACTGCTCATGGCCATGCGAAATAGGCGATCACGGCTCTCCACAATTTCCTATATCCTAAAGAGATATGACACAGTGAAGACTGGCCAACATTGTTAATCTTCTTGTAAATGCTATAAATATTTGTGTTGAAAAGAGAGAAATAAACTGCTCATGGCCATGCGAAATAGGCGATCACGGCTCTCCACAATTTCCTATATCCTAAAGAGATATGACACAGTGAAGACTGGCCAACATTGTTAATCTTCTTGTAAATGCTATAAATATTTGTGTTGAAAAGAGAGAAATAAACTGCTCATGGCCATGCGAAATAGGCGATCACGGCTCTCCACAATTTCCTATATCCTAAAGAGATATGACACAGTGAAGACTGGCCAACATTGTTAATCTTCTTGTAAATGCTATAAATATTTGTGTTGAAAAGAGAGAAATAAACTGCTCATGGCCATGCGAAATAGGCGATCACGGCTCTCCACAATTTCCTATATCCTAAAGAGATATGACACAGTGAAGACTGGCCAACATTGTTAATCTTCTTGTAAATGCTATAAATATTTGTGTTGAAAAGAGAGAAATAAACTGCTCATGGCCATGCGAAATAGGCGATCACGGCTCTCCACAATTTCCTATATCCTAAAGAGATATGACACAGTGAAGACTGGCCAACATTGTTAATCTTCTTGTAAATGCTATAAATATTTGTGTTGAAAAGAGAGAAATAAACTGCTCATGGCCATGCGAAATAGGCGATCACGGCTCTCCACAATTTCCTATATCCTAAAGAGATATGACACAGTGAAGACTGGCCAACATTGTTAATCTTCTTGTAAATGCTATAAATATTTGTGTTGAAAAGAGAGAAATAAACTGCTCATGGCCATGCGAAATAGGCGATCACGGCTCTCCACAATTTCCTATATCCTAAAGAGATATGGCACAGTGAAGACTGGCCAACATTGTTAATCTTCTTGTAAATGCTATAAATATTTGTGTTGAAAAGAGAGAAATAAACTGCTCATGGCCATGCGAAATAGGCGATCACGGCTCTCCACAATTTCCTATATCCTAAAGAGATATGGCACAGTGAAGACTGGCCAACATTGTTAATCTTCTTGTAAATGCTATAAATATTTGTGTTGAAAAGAGAGAAATAAACTGCTCATGGCCATGCGAAATAGGCGATCACGGCTCTCCACAATTTCCTATATCCTAAAGAGATATGACACAGTGAAGACTGGCCAACATTGTTAATCTTCTTGTAAATGCTATAAATATTTGTGTTGAAAAGAGAGAAATAAACTGCTCATGGCCATGCGAAATAGGCGATCACGGCTCTCCACAATTTCCTATATCCTAAAGAGATATGACACAGTGAAGACTGGCCAACATTGTTAATCTTCTTGTAAATGCTATAAATATTTGTGTTGAAAAGAGAGAAATAAACTGCTCATGGCCATGCGAAATAGGCGATCACGGCTCTCCACAATTTCCTATATCCTAAAGAGATATGACACAGTGAAGACTGGCCAACATTGTTAATCTTCTTGTAAATGCTATAAATATTTGTGTTGAAAAGAGAGAAATAAACTGCTCATGGCCATGCGAAATAGGCGATCACGGCTCTCCACAATTTCCTATATCCTAAAGAGATATGACACAGTGAAGACTGGCCAACATTGTTAATCTTCTTGTAAATGCTATAAATATTTGTGTTGAAAAGAGAGAAATAAACTGCTCATGGCCATGCGAAATAGGCGATCACGGCTCTCCACAATTTCCTATATCCTAAAGAGATATGGCACAGTGAAGACTGGCCAACATTGTTAATCTTCTTGTAAATGCTATAAATATTTGTGTTGAAAAGAGAGAAATAAACTGCTCATGGCCATGCGAAATAGGCGATCACGGCTCTCCACAATTTCCTATATCCTAAAGAGATATGGCACAGTGAAGACTGGCCAACATTGTTAATCTTCTTGTAAATGCTATAAATATTTGTGTTGAAAAGAGAGAAATAAACTGCTCATGGCCATGCGAAATAGGCGATCACGGCTCTCCACAATTTCCTATATCCTAAAGAGATATGGCACAGTGAAGACTGGCCAACATTGTTAATCTTCTTGTAAATGCTATAAATATTTGTGTTGCATGTTCAAGTGCTTTTAGCTTGATCACCAAAGATGGCTTTGCCTCTTCAGCTTTCTGCAAAAGAATTGCTTATTTTTATTGTCCATGAAACTTTTGAAAAACCTATGTCATCATAAAGTTTTAAAAGTTATTTGTATCCCATATAGATTTTGTCTGAGTGTCCTTAACATAAAAACAATCGAGGTTACCACGTATAAAATAAACAAAACAGAATTGTAATAAAAATAGTACTGATGACTGACATATTTTTTAAATCATTTGACTTCAAGCAAGTCAATAAAGCCACTAAAATGCAAGGGGCTACTGAGAGTGAAAGATGATAAAAATATACTATTAAGGACATAAAACAGAAATCATTTTGTGAATTAGATCGTGGGTTGGGTAAATTGTTGGCATTTTATATTTTTAATTTCACGCATATTTTTTGTTTTGTATTTTGTCGACTGCACACTAGAGTCACTTAGGCACCATCTGTGAGAAAAAGAGCACCGTGACGCAATTCACACTACAAGGAATTTGGAAATGGCATTCTGCGCCGCTTGGCATTAATGTCTGGAAGCTTCAATACGAACATTTCAGAGTGTTTGGGTGTCAATCTGAGGGCAGTGCAGAGGATTTGGAACGAGTTGGATCCAGTCAACATCATGGTGTTTGGAGGGATCACTAATGATGGCAATGTTATGCCTCCATTCATCTTCCCCCAGGGGCTCAGACTCAACATGGAGGCCTACATCAAGTGCCTTGAGGAGGTAGTGCTAGATGACCATCAACCAACCATCACGATCCATCAAGGTGGTGCACCACCACAATGCATGGTCGTGTGTTAAGACTGGTGGATTGGAAGGGATGGCCCAATTCCTTGGCCACCTCTTTCACTGGACATCACTCTCCTGGACTTCTTTTTATGTTAAAGATATTGTTTATCAAACAAAGATACAGGACTGCCACCATTAATGAGGCTATGCTACGGCGAACATGGCAAGAAATCGAGTACTGTCTTGATGTACATCGTATAACCAATCGTGTCTATATAGAGGCATATTTAATTGGTTAAAAAACAATTTCAGTATCCACTCATTTTGTAACAATTTCCACATATTTGTCTGTTCAGTTGCTTTGTAATATTTTTTTTTAAATTGTAAAGAGACTTTATGGTCATCCTGTATATAAATTTGATAGCATGCTTTTTGGATATTTTTACTTTGAATGATTTAAAAATCAGAATTCTTTCTGACATATGACAATAGAGTTAATTGTAGAAATAAATCTCCCAGATTTATTCCTACTGAAAAATAAATGAATTTAATTGTAAATTTATTTGAAAATTTCCTTCATTTTTTTTAATGGTCATTTTAGCTTTTTGGGGTGGGGGATATATACAGTAAGTCCCCAGGTTGCAACAGTCCCAACCTATGACAATTCATGGTTACAATGCAATCTGTTATGCCATTTGTCTAGTATATAAGGTGGTCTGGTTCAGTCCCTGGTTGAACACCATATTGGATTGTTGTGCATTCACTCTCTTTCATTTATGTTGTGTTTGTGGAAACTTATTGCCCTTCATTATGGCTACCATGCACAGCATAACCTCTTCTAATGGCGGTGCTGGGAAGTAAAGGAAAGCCATCACCATGGAAGTGTTAAACGTTTTGAAAAGGGAGAAATCAACAAGATCCAATGGAATAGAGGGCATTACATGTGGGGACAGCTTGGCGCCAGGATTTACCAGATAGTTGTCAGTATTAACAGCCAACGGCCATCAGGGCTCCACTCTGAGTTTTCTGTCTGGAATTACTTCCATAGCCTTTTTCGTGTTTCGATATGACCATATGGCAGCAGATGTTTAAAATCAGGATTTTCCTTCCCCTAGATGGATTGATTTCCTGGGTTGTTGAGTTCCATCTGCCTGAAACTGATGATTATAAAGCATCAGTTTTCCACTTTTGCCCATTCTCCGGCTTGGAGCTGGACTTAATTGTCAGTGGCTATTTGAGACGCATGCCATGGAAGATTTTATAGAGAATGCAAGCTTGTCCCCACTATTACACCCTCCCCCCGCTATGACAACCTTTGCAACATAATGTACATATATAGACATATTATATACGTTATATGTTTTAGAAACTGGCCATTGACTCCTATAAGAAGCTTATCCACCCTTGTTTTTCATCCTGTGGGGTGACAGACCACCCTAACCCTCACCAGCAGACAAGCCAATGGTGGAGCTGGTTTAGATGCTAACCACCCCCTGTCTATGTAGCACAGATCTCACTGGGTTAAATGTTACCAGGAGTAGGACTAAACCTGACACAAAAGCAAAATGAGTTTTATTGCTTCCCCTGTCTTCCCTTTTTCTGTTTTTTCTTTATTCTTTCTTTCATTCTTTCCTTCTTTCTTTCTTTCTTTGTTTCTGTTAATTCTTTCCTTCTTCCTTTCATTCTTTCCTTCTTCCTTCCATTCTTTCCTTCTTCCTTCCATTCTTTCCTTCTTCCTTCCATTCTTTCTTTCTTCCTTTCATTCTTTCTTTCTTCCTTTCATTCTTCCTTTCTTCCTTTCTTCCTTTCATTCTTCCTTTCATTCTTTCTTTCTTTCTTTCTTCCTTCCTTTCTTTCATTCTTTCTTTCTTTCATTCTTTCTTTCTTTCTTTCTTTCTTTCATTCTTTCATTCTTTCTTTCTTCCTTTCATTCTTTCTTTCTTCCTTTCTTTCTTCCTTTCATTCTTTCTTTCTTCCTTTCATTCTTTCTTTCTTCCTTTCATTCTTTCTTTCTTCCTTTCATTCTTTCTTTCTTCCTTTCATTCTTTCTTTCTTCCTTTCATTCTTTCTTTCTTCCTTTCATTCTTTCTTTCTTCCTTTCATTCTTTCTTCCTTTCATTCTTTCTTCCTTTCATTCTTTCTTTCTTCCTTTCATTCTTTCTTTCTTCCTTTCATTCTTTCTTTCTTTCTTTCATTCTTTCTTTCTTCCTTTCTTTCTTTCTTTCATTCGTTCTTTCTTCCTTTCATTCTTTCTTTCTTCCTTTCATTCTTTCTTTCTTCCTTTCATTCTTTCTTTCTTCCTTTCATTCTTTCTTTCTTCCTTTCATTCTTTCTTTCTTCCTTTCATTCTTTCATTCTTCCTTTCTTCCTTTCATTCTTCCTTTCTTCCTTTCATTCTTTCTTTCTTCCTTTCATTCTTTCTTTCTTCCTTTCATTCTTTCTTTCTTCCTTTCATTCTTTCTTTCTTCCTTTCATCCTTTCTTTCTTCCTTTCATTCCTTTCTTTCTTCCTTTCATTCCTTTCTTTCTTCCTTTCATTCCTTTCTTTCTTCCTTTCATTCCTTTCTTTCTTCCTTTCATTCCTTTCTTTCTTCCTTTCATTCCTTTCTTTCTTCCTTTCATTCCTTTCTTTCTTCCTTTCATTCCTTTCTTTCTTCCTTTCATTCCTTTCTTTCTTCCTTTCATTCCTTCCTTTCTTCCTTTCCTTTCTTCCTTTCTTTCTTTGTTTTTTCTTTTTTCTTTATACTTACTTTCTTTCCTTCTTTCTATCTTTCTTCCATTCTTCTTACTTCTTTCTTTCATTCTTGTTCCTTCTTTCATTCTTTCTTTCATTTTTTTCATTCTTTTCTCTTTTTCTTTTTTCTGTTTTTCTTTTTTTCTGTCTTTTATCTTCCTTGTTTTTCTCTTACTTTCCTTAAAGCCAAACAATACTTTTAATACATCTTTTCTCCGATCTATCCTCATAATCACATAGAAATGGGCCATTGTTTATCTGTGTTAATGTCAAAGCATAATGCCTAACATGCAAATTACAGATTGGGGATACCAAAATCAAACTGGTGCAACAATTTAGATATCTGGGAAGCATATTAACAGATGACAGAAATGCAAAGTTGCGTTGTAATAGCTGAAGATGCCTTCCAAAAGCTAAGCAAAGAATTAAGAGCCAAAAAAAAATATTGTTAGAAAGAGCACTGAATACACAGATGAAGAAAAAACTTGAAGCAACCAAAATGTGGTTCTACAGAAGGATGCTGAGAATATCATAGCCTGAACATGTGAACAATGTTCTAGAGGCAATGGCAACAAAAAGGATGCATGCTTAACATCAGGAAGACAGTTGAAATTTCTGAGGCTCATAATAAGGAAAGTTGGCTTGGAAAATTTGATACTCACAAGACAGATTGAAGGCAAGATGGACAGAGGGAAGCAGTTCACAACCTACCTAGCACGCTTGAGTAAATGGATAACGGAGCATGTTTTGGGAGAGATGGCAAAAAGACAAAAGAAGATCTACAAAGGACAGGAAGTTGTGGCGAGCCATGATTCCTAACATCCTGCAGGGACAATGCACATAGCAAAAGAAGGAATAAGTAGAATTATGATGATTATTTTTTGCATTTCCATTGAAATTTGGAAATGTTTTATTTTTGTAACTGATAACCTTGTCCCAACTGTGGAAAGAACCATTTTGATTATATCTGGTGAGAAAAGAAAAGCTACAAAGGAGAGGAAATTGTGGAGAGCCATGAATGCTAACATCCCCAAGGAACATAGCATATAGAAGAAGGAATAAGTAGAATTATGATGATTATTTTTTGCATTTCCATTGAAATTTGAAAATGTTTTATTTTTGTAACTGATAACCTTGTCCCAACTGTGGAAAGAACCATTTTGATTATATCTGGTGAGAAAAGAAAAGCTACAAAGGAGAGGAAATTGTGGAGAGCCATGAATGCTAACATCCCCAAGAAACATAGCATATAGAAGAAGGAATAAGTAGAATTATGATGATTATTTTTTGCATTTCCATTGAAATTTGAAAATGTTTTATTTTTGTAACTGATAACCTTGTCCCAACTGTGGAAAGAACCATTTTGATTATATCTGGTGAGAAAAGAAAAGCTACAAAAGAGAGGAAATTGTGGAGAGCCATGAATGCTAACATCCCCAAGGAACATAGCATACAGAAGAAGGAATAAGTAGAATTATGATGATTATTTTTTGCATTTCCCTTGAAATTTGAAAATGTTTTATTTTTGTAACTGATAACCTTGTCCCAACTGTGGAAAGAACCATTTTGATTATATCTGGTGAGAAAAGAAAAGCTACAAAGGAGAGGAAATTGTGGAGAGCCATGAATGCTAACGTCCCCAAGGAACATAGCATATAGAAGAAGGAATAAGTAGAATTATGATGATTATTTTTTGCATTTCGATTGAAATTTGAAAATGTTCTATTTTTGTAACTGATAACGTCATCCCAACTGTGGGAAGAACCATTTTGATTATATCTCGTGTGGGGAAGTGGAAAGAACTGCTCATGGGTGGTGAGTCTATAGGCTGATAACCTGATTTCTCATTCTCGTCTCAATACTTTTTTCTCAGGGGCTTCCAGTAACCCAGCTGTTTTAGTTCACTGTGTTTGCCACCATCATAACCTATATCAGAGGGCTGATTTTAGGTCACTGCAGTTGGCCAGTGTGCTTTTAGACACCAAATCTACCCATAATTATATCTATATTATTATTGGAATATTTTAAGTATTTATATCATTTGGACTATTGTCCTCATCTTTATTGCCATATTCACAATATTTCAGTCGTTGTTTGCTCTGACCTTCTTCAGGTGATATATACGTTGGAATTTAGAACCAAACCCTTTATTTAGTCCATGAGTGTAGATTGTTCTAATTCCACATGTTGTGCCTCCATTGGATAGCTCAGTATCAGTTAATTCCCTTTAGTAATTCAACTCTCTAAGGACACGGTGGATAAAACTGTTGGTTGAGTAATCCAAAAGTTGACTTGACCCAAAGAGTTCAATAAAAAAATACTCAACCAGTTTAACTGTAAAATTATTTTAATATGGCTATCATCTTTTGACTGTATGAGTGATGTTATCTTTCTTCAGTCATCTTTATTTCTTATGATTTTTGTTATGTAACAGGAATATATACTTGAAAAACAAGGTGGATAAAATAAGTAAAGGTTTATTGTACAAAACCAGTATAATCAGAATAAAGATAACAGTTATGCACAAGTGTCATTGTAAGTCAATCCAGTAGTGAGTGCTACTATTGGAAGGTCGGTAGTTCTTGCTTAAGTCTGAGTCGTACTCAACAGATCCCAGCTAGTCGGTATTTACTAGTCCCCCCATCACAAGGGCAGATGTGGCACAAGTTTGAGTTTTTAACTTGGGTCATCCAAGCCTGTAGGCTCAGCCAAAAAATCCCCATAGAACCCACATAAATGGGATCAGGTTGATCTACCTCCCCAAATGAGATTCTGCCCTTCAGCATAGCCTTGCCCAGGTTCCTCTCTGCTCGAAGGCAGAGAGTTTGACAGCACATCTGGAACAGGTCCCAGCTAGTGTATTTAGCAACTACCCCATGCAGTCACATTCGAATTTAATGAGGGGTTCCCGAGCCCATAGGCTTGTCCAAAAAAATCCCTGTAGAACCCACTTACACGGGATCAGGTCGGTCTACCTCCCCAAATGAGTCTCTGCCCTTCGACATAGCTTCGTCCGAATTCCTCTCTGCCTTTGGACAGAGAGTTTGACAGCATAGCTGGAACAGATCCCAGCTAGTGTATTTACTAACCTCCCCACGCGATCAGATGTGGCACAAGGCTGGGTTTAATGTGGGGCATCCGAACCTGTAGGCTAGGCAAAAATTCCCGTAGACCCCGTATAAAACAGGGTCGCTGTTTCCCGAGACGAGACTCTGCCCTCCGACATAGCCTCGTCTGGGGATCCTCTCTGCCCAGAGGCGGAGAGTTTGACCAGCACAGCTGGAACAGATCTCAGCTAGTCTCTGTAGTCCGTTGACTTGCATATACTTATAGGTAGTTACTACGTATAGTGTAGTCACTCATGGCGGTGACAGGTTATTCCATTACATCAATTTTAAAAGCAGAATTCTCTTACACACCACACTGCAATTAAATATATGAACAAAACTTCTACATAAGACATTAAGTCAGAAATCTTAACATTGTAGTTGTAAAATTACTTAAATATGGCGATCTTTTTTATATTTTAAGTTATGTTTTATATCTTCTGTATACTTTTACTATGAAAGATTTAAAAAGCAGAATTCATTCTTGCATATTACAATAGAAAAAACTGTAAAGTTATAAATCTCCAGTTATTTAAACAGAAAATATGATGAATGAATTTGCAAAATTATTTAAATATGGCAGTCATTTTTGTTTGTGTGGTTCGTATTAGCTTTCTTTCGATACTTTTACTTTGAATGATTCATGAAACAGAATTCTTTCTTGCATATAACAATGAAATTAATTGTAGAGATAAAACCCTTTTTCATCATAAAAATATAACCAATGCAATTTCAAGCATTCAAATTCAGCCATCTTCTCTTGTTGCGATGGTTGACGTTAGCTTTCTTTGCATGTTTCTACTTTGAATGATTTAAAAATCAGAATTTGTTCTTCGATGTAAATAAAAATTCATTAATTCTCATTCAAAAATATAGCCAATGCAATTGCAAAATAACTCAAACGTGACAGTTTTGTCATATCAACGAACACACATTGTTATTTTTGTGATGTCAGCGACCACTCGTTGTCACGTTTGTGATGTCAACGACCACTCATCGTTTTTGTGATGTCAACGACCACTCGTCATTTTTGTGATGTCAACGACCACTCGTCATTTTTGTGATGTCAACGACCACTCATCATTTTTGTGATGTCAATGACCACTTGTCATTTTTGTAATGTCAACGACCACTTGTTGTCACTTTTGTGATGTCAACGAACACTCATTGCCAATTTGTGATGTCAACGAATACTCGTTGTCACTTTTGTGGTGTCAATGACCACTCGTCATTTTTGTGATGTCAACGAACACTTGTTGTCACTTTCATAATGCTCGTTGTAGTAGAGACTTTGTAATCGCAGATACAACTATAGTAACACCATTGAACAATACCGGTGTCAGACGCCTTTGAATAAGACTTGCACTAATAGTACTTGCTTGATAATACACTCACTCAAATAGGAACCTGTATAGTGATCTGAATAGAGAAATAGTATAGTGAATAGAGTAGAGAATAGCGGTGTGTATAGTAATAGATGATAGACTAGAAATGGAGATCTAAATAATAATAAAGGATAGAATAGAAATAACGATCGTTAGTCATCAGCTACTTCCTACATATATGTGTTTCCTCTATGGTCATGTGCTCTCAGTCAGTTATGTGCCATGTGTGATACACACTTAGGTGATCATGTATTTTTCAATATATGACTGACGAGGCAGATTTTTTCCCGGAGTAGGTTGACATTTCTTTCTGTGGTAGACCAGTTGCCATCCAAGGCATTAGAACCTGGTCTGTCCTACTATTTACTCATAGCTGGGGGGATAAGAAGAGGATTCATACCTTTCCCAAGGGTATTAGCATGTAGGTGAATGCAATGGATGCGACTGGAATTTGAACTCAGCTATCTGATTCCGCAATCTGAGCTGCTAACCATTACTCCATGTTGTCTACTTAAAATCATTAATGGGATTGCCTGTGTTTGTACAAGAGTACCCAATTTTCCAAATACAGGCTATGAACTTTCCTCTATGGTACCTAAACTTTATGAATTTAAGTATGATACTAGATGTAGCGGAGACTTACCTCGGTGACGCAAAAGAGCCAGTTTTGTGTGTATGTAAATCTCCGCTACACTAGATTAGTCTTATACTAACTGTTTCTTTTATCACACAACTCATTTGTGGAAATCTCATCCGGCTTCTTGCTTCCCATCAAAAATTTAAATGCAATGTCAATCGTTATCTTTTGTCCTCTTAATCTCTGTTCTTTTATTGTTCTCTCTCCTTAACCTTTTTTTCTTATTCTCATATTCTTTCGCAGTCAGTAACCCATTACTCCTTAGTGACTTTATTACCTTGCTTGGAGTGTTATGATAAAAAGGCAGTTTTTTATTGTACGTACAGGCATCATTATTGTATGTGTATAGATTTGTGGCAAGTTCTCATCATTTTACTGTCGAAATGTCTAGAAATAACCGTAAGTTCTATGCAAGCATTATCCTTCATCACACTTCTTGCTTGTGGAACTTTTTTCTGGGTTCTTGCTTTCCGATCAACTTTGATATTCAAAAAAGTAAATGCAATGTCAATCAATATCTTCTATATTTAAATTCTTGTTCTTTTATTGTCCTTTCTCCTTAATAGTATATTTTTCTCATATTCTCTAACACTTAGTAACACCTTGCATCTTTGTGGCTTTATTGCCTTGCTTGGTGGGGGCGGGAGGTGAAATGATTAGAAAAAAGTACTAACTTCTACTATTTAAAAGTCACTTAGTATTCATAAGCATGAGAACTTCACTCCTCTATATTGCTCATGATGATCGGTCATTAATGTTACATTCAGTATTTTCTACAAAGGATAGGAAGTTGGAGAGAGCCATGATCCCCCACCACCTGAAGGGACATGGCATATAAAAAATGATGACGAAATCTGTGTATACTCTCGTAGTTCTTTGACAAAATTTGCCATGAGGCTTACAGCCATATCACGTTGAAATACCAGTTCCCATATGATCATCAAAGTTAAGCAATGTTGGGCCTGGTCAGTATTTAGATGGATGACCACTTGGGAATATCAGGTGTTGTAAGCTTGGATGTGCAGGTGGTGTAATGGATAACGGCTCAGAATTGTTAATCGGAGAGCCAAGTTCCAGTTGCGTTTGTTATATCTACTTAAATGCAAATACCACTGGGAAAGATATGAATCCACTTCTCCAGCCCCCTGCTAAGGGTTAATTAGTAAAATGTATCACAAAATCATTATTAACTCAGAAATTTTAGTGAACTACATACGCACATACATTTTCTTCATATTCCATTGGTGAGATGTAAGTTCCATTTGAGCAACTACTTCCCATGAACTGCTGCTTTGTGGAACTGACTCCCAAGAGGATGCTTCTCTCGATCACTACAATCTTAACTCTGAAATTATTTTTCAATTGTTTATCTCTTCTTTTTCCCCCCTTGATAGAAGTAGATATGTTCACTTTGTGTCCTGTTTACACTCTTCATCATTATTTTGAAGAGGAGTAGAGGTTTATCACTTATCCTGTTACTTCTAAAATCTTGATATTGTTCCTCACTTCCAGTAGCCCTTTGCATCTTTGTAACAGAGAATTGGGTCAACCAGAGAAAAAACTCTGGGTTGGTTGTATGCGGTGCTGTAAGCATCAAGAGTTGTGTCCCCTTCCACGATGGGCTGTTGAGAGAAGAGCTTCTACTTAAAGTAGGGGGCGCTGACTATTTGCATATGAACAATACTAGGCAGGTATTAGTCAATAGTCAGCATGGGTCTGGAACTGAGAGAGCAATATAAGCACAAGGAGTTGCATCCTCTTCCACGATGGTCTGTTGAGAGAAGACCTTCTACTTAGAGTAGGTCGCACTGACTATTTGCATATGAACAATACTAGGCAGATATTAGCCAATAGTCAGCATGGGTCTGGGATTAGGATAGCTATATAACACCAGTTTTTTACTCAGTCGACAGCGGTACTCCTGACATGCAGATGTGTGAATACCAGAGAAGATGAACACAATCTTGGTGATTTTGCCTTGCTTGGAGTGAATCGATTAAAAAAAAATAATCCCCATAAAATGTAACCTTCTACCTTTGTGGTTCCAGAGTCTTGTATAAGATTAACATTATTTTAAAAAAGAATATACGTGAATGTTGTTATTCTAACCATACAGTTTGCTTGAGTGTCCTGACTCAGACAGAGCAGTGGTTTTAATGTCTTCGCTCAGGTAATGGAGACTGTATGAGTGTCCCCATGCAGACGAGGATGATACTAGACTGAATATAGGGGCATAAAATAATGCTAATGCTTCATCTAAAAAATTCCGACATAAACTTTATGAATACTTCTGATATTAAGACACAGTGCGTATTTTGCAAAAGACAGCTTGTCAATTTTAACGCCTCTAAAAAAAACCTCTCTCCATTAATCATATGATAGCCCCTTCACTGCCATGGCTGATGCTAACTTCCAGGAAAGTGACTCGTTGCGCCTTTACAGGCTAATGTTCTCTGTTGATATGAAGTGGAAAGACTATATTAAATCCATTGCTAGGTCAGCTGTGAAGAAAGTCCATTCGCTGTGTCATGCATGACAATTTTTCTGTCTAGAATTTATCTTGTATATCTATAAGTCTACCATTTATCCATGCTTAGAATATTGCAGCCATATATGGTCCAGTGCCTCTGCAATTTACCTTGACCTCTTTGATAAGATCCAAAGAAGAATCAGTAATATTATTGATCCTCATCTGGCAGCTCAGCTTCAGTCACTTGCCCACCACTGTAAGGTTGCCTCTCTATGTCGTTTCTATAAATACTTTCATGGTAATTGTTCCCGTGAGCTCTTTGCTGTTGTACCTAGAGTTTCTGAATTTAAGCGCAGTACTAGACTGTTGGCGAGATCTCATCAATTCACTGCTGAGCTAAAAAAAATTTTAAAGTTTATTTTTGTTTAAAATGCAATGACATATTAACAGTGCTGCACGATCGTTCGACACATTGCCAGTATGTTTTTGTTTCATCGTCGTTTTTCTTATGATATTGGTAGCTGTAATTTTCCTCACTATTTACATTCTTCGGACTATTGTCCTCATCTTTTATCACAACGTTTTGGCCGTTGTATGTTCTGGCCTTTTTCAGGTGGTTGGAATGTCAAACTGAACCCTTTATTTTGCTCAATGGGGTAGACTGTTCTAGTTCCACGTGCCATGTCTAATGGATGTCAGTTATCTCCTGTTAATTCCCTTCTCAAAGTTCTCCACTGCCTTAACCAGGTATTGAACTCACACTCTTAGGTCCTGTTACTGGATCTAACTAACACCTTTATCTGCTGTGCCATGTGTCCTTGAGGACAGCAGTGTATAAATTTCTGGGTATTATAAACCTAATGTCTTCAGCATCATTTTTTACCAGTACAACGGTCAAAACGTTGTGATAAATATGGCGACAAAGATAAGGACAATAGTCTGTATAATGTAAACAGTGTACATAATAACTCATCTCAGAAATATAGACAGGTAATTTTCCTCCTCTACAAATATTTTTCCACCAGTGTTTGATTTTCAGAACTTAGCCATGGGTTCCAAATAAAAAGGTCTAATCTATGAAAACCAAAATCTATTAGAAGTTTGTGGTATACACTGCTGAAGTGAACTGAAACTCTTGCTTTAAAAAAGAAATTTTCTCTCTTTTTTATTTATGGTAACTACCTTTCTACTTGTTTAGAGTTATTAAAGGTATTGGTGTACAAATTTTTATTTTAAACAACTCTTTAAAAAATATGGTAAATTCAAAAAATTATCATCTGTACACAATTGTCCTATAGGCAATTGTCCAGGATGCAAATGTCTAGTACACAACTGTCCGTCCAGCAAATACCAGGTGCTGTAAGCTTGGATGTGCAAGTGGGGTAATGGATAATGGGTCGGAATTGTTAACTGGAAAGTATATATCAATTTGGGTAACTTATAGATAATTCTGAACTTAACCCTTTATTTAATCTATGGGGATAGGCTCTTCTCGTTCTACTGTTCCTGCCTAGGGATATCATCAAGTTCTGACTTTTATTTAGTACAGCTCAGTTACTGCTCACCTGTTTCTGCCCCATACAGGGATTGAACTCACAATCACTAGGTCACCAAATTCACAAACCAACACTTTAATCCACTAGGCCATTTTTCTGTCGGACAATTTGCTGTTGAACTTGGAGCTTTAAACCTAACCTGCCTGCTGCCCAGGTTTGGATCACTGCTGCTGCAGTTGAAGACTTTCTGTTAGAAAGACAAGTGACAACAAATGGAACAAAAATAGTCTACCCCACCTTAGATTAAATAAAAGGTTCTGTACAGAATTTCCTGAGGAGGGCACAACAGCAGAAATATGATAACAACAATAATGAGGACAATAGTTTGAATATAAATAGGGTAAATTAGGAGTTGACTTTAATTGAATGGTGAGAATTTACATGTTAAAATATTTATTACTACTTTGGCCACAACACGACCAACTGAAATACCTCTGTACATGTGATTATGTCTAAGAGTACCTCTGTTTTCAAATTGCATTCATGTGTGCAAGACCCCCACTGGTTTGGGATGTGCTTTTAGTTCCAGACTTCCCTTGTAAAAATTGAGGAATTTTTTTTTTGAATTCATGAACAGAGTCAGCTACTTTAAAATCTTCACCTTCAATATCAAATATCGTTTTGTTTTAGTTCAGTATTTGTCGAGTAACATGTGCTATCACTACAGTCGGAATACTTCAGGTGATCAATAGGTTAACATCTAACCTACTTACCAACTCTTCTGTAATAGCAGTAATAGTAGATTACCAATATATTTGATTTATTACTCATGTTCAGTCCAATAAAATAAACATTTAAATTTCTAGTATCAAGGATTTGCAAAAAAACCAAATGGCATTGGTTATGTTTACAATAAGAACAGCAAATATGGCTTGATCATAAAGAAAAAAAACATGATTTTTCCAAGCTGCTACCAACTTGAAATAAATTGAGATACATATTTTAAGAGGTAAGTAGCATATGGACTAGTACATTCGTTAAAAGTTTTAAAAGTATAAGCAATGATTGTAATAGGAAGCAAGGTATGTAATTTATGTGCGGCAAAGTTGGAAAGAAATTATTTGTGAGATGTTTTATTAGTTATCTGTCGTCTAACAGTAATATTAGGTGTTAATACCAATGAAAAGATTTAGCTGATTTAGGTGCAAATACCTGTGAAAAACAGTACTGGGTTCAAGTATCTGTGAAAAACCTTTTCTAATACCTGTAAAAAACTAAAGCAAGCAGTGTTTGGTTTTTGTACCTATAAGAAATTAAGTAAGCAGTATTTAGTTTTCATACCTGTGAGAAACTTAAGCAAGCAGTATTTGGGTTTTGTACCTGTGAGAAACTTAAGCAAGCAGTATTTGGGTTTTGTACCTGTGACAAACTTAAGCAAGCAGTAATTGGGTTTTGTACCTGTGACAAACTTAAGCCAGCAGTATTTGGGTTTTGTACCTGTGACAAACTTAAGCAAGCAGTATTTGGGTTTCGTACCTGTGAGAAACTTAAGCATGCAGTATTTAGTTTTCGTAACTATTAGCATAGAACTTATGGTTACATCTAGCCTAGCTCAGCAGTAAATTTATGAGATCTTGCCACCAGTCTACTGTGCTTCATATCTGTCAATATCTCTAAGATGAGGTATTATGATTACTTGCATTATTTACATTATTCGGACTGTTAGCCTCATCTTCATTGCCATATTCACAACGTTTCGGTTGTTGTATGCTTTGGCCTTCCTCAGGGGATTAGAATTTTTCTTCAGTATCTGTCTATATCTCTGATATGAGGTATTATGATTACTTGCATTATTTACATTATTCGGACTGTTAGTCTCATCTTCATTGCCATATTCACAACGTTTCAGCCGTTGTATGCTTTAGCCTTCCTCAGGGGATTGGAATTTTTCTTCAATATCTGTCGATATCTCTGAGATGAGGTATTATGATTGCTTGCATTATTTACATTATATGAAATTGTTATCCTCATCTTCATTGCCACATTCACAACATTGTGGCTGTTGTACACTCCTGCCTTCTTCAGGTGATTGGAATTTGAAATACATAAAAATAGAAAAGAGTGTAAGGCAAAGAGACATCTTCTCACCAGATTTATTTTGCCTATGCAGCTAAGTAATCCTAAGAGAACTAGAAGTCCTACCAGGATTTATTATTGGTAAGCATAATCTTAACAGCATAAGACACATTGATGGCAGACAAAGACAGAAACTGCAGGATCTCTTAGAGAAAGTTGTAAAGGAATGCAAGAAGAAAGGACTATCTATCAATTATAACTAAACAGAATGTTTAGTTGTCAACAAGAAGGACTGTCTAAGATACAAGCTATGTACAAATTGGGGATATCAAAATCAAGTGTGGGAAGTATATAATAATTGTGTTTATTTCTACTTTGTTAGTTTGCATGATGGTTACGCCCTGCGAATACCTCAGAAATAATGGACTATTCCATTTGGATCAAGTGTGAAGACAAAAGACATATCAGAGATGCTACTTGATTTCAGTTAGGAAATGAAAGTAAAATAGTAAGATAGAAGTGTTTATTCGATTATTCCGTTTTGATCGTGTGGAAAGAGAGGAAAAGATACTACATGGTTTCCATGAGAAAATGAAAGAAAGTAAGAAAGGAAAATAGAAGTGTTTAACGTCTGTTTCAGTGAAATGGAAAAAGTTGTCAATTTCAAATCCTTTTCATTTGTACCCCCTTACTTCTTAAAATAACAACCAGCATTCATATTTATGATTGTTATTGCAATATTTAAATAGTTAAATTTGTTTTGTCCAAATGTTTAACAATGTGGTAGGGGAAATTTTATGAATATTTTATTGTCCTAGAATTGATTGTCATGAGCTTATTCAATCATTATCTTATTATTCAATCTTTAACTTAAGTATTAAGATTCATCAGAAAATTAAAATAGGAAAACCGTGAAATTTACACTTATATTTTTAGATCTATTTTAAATTAACTCTCAGCCAACGTTAACCATCCATCAATACGTTTTCAAACACCTCACATATTTTTTTCTTTACACAAGCAGTAAAATCCTAGAAACTCTTCTTTCAAGTTGAATACAGGCAAAAACTTATTACAACACATTAGTCTTGTCAATTGCTGAAGTCATTTGAAAGCTTCAAATATTTAACCGTCTTTTAATACTGTTTGGACATTCCACCAAATCATTCAACAGTGGGACAAAGACATTATTTATTTTCTGCACAGTATCCATCGAAACATTTAACTTCATTCAGATCGGAAGTTTTAGATACCATAGATTGCAGTGTACAAGTTGACCTGGTGTACAAGTTTATCTGGAGGATTTTCTATTATAACTGTGCTTGTCCTTCCATTCGTTAGTTCGCACGACCGTTACGCCCTGCCAATACCTCATAAATAATGGTCTATTCCATTTTGATCGCGTGGAAAGAGTGGGGAAAGGCACTACTTGGTTCCAGTGAGAAAATGAAAGAAACTAGAAAAGATAAGAGTGTTTAACTACTGTCTCAGTGAAAAGGGAAAAAATTCATCAATTTCAAATCCTTTTCAATTGTACCCCCTTACTTCTTAAAATAACGACCCGCATTCATATATATTGTTGTTATTGCGATATTTGGTTAAAATTGTTAGTCTCAGATATTTATTGATGTAATAGAGGATTTTCTACGGATATTCTATTGTCCTAGAAATTGTCATGAGCTTATTCAATCATTATCTTATTATTCAATCTTTAACTTAAGAATTAAGATTCATCAGAAAATTAAAATAGGAAAACCGCGAAATTTCCACTTATATTTTTAGATCTATTTTAAATTAACTCTCAGCCAACGTTAACCATCCATCAATACGTTTTCAAACACCTCACATATTTTTTTTCTTTACACAAACAGTAAAATGCTAGAAACTCTTCTTTCAAGTTGAATACAGGCATAAACTTATTACAACACATTAGTCTTGTCAATTGCTGAAGTCATTTGAAAGCTTCAAATATTTAACCGTCTTTTATTACCGTTTGGACATTCCACCAAATCATTCAACAGTGGGACAAAGACATTATTTATTTTCTACACAGTATCCATCGAAACATTTAACTTCACCCAGAACGGAAGTGTTAGATACCATAGCGTACAACTAGACCTGATGTACAAGTCGACCTGGAGGATTTTCTACAGATATTTTATTATCATAGAAATCACCATGAGCTTATTCAACAGAAGAGTTAAGATTCATCAGAATTTTCAAATAGGAAAAATGTGAAATTATCATGGGTTAAAACCAGTAATAGTAATTTGGTTTAACTTTACAGAATTTATGGTTGAATTTAATTCCGCACTTGTTTTCTTTATCTAACCTTTTGAGATAAGGAACTATTAATATCTGCAGATTTATTTGGACTAACATTCTCATCTTCTGGTAATTTATAGTCACCACACTTAAACTCTTAAGATAAGTAAATATTATTTTTTAGACTATTTATATTCGGACTATTGTCCTGATCTTTGTTGTTGTTATCACAGCGATATCCCTAGAAATGACCAGTGGAACAAGAACATTCTACTCCCATGTAGATTAAATAAAAGGTTCAGTTCAAAATCCCCCAGAGGTTGCCCAAATCAATATACACCTGAGGAAGGCCAGAGAGTACAATGGCTGAAACATTGTCATAAAATATATTGAATCTGACTAAACCAATCTGCTGGGCAAATTGGTAGGTGGTTTATATAACGGGTCTGGGAGATTCCATTCTGTTACCCGGGCAAGTCTATTCTATAAGTTCTGATTGGCTGCTGATTCCACTGTGGATATTGTGCTCAATAAATATCCAAAAGTACTGTGACTATTCAAGAGAAGGAAATGTATTGAGTTACAACCCTGTTTATTTTTGTCAGCCAACTGGACACTAGTTGGGAATCTCCTTGCGAAAGTGGGTCTCGCACTCTTTATTGTTCAGTATAAAAAGAAATAATATCACAAAAAAGAAAGAAAGAAAGAAAAGAACTATTTTATTGGCTAAGAAGAAATCCCAACATGCATCTGTTTTTTTGTCTTTCAATTTGGGGAGGGGGGTGTTTTTGAATTATTCCTAAAGAATTTGAACCAACAACATGAATGATACTTCTTGCTCTGCCAGGAGGAGGTACAGGTCCAATTAGACCATATGACCTCTCTTAGTCCTTTGAAATAGTTAGTGATGAAGAAGGAATACAATAACACATTTCCTTTCAGAAATCCTACTTGCCCTTGCATAAAGTTTTTGAGGCTTGTAGAGTTTGGTAATAGCAACAGACAGTACTCGACTGTAATAGAAGTTGAGTCTGACTAAGCCAATCTGCTGGGCAAATTGGTAGGTGGTTTATATAACAGCCTTATGTACACTATTTACATTATTCAGAATGGATCTGGATTTTGTTGAGAACCTTGAGACGAACAGCAGGGGCACCAGACCATATGTGGCAGTAGTATTCAATGTAAGGATGAATGGTTGATAGTTATTTTTAAAGTATTGTCACTCATATGACACTATGACTGCTGAGAATAGAATGCAGACCTGTAATTAGCAGTAAATAAAGCCTCAGTTATCCCCCTTTGACAGGCAATTTTTATTGTCTCTCTATCTCTTATTAATTAAAAATTACTTGGAAGTCATTTGGTTCAGAAACTGATTTAGTCACCAAGTTAATCTTATGTCTTTTTTGTTAATGGGCTAAAAAACTTATTCTGTTTTTGCTGTGTTACAGTAGAAAATATAGAAATTGGATACAGATAATGTACTATTATTGTTATAAGTTCTCAAAGCTGGACTCGTAATGCAAGAAATGAAATAGTTTATACATGACTGATTCTGGTAAATTTAACAATATTAATTTTTTTAGGTTTAACCATTTTCACTTGTTACCTATCTGCCAAGTCTTTGCAATCTTCATTTCCTATTTCTTCCTCTTATATTTATATCACACACCTCATTCAGTTACCCTCTACCTTGAGTGGCTCTTGAACATTGCATTGTGAAAACTTTAGAAAAAAGAGACAGAGTTAGAATTCAGCTTGATGGTTCCATTTTCCGTATTACTGTTAGTCCATTGAAACCTCCATACTGGTAAAATTAGCATTCATACAATAAAATAATGTACAATATAAATAAATGCTACAGTATCTGTCTATATTTCTGAGATGAGGTATTATGTACACTATTTACATTATTCGGACTATTGTCCTCATCTTTGTCGCCATATTTATTACAACGTTTCGGTCTTTCAGTATCTGTCTATATTTCTGAGATGAGGTATTATGTACACTATTTACATTATTCAGACTATTGTCCTCATCTTTGTTGCCATATTCATTACAACGTTTCGGCCTTTCAGTATCTGTCTATATTTCTGAGATGAGGTATTATGTACACTATTTACATTATTCGGACTATTGTCATCATCTTTGATGCCATATTTATCACAACGTTTTGGCCGTTGTACGCTCCGACCTTCTTCAGGTGGTTGGAATGTCGAACTGAACCCTTTATTTCCTCAAGGACACATGGCACAGTGGATAAAGGTGTTAGTTAGATCCAGTGACAGGATCCAGAGAGTGTGAGTTCAATACCTGGTTATGACAGTGGAGAACTTTGAGAGGGGAATTAACAGGAGATAACTGAAATCCATTAGACATGGCATGTGGAACTAGTACAGTCTACCCCAGTGAGTGAAATAAAGTGTTCAGTTCGACATTCCAACCATCTGAGGAAGGCCGAAACGTTGTAATAAATATGGCGACAAAGATGAGGACAATAGTCCGAATATATGTAAATAGTGTACATAATACCTCATCTCAGAAATATAGACAGATACTGAAAGGCCGAAACGTTGTAATAAATATGGCGACAAAGATGAGGACAATAGTCCGAATAATGTAAATAGTGTACATAATACCTCATCTCAGAAATATAGACAGATTCTGAAAGGCCGAAACGTTGTAATGAATATGGCGACAAAGATGAGGACAATAGTCTGAATAATGTAAATAGTGTACATAATACCTCATCTCAGAAATATAGACAGATTCTGAAAGGCCGAAACGTTGTAATGAATATGGCAACAAAGATGAGGACAATAGTCTGAATAATGTAAATAGTGTACATAATACCTCATCTCAGAAATATAGACAGATTCTGAAAGGCCGAAACGTTGTAATGAATATGGCAACAAAGATGAGGACAATAGTCCGAATAATGTAAGTAGTAAATGAATGCTAATTTTACCAAATCTGGATGTTTCAATGGATTAACAATTAGTACATGAACATTTACTGTACAGTTTGTTTTAGTCCTATTTAATCTGTAAGTAACACTTGTATTAATTTTTAACCAATGACATTTGAATATGTGTTATTTACTTGACTGTAAACTATTTATGAATCAATAAAAAGTAAAAAAATGAGACTGGTGTTGAGTTAAACTTTTTAAGGAGTATGTTAATGCATCTTGCTTGGGATAAAAAGCAACAATAATAAGATGGAATAAAACTTATAATAAAAATATAGTAATGACGAAGAGTGTGTAGAAGGATGAGGAAATAAAAATTTGGCTTTGTAAATATATTCAACTTGTCCGCAAACAAAAAAAGGAAAGGTAAAGAAGAAAGCAGGTAAAATGTCAATCAAAGATTTCTGACTGACTTTGACTCAGACTGTTACATCTGGCACGTACTCAGATTGTCACACACACTGGCTACTTGATACATTGTCTTTGTATTTCAATCAAGCATGCGGACCTAGTAGTAGACACAAAATGTGTGCAATTATATTTAACAGAAAATGCCTGGCTCTACTTGAAACTGTATAAAGAAGAGTATAAAATTCTCAATAACTTAATAACTGTGTTTGCTTAAAAGCTGAAACTGTTTTACATACTGACTAATTTTTATCTTTCTACAATGACTCTCCAATCTATTATATCTAAAGTTAGTATCCACTCAGTTGGGATATCATATCTTGTTAATAATTTTCAGTAGAATGATGTGCTTATTTTATCCTGAAAATGATTAACTGTTGTAACCTAGGGAAGATTACAGAATAGAATAATCCAATGAATGTTGGTAATGAATGATAATACTTAGGACAAGAACAACACATATAAGATTCACCAGTGGTGTGTAGAAGAAGCAGTCAACAGCTTGAAGTGAGTCAAGTGAATTCCACAATGAATCTCCAACTGCAGACCAACATACAGTATTTACTACTGTATTTATGGGAATGGGGATATAAACATTATTGTCCGTACGTTTGCTCCTTTTTCAATGCATTTTCATAATAAAATCCCTTTCCAATGCAGTCATAGTAAAATCCCTTTCCAGTTTGATATTGTTGAATTATCAAAAGCTTGATTGTCAATGTCCTGAACGGACATGGCACCTAAAGAAGAATCTTAAAACTAATAGTAGCAGTTGTAAAAAAATATATAAAACTAGATGTTTGTTATTCATATTTGGACTAATGTCCTCAAATTTGTTATTATCACAATAACATGATTGTGAAACTCCCTTCTGATTTCATTCTCCCCTGATGAATACAACCCTCAAAAATTTAAATGCAATATCAATCGTCATCTTCTGTCATCTTTAACCCTATTCCTTTTTTGTCCTTTCCTCAATCCTCTTCAGTAAAGTTTTCTCATTCTTTTTTACTTTCACTTTCACTTCTTCCACTCCTTCCCTGTGGTCTAGTGGAGACTAAACTTTGAACCCAGCCCAATGACCAGGAATTGAAGAGAAGCATAAATTAAGTAGCACCGGCTGCTCGATCAATGAATCCCAAATGTTTCCTTATAAGGAAACAGTATTATAATTTCCATTACCTTTTTGCAGTGAGATCTCTCAAAGGGAGAAGTTAAGATATGTCAAGTTTAAAGATGGTTCTTTCCCAAAATAAATGGTATGCAGATTTTAACTTTGCCACCAGAAACATTATCTTAATATGATTTTTGATCCCTTTGCTTGGAATCCTGAAGGGAGATGGCACCTAAAAATGTTTTTAATAAAAAACAAAACAAAAAAGACAGTAGCAGTTGCCGTGAAAATATTTGAAACGAGATTTTGTGTTATTCATCTTCAGACTAATGTCCTCGTCTTTGTTGTTATTATCACAATGCTTTGTCTGTTGTGCTCTCCAACCTTTTTCAGGTGTCTGTCAATCCACGTGACCTTCTGTAAACTTTGAATTGAACCCTTTATTTAATCTATTGCACCATGTTTTTTTTAGTATTTTTCAACTATTACTCACTCTGTTTCCACAGAGTCCAAGTCTGTGCTACCTGACCCAGGAATTGAACTCATGATTACTATGCCATCAAATTTATAAACCAATGGTTTAATCCTCTCTATTATTGCCTCACTGTAAACAGGGTGTGGTCAGTATCTGAGCACGGCTGGATTATGACATTTTGAGGCCTCAGCTCAGACAGAAACACCCTCTAACTCACCTGTAACCATCTTGCTAATTTTAGTGACATTCAGTTAACTTGAAGAAAACTTATTGTAAATTCTTTAAATAAACTAGAATAGTAATCTTTTGTTTTTAAATAAAAATATTCTCTAAGAAATTGAACGATTTTACTATTTATTGCAAACCAAATTATCAGGTTTTTTGACCCAACTGTAGTGATAAAAAATGACAGACTTTTTATTAGCAGCATTATATTAGGTTGGTGCAAAAATAATGTCATTTTTTGACGTTCAAGATCATGTCAAAAAACGACATTATTTTTTCACCAACCTAATAATAATCATTGCTTTATAAACATTTCTAAGATATAACATTTTGAACTAAAGTACTGTCTGCGAATGACACATATACATACACATTTTGCATATAAATATATATATATAGATATAATTATATATATATATATATATATATATATATATATATATATATATTCATTGATGCATGTTTCATTAAATAATATAGACAAGTTTTGTCTATTTTAAGTAAGTTCCTTTCATATTGTCTGATAAGCTTAATAACATTATCATTGAAATATGAGAGGAAAACATTCAATACTACATGTTTAAAATATATATATATATATATATATATATATATATATATATATATATATATGTATATAATCTCATTCTGTTCATATCTATCTTACATTCTTTGAGATGAATAATTATCAACTAATCTTTTTGTTGATCTGCTTGTTATCCCTCCATTTCAGCCAATCCACTCTACAGCTTTCTTCAGGTATACAAACCATATAGAAATTAAGTGAGGATAATCAGAGTAAAACAAGAAAATGGTAATCAACAGAAAGAAAAAAAACTTATTTCCCACAACTGTTTTCTGTCAACCATAATTTTTTCCTTTATCAGAACAAAAGTTTGAACACCATGACCACTTGTTTCCAGGAAATCTTTGGAATTTATTGGCTGAATCTCAAGTAGCAAAAAGAATGAAATTAAAAAATATTACAATGATAATGACCCATTTAGAAAGTTTAACTTATTCATGTTAGAAAGATAACCAGATATTGATGGACATAAACTGATTGATTGATTTGAACAAAGATAGATTAATAGATCTAAAATAAATAGATTGAAATAGATTACCAGACTGAGGTAGATAGATAAACAAATTGAGGTAGAATGATAGATGAACAGACTGAAATAGACAGATGACCAGACTGAGGTAGATAGACAGATGACCAGACTGAGGTAGATAGACAGATGACCAGACTGAGGTAGATAGATGGATGACCAGACTGAGATAGATAGATGACCAGACTGAGGTAGATAGATGACCAAACTGAGATAGATAGATAGATGGCAGACTGAGATAGAAAGATGAACAGACTGAGGTAGATGGATGACCAGACTGAGGTAGATGGATGACCAGACTGAGGTAGATAGATGACCAGACTGAGATAGATAGATGGATGACCAGATTGAGATAAAGAGATGAACAGACTGAGGTAGATAGATGGATGACCAGACTGAGATAGATAGATGACCAGACTGAGATAGATAGATAGATGACCAGACTGAGATAGATAGATGGATGACCAGATTGAGATAGATAGATGACCAGACTGAGGTAGATAGATAGATGACCAGACTGAGGTAGATAGATAGATGACCAGACTGAGGTAGATACATGACCAGACTGAGGTAGATAGATGGATGACCAGACTGAGGTAGATAGATGGATGACCAAACTGAGATAGATAGATAGATGAACAGACTGAGATAGATAGATTACCAGACTGAGGTAGATAAACAAATTGAGGTAGAGGGATAGATGAACAGACTGATATAGATAGATGACCAGACTGAGGTAGATAGATGGATGACCAGACTGAGGTAGATAGATGACCAGACTGAGGTAGATAGATGAACAGACTGAGATAGATAGATGGATGACCAAACTGAGATAGATAGATAGATGACCAGACTGAGATAGATAGATAGATGACCAGACTGAGATAGATAGATGGATGACCAGACTGAGATAGATAGATGGATGACCAAACTGAGATAGATAGATAGATGACCAGACTGAGGTAGATAGATGGATGACCAGACTGAGATAGATAGATGAACATACTAAGATAGATAGATAGATAAATGTATAGACAGGCTGAGATACAAAGACAGACTCAGAGAGATAGTTAAACTCAGATAGATACACTGAGATGGATAATTAGACTGAGATAGATAAATAGAGTGAGATAGAAAGATAGATAGGTGTATAGGCAGACTGAGATAGATGTATAAACAAAGTGAGATACAAAGATAGATAGATTGAGAGACAAAGATAAATAGATGAACATACTGTGGTAGATAGGTAGACGAGCAGAGAAACTTTTACGAAAGCAACAAAACTCAATGAGAAATTAATGATAAAAAATAAAGCCTGCCTTTAAACAATTAGTTTCAAAAGAAAATTACTTTTTTTCATGGAATCCCAGGCATATACTTCCAAATATTTGCTTGGTTACATTATTTCCTGTCAGTTTTTGTTGTTGTCTAATGTAAGTAAAAAGCAATCAATCATTTTTTTATGTGCCAGATGGTACGAAGGATACACTTTAATTTTTTTTCTTTCAAAACTTGAGTTTAAAATCTATATGCATTCTGTCAAATAAATTTAGTGATCTGTCTATATTTCTGAGATGAGGTATTATGTACAGTACAGTATTTACATTAGTCGGACTATTGTCCTCATCTTTGTTCTACTGTTCTAGTTCCACGTGCCATGTTTGATGGATGTCAGTTATCAGTTATCTCCTGCTAATTTTCCCTCTGAAAGTTCTCCACTGCCTTAACTTGGTATTGAACTCACACTCTTTGGGTCTGTCACTGGATCTAACCAACGCCTTTATCCACTGTGCCATGGCACATGGAACTAGAACAGTCTACCCCAGTGATCAAAATAAAGGGTTCAGTTCAAAATTCCAACCACCTGAAGAAGGCCGGAGCGTACAACGGCCGAAATGTTGTGACAAATATGGTGACAAAGATGAGGACAATAGTCTGACTAATGTAAATACTGTAAATTTAGTGATATAAATTTCTTAAGTGCAACTGTCACTATTGATTCTTGAGTACCATATTTTTCAATTACACTTTTTTACCTCAAAATTTGACGTCAAAATCTGCTTGCATTGTATATATCAAAGGCAGGATTGATATATGTTGAACGACAAAGTGGAAAAGCTATAAATGACACGTTTTGCTGAATGTCTGTTGTTTTCAGATTCTTTAGGTCAGAATGAAAGACAAAAGTGCATGTAAGGAAAATACATTGTGATTTTGAACATAAGAGAGGGGTCATAAGTGAAATTAACTTATCAAATCTGACAATCAAAAAACTAAAAGTATTTGTTTGTTTTTGTGTCGTTTATAGCTTTCCCACTTTCTCATCTTCATTTTTGTTTCAGATACGATTACACATCCTACAAAGACACATAGATAGATATGAAAAGGAATAGATAGATAGATAGATAGATATGAAAAGGGATTGACAGATATGAAAAGAGATAGATATGAAAGTAGATAGATAGATATGAAAAGGGATTGACAGATATGAAAAGAGATAGATATGAAAGTAGATAGATAGATATGAAAAGGGATTGACAGATATGAAAAGAGATAGATATGAAAAGAGATAGATAGATAGATATGAAAAAGGATTGACAGATATGAAAAGGGATAGAAAAAATACGCACACGTGCATGCACAAATCTCTATCTATAAAAGGCAGGATGTGTGTGTGTGTGTGTGTAACGAATGCACGGCCGCAATATTTGACGGATTTGCACCAAAATCTACATGCACATGCTCCAAGTTAGCAGAAAGTCCGAGACCAACTTTGCATTTCCCAATTCCCATCAATAGTGGAAATAATCGATTTTTTTCATGCTTCTTTGGCAGTTTTTCATGTAGTTTGCGGCCATTTTCTACTGGCCAGAGTGAAAGCCTATAGCTGGCTGCCACGAATAGGCAGGAAGATTCTATTGGCCAGTGTGAGAGCCAACAGCTGACTGACATGAATGTTAACTAGCATGCTAGCATGCAAAAAAAATCGATAGGTGCATTCGTCACAAGTGGTAAAAATTTAAATCTGCATGGCACTTTACTCCAATTGGCTCATTCGCTTGCTTAAACTGAATGTTGATTCTGATTCCGCAGAACTGGGTTGGGTTTGAAAAAGTATTTGTTGTTAACATTCTTTTTTCATTCGGTTTTTCCAGTTACGAGTCCTTTTTTTTAAAGCTGATCGTTTTGAGTTCATTTTGTTTAGTTCTTTTTTCGTAACAGACTTAATGTTTAGTATAGAGCTTAGAAAAAATTTGCAGTGTGAGATAGGCAAGAAGTAAGGCATGTAGCAACATCAGCATGGCAAAGGGCACTCCTTTAAAGGCAAGGAAGGGCAAAAATATTTTAAGTCAAGTGATTGCGATTGCTGTATGAGTTGTACGATTTTTTAATCAAGCACGGGCAACGCCGGGCCATGCTGCTAGTATATATATATATATATATATATATATATATATTCTTAGATGGAGAGTATCTGTATAATATAATAAAAAGATGTAAAAACACTGTATATTACCCCACACTATCATGGTTTTTTGGCTGCTAGGTCTCTTCATGTGGGTGGATAACAAGTATACAATGTTTTTACTTCTTTAAACAAAAATCTACGTTATTGTGACAAAAGATGATTCACGTTAAGTGGGTGAAGGCATGATTTTTTTCCTCTAATCTTTAAGTCATCATGACTGAGAGTTTCAGCATACTGGCATTGTTTATACTATTGATTATGACAGATTGTACACTCCCTACCAGAAACTATACCTAACATTCACTCGATATAGTTGCAGTATAAACCACAGGTGGGTTCTTTGGGTGTTCAATGAACGAAAATGTGACTGAGCCGGTGTCAATGACAGGGATTGTTGAGCCAACCTAGCAGATGGGTGTGCTTGGAAAACAAGAATAGTTAGGCATTTTATAATATATATATATATATATATATATATATATATATATATATATGGCACCTCGGCGTGGTGTAATGGTTAGCAAGTTTGTCTCGCTAAAACAGTTACAACTGAAAAGAATAGTGAGTTAGATCCTCACTGGGTGTCCCATACTTTCGGCCTTGTGCCACATCTAAGCTACTCTTAGAAAATCAATATTTTTATGAAAATTTCTCGGACATTCAGGCCGGTAAATGTTATTTAATACTGTTTATTATAAAACAGAACATTTACTTAAATATTTGTATCTATAAAAAGAATATTAAACATAAAAATGTCTTTATATATATATATATATATATATATATATATATATATATATATATTAGAATAGATTTTTATTAATATGACAGATTTGATTTATATCCTTTTAAACATTATTTTTAGTGGATACTCATATTTGAGTAGGCATTTTTTCACCTACCTGCCTGAATATTCGAAAAATCTTATTAAAGGAAAATTTGTGCCCTCAGGGAAGAAGGACTCACTGTTTAACCCAGCATCATTAGGGGAATAAGGGAATCAGTCTGGACAATGTGAGAAGGACACAAATTAAATGAAGATAACTGTGGAAAAAGTGTGTTTATATGATTTATCTACTTACATGATGATCCCATTACATTCACTTACCTGCAAATACCATTGGGTAAGGTATGAATCTATTTCTTTTCTCCCCAGGAGAAACATGCATCTGGAAAGAATCATTGTTATTGTTGTAACCTAGGGAAGGTTACTGAACAGAATAATCACATGAAGGTTGGTAACGAACAATAATACTTAGGACAAGAACAACACATATAAGATTCGCCAGTGGTGTGTAGAAGAAGTAGTCAACTGCTAGAAGTGAGTCAAGTTAATTTCACAAGGAATCTCCAACTGCGGGATATCTACCAACTGCCCTATGTGGTCAGATGTGGCACAAGGCCGAATTTAATTTGGGGTATGCAAGCCTGTAATTTCGGCCAAAAATTCCCCATAGACTCTGTATAAAACAAGGTCAGGTAGCTGTTTCCCAAGATGAGACTCTGCCCTTCAACATAGCCTCATCTGGGGATCCTCTCTGCCTAGAGGCAGAGCGTTTGGCCAGCCGTGCTGGTCAAACGCTCTCCAAACGAATCTCTAACTGCAGACCAACATACAGTATTTACTACTGTATTTATGGGAATGGGAACATACACACTGTTGTCCGTAGGTATGCTACAACAATTATCTGTAAAAGAATTGTTAATGCTTTATTCATTCACAAAAAAAAGGATTCTTATAATCTAAAATATGTTTTGGCTTTAAATAACCTACAAAGGGTTGATAATCTGTAAAAAATCAAATCAATCAACCAATGCTTAATGATAAAATAAAGAAAAACCAGTAAAAATCCAATCTTAGCAATATTTATTGATTTTGTTGATATAAATAAGAAATTACTTGAATGCCGCAGAATATATGTGGAATATTTGCAATCAAGGACTTCTATTCATGGAAACAATATATCGAAGGAAAATAATTTCTTCCAGGAAGATGATACAGTCTGAAAGAAGGTCAGAACTGGGACTTCCAGGAATTTGACCTCATTTAGTTGATCTCAATCTGATTGATATGATGAGGCAAGATAGGATTCAGCCAATTAACCAAAGGCCAAGGATCCAATGAACCTGACAAGATACACATTAAGCTTTACAGTAAGCAACATTAAAAATTGTCTAATAATGTATTAGGTCATCCCATAAGTTCTGTCCAAAGTTTAAATTGTGTAATAATGTATTAGGTCATCCCATAAGTTCTGTCCAAAGTTTAAATTGTGTAATAATGTATTAGGTCATCCCATAAGTTCTGTCCAAAGTTTAAATTGTGTAATAATGTATTAAGTCATCCCATAAGTTCTGTCCAAAGTTTAACTTTTTGTTAAAATGAACGAAATTTAAAGAGTATTTCATAATGTCTAATGGAGCTGAACATTATTTTTATGTTTAGATGCATTTAAACTGATCAAATTTTATTTCAGAGAACAGTAAAATTAAATTTTGTTTGATTAAAACCCTGCTAACATGGAAGTATCCAAGAATCATTTGAGGCACATAATGCTTTATGAGTTCAAGAAAGGAAACTCAGCAGCCAAAGCGGCTAGAAACATTTACTCAGTTTATGGAGAGGAATGTGTGAATAAAAGAACTTGCAGAAGATGGTTTGCAAAATTCAGAGGTGGAGATTTCACCCTTGAAGATGAGGATTGAACAAGACGTCCAGTTGAGTTTGCTGAAAAGCTTCTTGAAGCAGCTCTTGAAGAAAATCCTGCTTTATCAGTTGAGGAATTGGCAGTGGTTCTCGGTTCAAACCAGACAACTGTTCATCGTCATCTTCAACAACTTGGAAAAGTTCCTAAACTTGGAAAATGGGTGCCTCGTGAATTGTCTGAAAACAACCTCAAATCCCGAGTTGACATCTGCTCATTTCTCCATTCTCGCCAACTTGTTTCACCTTTTTTGGATAGACTTGTGACTGGCGACGAAAAATGGATCTTTTATCGAAATGTTAAGCGTCATAGACAGTGGCTTGATAAAGGGGAAGGACCTCATCCACAGCCGAGAAGAGAACTTCATGGGCAAAAGGTTCTTCTTTCAATCTGGTGGGATTGCCAAGGAATAATCCACTTTGAATTCTTACCACCTAATGCAACAATTAATGCTCAAATATACTGTCAGCAATTAGAGCGTTTGAACAAAGCTTTGAGGAAAAAAGACCTGCTCTAGTGAATCGAAAACGGGTGATGTTTCATCAGGACAATGCGCGACCACACACAGCAAGAATCGCGTCACAAAAGATCAAAGAACTTGGTTGGGAGAAAATTTCTCATCCACCTTATTCTCCCGACCTTGCTCCTTCAGACTACCATTTGTTTCGTAGCTTACAGAATCATTTGGAAGAAACAGCTTTTGCAACATAGGAAGAGGTTAAAACTGACATTTGTGAGTTCTTCGAATCAAAGCCAAAAGAATTTTACAGTAATGGAATTAGTAAGCTTGTTAATAAAGGAAAGGAAGTCATAGATAATCAAGGAAAATACATTGTTGATTGAATCTGTAATTAAATGTAACATTTGGTCACTTGTTTTCTTTATTCAAAATTCGGACAGAACTTATGGGATGACCTGATACATAGATGATGATACAAGTCTCTGTGTATGCATGTGTGTATATGAGATAACAATATATATTTTTATATATTAAGAACAAAACTGGAGTAATTATATAACAAAGTGGAAAAAGTTTACTTGTGAAGCATTTCATCCTTCAGGACTTCATCAGACTAAATTTGTTATGTTAGTACAACTACACATATGCACATATAAGGGGTGCAATTGGTTGCAGAATTTTTAAAAATAATTTTTCTATATCTATCTGAATTCCTTTTTGTAAAAGGAAAAAGACTCCAAATGAATTCGGCTAGATATTAAAAAAATTTCTGAAGGATGAAACACGTCACAAATAAACTTTTTCCACTTTTTCACATGTGCATATATATATATATATATATATATATATATATATGAAACATGTGACCTGAAAAATAACTCACCCACCTCCACCCACTGACCTGATTTATTGATCTAACTTTCAATTGGTTAATAGCGACATATCCACAAGTATATTTTTAATTCTGACCTTATGCACCAACCCCCAATTTATTTTTTGGAAAAGAGGTAACATTTTATTTTTAAATTTCCCTAAAAATTCATTTTTATAACCAGTTACTAGCCATCACCTGAAGAAGTACAATCATAGTATTGAAACATGAAAACTTTTGTGTAGTGATTTAAAATGTTTTTATTATAATCCCTTATAATAAAAACATTTGTTCTTTCTTTTATTTGGATAGATATATATATATAATATTTCACAGTTAAATTTCTATTTCCAAGACAAACTCAGTCTATACCGGAGTTGATGAGACTGATAAATTATATTTTCATCTGCTGAAATAAGCTTATTCCCCATATGAGGTGATTTTGGATTTTATTGTGTAATCATTTTTGTTCTGTAATAATAAATACATTTTTTGTGGATCTATTTTAATATTTTTTATTACTAGAATCCACATGGATTATATACCAACAGATTTATTACCTTTACTAATACACATATATATATATATATATATATATATATATATAGTTTAGGAAAAACTAGTTAATCCGTATGGGTAGACCCAATGAGGATAGAATCCAGAGAGCTCAATGTAAATCAGAGCTAATAATTTAAATAAAAACAGGCCACTTTAAGGTTCCATATAATAAATTATTTCACCACAGCCCTTTTAAAGGACCGCGGATCATCAGATTTATTTCCAAATTTGGAAATAAATCTGATGATCCACTGTCCTTTGGAAGGGCTGTGGTGAAATAATTTATTATATGGAACCTTAAAGTGGTCTGTTTTTATTTAAATATATATATATATATATATATATATATATATATATATATATATATATATATACATATAAGTTTTATGACATATAATGTTGTTTTTAGTGGATACTCGAATTTGAGTAGGAATGATAACAAAATGACAATATTTATTAAGAGCTACAAAGAACAGGAAATTGGGGAGAACCATGATCGCCAATGTCCTGAAGGGACAAGGCACATAGAAGAAGTCTTGATGTACCTGACACTTTAAAAATAGCATTAGTTTTGTTGTCAGAAGGATGCTAGAGATAAAAGGATTCCTTTTTCTCGTGGAGATCTCACCTGATGACAGCTGATGCATGGATTGTCAGAAATATGAAGAGATGTTGGATATTTTCTGCATGAATTTTGGGGATGAGTTATCATTATTTATGCTGTTTACAGGCAGGCTAATATCCTCATTGTTGTTGTTATTGTCACAAAGTTTTGGCCATTATACCCTCCAGTCTTCTTCAGGTGTTTGTCAATCCAGCTAACTTACCAGGAATTTCAAAATGAACCCCTTACTTGTATTATTTACTTTATTTGGACTCTTATCTTCATCTTCATTACCATATTCCCAACATTTCGGACATTGTACACTCCGGCCTTCAGGTGATTGGAAATTCTATTTTTTTAACCAACAAATACACTACAATATTAACCTCTTTTATTTACCAACAAACTTAACATCTTTTTTTACCAACACACTACACTACAAACTTAACATCTTTTTTTACCAACCCATACACTACAATCTTAACCTCTTTTTTTACCAACCCATACATTACAATCTTAACATCTTTTTACCACCCCATACACTATAAATCGTAACCTCTTTTTTTACCAACCCATACACTACAATCTTAACCTCTTTTTTACCAACCCATACATTACAATCTTAACATCTTTTTACCACCCCATACACTATAAATCTTAACCTCTTTTTTACCAACCCATAAATTACAAACTTAACCTCTTTTTTACCAACCCATACACTACAATCTTAACCTCTTGTTACCAACTCATACACTACAAACTTAAACTCTTTTTTTTACCAGCTGTACAATACAATCTTAACGTCTTTTTTTACCAACCCGTACACTACAAAGTTTAACCTCTTTCTTACCAACCTGTACACTATAATTTTAACCTCTTTTTTACCAACCCATTCACTGCAAATCTTAACCCCTTTTTTACCAACCTGTACACTACAATCTTAACCTCTTTGAGCTCAAGGTCAGTTATTATCTATCCTATATTTTCCCATTATCTATAATTCTTACTCACTCTCTTCATCCAAAAAACAACATCCCTCTACCTTGAGTGGCTCTTGGGCCTTGTATTAGGTAAGCAACAACATAAAAAAAACCTAAATTTTATATTCTAACCTAGCACTTAAGTGTACCTTGCTTCTCAGGAATACATGCCAGAGATCCGCTGATTAATTGCGATAATCCAGTAAGATGTTAGATTGACAGGTTTTATTACCTTATTTACACCATTTACATTCGGAAAATAGTCCGAATCTAAATAACTATAACTCTTCATCTCAGAAATTCAGACAGAAAATGTTAGTTTATTTAATGCCTAATTGTGCATGGGTACACTGGGTGTGTATCAAATTCATTATCAGTGTTAATGGTCAACCAGATTAGCGTATTTAATCATTTAATGACTAATTTTAATCTTTATAATGAAAAAATCATAAAAAAAGCTTAAAAAAATGTCTAGGATTACATTTGCTATTTCTTGATATTCCTTAGTAAATAGACTGAGGTCTGGAATTTCTTAATGGTACTGGTCATATTAACCTTTTCTTTATAAGGAAATATTCGTATTTTGAATCATGTATTTATTGAGTGAACATATTGCTATTTACACTTGAAATATCTAAAATCTTTTAAAAAAAACTTTTCAGGAAAATACGTTTTTCTAGTCTATTAATGGTTATTGTTCTTTCCAGTATTGATGGCGGTTTCAGTTCTAACCTTTTTCCCATATTGATGGCGGTTTCAGTTCTAACCTTTTTCCCATATTGATGGCGGTTTCAGTTCTAACCTTTTCCCATATTGATGGCGGTTTCAGTCCTAACCTTTTTCCCATATTGATGGCGGTTTCAGTCCTAACCTTTTTCCCATATTGATGGCGGTTTCAGTCCTAACCTTTTTCCCATATTGATGGCGGTTTCAGTTCTAACTTTCTTTCTATACTGATGGAGATTTCATTTTTAACCTTTCCCCCATTTATGGGGACTTTTTCTTTATAAAGTAGTGCAGAATGTCAACATCTTTATTATGTTAATATTTTCTCTTCAATTTGCATGTGTCATCCATGTTAGTTGTTGCTGCTGCTGAAAGTCCTCAAGTGATGTGATTTCTGTTATTTTCTACAATTCTTTTTAGTGAATCTGTAGCACCAATCCTTGAAGTTCAACAAAGGATTGTCCTTGCTAAGACCTACAGGCTTCATTCACTTGAAGCCATTTTTAACAATTAATTGGAGAAAGCAGTTGTAGACAGCCAGCTATTTAGATATTTCTAAATGAATTTGGCACCACACCACATGAAAGCCTCGATCTGATGAAACTATTTAAGAACATGACTTGAGTTCTTAGGTTAATGTTTTGGTTTTGTGGCAACTTGTGGTGTTTGGCGAAACTACCCTCTAGGGCAACCTAATCTATTTTTTCTTTCCTTATCTCCTATAGTAAATTTGTTATAACTCATCTATACACCAAGGCATTTAATGTGTTTAGCATTTATTAATTTCACTGTCTGAATTTTTATGATGGATTCAGGGTTAATTCCATCCCTGCTTTCATTCCAATTCCAGATTTGCATTTCTCTACTCAGAATTATATATGCAAATATATATTTTTATGTATAACTTGCCAAAAGTTGGGTAGAGTAGTGCGAGACAGGAGGATATCTTTGGTAACAAAGAAAAGAATTCTGAACTCTTACATGGAATCTGTCCTTCTTTATGGCAGCGAATGTTGGACGATTTCCTCAAAGATGAAGAAGAGACTCAAGGCAACAGAGATGTGGTTCTACAGAAGGATGTTAAGGATATCATGGACCGAGCATGTGAGCAACGATGAGGTCTTAGAGAGGTTGCAAACAAAGAGGAAGCTTATACTTAACACCAGGAAGAGGCAGGTGAAGTTTCTGGGACACATAATGAGGAAGGAGGGCCTGGAGAATCTGATACTCACGGGTTGAATAGAGGGAAAGCAATGTGTGACATACTTGGCAGGCTTAAGCAAATGGATGACAGAACGTGGTCTGGGGGGGAAGAAGCAGAGGGAAGGAACTTGTTGAGAGCTGCAAGGAATATGAGGAGGTGGAGAGCCATGATTGCCTACGTCCTGAAAGGATATGGCACATAAAAAGAAAAAAAATGATTTCTAATACAGTTAATAGCCCCACTGATAATGTCATTCTTCTGGATTTTATGTATATTTCTATAGTAGCATCATTAGTAATTTAATAACATTGTGCCTAATATAGCCTTGTTCTGTCAGTAACACTTGCTTGATTGCTGACAAGGTCATTCTTTTTCATCTTCAGTGTTTTTATATTCTAACGACAGTTTACAGACACATGTTGAAATACCGATTCCCATACTATCATCGAAGTTGATACTTACCTGCCCCAGGGCTCCGTCTCTGTGCTAGTGGTATCACGGCTATGACTAGCTTGGACTGGCTCTGACCAGTTTTGGACCAGCTATGACAAGCCAAGACCAGCTATGACTAGCTTAGTCCAGCTCTGGCCAGCTTGGACAAGCTATGACCAGCTAAGACCAGCTTGGACCAGCGGCCCGAGTGAAAACACTCAGGTCCCCAAGTTAAAAACTGACCTTGTGTCACAACCTGACCCAGTGGCGGGTATGTGTGTGGGGGGTCAAGTAAATCCCTACTATCACTGAAGTTAAGCAACACTGAGCCTGGTTAGTACGTAGATGGGACACCACTTGGGAATACCAGGTGCTGTAAGCTTGGATGTGCAGATGGTGTAATGGATAATGGCTCGGAATTGTTAATCAGAGAACCGGGTTCAAATTCCAGTTGGGTCTTTTATATTCATTTACTCACAAATACCCTTTGGAAAGGTTTGAATCCACCTCTTCTCCCCCCAGCTATAGGTTAATTAGTAAGACTTCTATCGCTAAATCCTTATTATCTCAATAAAAAATAACTTTTAATCTAAAAATATTTTCTGGCTTTAAATAACCTGCAAAGGGTTGATAAACCGTAAAAAATGAATGAATCAATCAATATTCTAACAACACTAGCAACTTTTCAGAATAAACTCCCAGTCTTAAACATTTCAAGTCTGGGGTCAAACGTTATATATCCTTCATATTCTCATAATCTGGAGGCACGGTGGATAGTTGGCTCGGATTGAGGAATCGGAGAGCAGAGTTCGAATTCCAGTCAAACCCATCATATTCACTTACATGCTAATACCCTTGGGAAAGGTATGAATCCTCTTCTTCTCCCCCCATCTATGGGTAAATAACAGGACAGACTCGGGTGGCAACTGGTCTAGGAGAAGGACAACTCTGAATTCAAACCCTGATCCTCCATGTTGGGGGTTGTGCAGTAGGCTAACGACCTACTCACTTAAAAACTGGCTTGTTATAGAAACAGCAGCAATATGTAGTGGACTATGTTTCTCAAGGACTTTAAAAGCATAATATATATCCTAATCTGCAATTCTTACCTCCATTCAATAACCATCTCCATTGTATGGATCTTAGTCCTTGCGTTGATGAACAATAGCAAAAAGAAATTAACATTTTAAAAGCCTTGTTCTATCAGTAACACTTGACTTAATGATTTTCTAGGAATTTCTTAAAGCAAATGATTCTTAACAGAATGAATCTCTTAACCTGTAACCTCAGTTACAAGTAAATTACACCAATTTAAATAAATAAATAAACGTCAAATTCTACCTGTCTGTCCATGTGTCTGAAACCCCTTCTAACTCGGTCCTCACTTTCTCTACGTAGGCATATACCTTTTCTGGAATCAGGATGATCCTGTGATCGAAAATCTGCTCTTCATCTAGTGCTTGAACATCCAGCATTGGGATTTGTGTTCGGATGACGAGGGAACAGTTAAAAATTCAGATTTTAAAATAACTGAAATAAATTAATGATTTGAAAATTTAAAAATTTATGTTGAATTTAAAGTAACACAAAAAACTTTGTGAGTTTAAAAATGTTTGTTTTAAATTCAAGTTTAAAATATCTCTAAAACTTTTTAAATTGAGAAAATCAATTTTATCTCTTCCAAATGCCAAGGAATCAGAATTAAAGTGAGAGGTTTAATAAGATGAGGTTTTGAAATTCCGCAAAGTTTATGATTTGAAGAACTCCATTTTTCAGCCTGAATTGGAAATTTCAGCCCAAATCAGAGTTTTGGCTCAAATCGGACTTTTGGGCCAGAGTTGGCCATATAGCCTGAATCAGAGTTAAAATTAGATTTTGAAGTTCCATGGAGTGAATTGAAGAATTCGAAGTTATTTCTTCAAAATGATCATTGCTGTTTTCGAAGCTGAACCAGAGTTTCCTTTCATTTTTGGACAGATGCGCAATTCACACTCCTCAGTAAATAGCTGAAAAGTCTGCACGCAATGCAGTTTTTCAGCTGGTAATAAATAAATTTTGTGCAGCATTAAACCTATCTTAATAACTGTCCTAAATAAATTATCTAAATATTTGGTTTCTCAGTAATTATTGTTTTTATAGTGAGTGACAGACCCTATAATCTTATTTTTGGCAGTTAAACTTTTTCAGAATTTAAATTATATATTGAGTTTTAACTTTATGCCAGCAAAAAAAACAGTGTGTCAAAATGACGGTTATTCATTTGACACTAATATTACTGTATACACTTTTGACTCCCTCAGCAATGTCTATTGTTTTAAAAGGTGAAGATCGTATTTTAATAAAGCCCAAACATATGAAAGTGGATAAATACATTTTGCCTATTTTTGAGATCAAACAAAGATGTTAAGTACTGTTTATTTATTGCATTGCTTATTTATTTTTTATTTCATTTATTTATTTATTTTAATTATTTATTTTCACTCCCTCAGCAATCTTTTTTTTTAAAAAGTGATGATTAGAATAGCAAACATTTGATGGCAGATTTATATATTTTCTTTATTCTTGAGAAATGACAACAAAGATGTTAAACACTATTTATTTATTAAATTGCTTATTTACAAGAATAATTTTATATGTACAAAATTATAAGAATATGTGAACCAACTATAATGAAATATCTATTATCTATAATTTTATAAAGAAAGAACTATAGAAAGAAATTATTATATGAATATGTTATTACCTTGATACTGGTATTACTGTATACACTTTTGACTCCCTCAGCAATCTCTGTTGTTTTAAAAAGTGATGATTAGAATATCAAACATTTGATGGCAGATTTATATATTTTCTTTATTTTTGAGAATTGACAACAAAGATGTTAAACAATATTACATTAGACATCACATGACTTCCTACTAATGTATTTCCTCTATGGTCACATGATCTACTTCATTCAATAATGAGATCGCCTGTGTTTTCTCACTGGCGATTTATGTTCACTCAAATGTCGGCAGTGATACTTTATTTCTATATAACACCCAGTAACTGTGGAAAATAAGTCAAAGAAATAATACCAATAATAATAATAATAATAATAATAATAAACAAATACAAATAAATATAAGTCATAATATATATACAATAAATGATATAAAAGATTCAGTAACTGTAAATTATGTTAAATTATTATACTACTTTTTCTGTTGAACTAAAAATCTGTTATTACTTAAGTGTTTTGAAAAAATTGCTTCATCCCTCCTTGAATTCGAAACATCATATCAGAGTAATTTTGATTGAGAAGGTAATGAAATGGCCCAGTGGATGAAAGTATTGGTTGATTGATCCAAAGGGTTGTGTGTTTAATCCATGGCCATAGCAGAGGGAACAAAAGGTGGAAAGTTGAGCTATCAAAGGGAATTAACTGAAACTGAGATATCCAAAGGCATGGCATGTGGAATTAGAACAATCTACCCTTGTGGGCGAGATAAAGGGTTCGATTTGAAAAGAGATATCACCTGAAGAAAGCCAGAGAGTATAATGGCAAAAAAAATATGAATATGGCAACAAGGATGAGGACAACAGTCTGAACAATGTAAATAGTTAAAATACCTCATCTCAGAAATATAGACATATCCTGAAGAAGGCTGGAGGGTCCAATGGCTGGAACATCATGAATATGACAATAAAGATGAGGGCAACAGTCTGAACAGTGTAAATAGTGTCAATAGTTAAAATACCTCATCTCAGAAATATAGACAGATATTATTATTCAATGCTTGTTGTAACCTAGGGAAGGTTACTGAATAGAATAATTACATGAAGGTTGTTAATGAACAATAATACTTAGGACAAGAACAACACATATAAGATTCACCAGCAGTGCGTAGAAGAAGTAGTCAACTGCTAGAAATGAGTCAAGTGAATTCCACAATGAATCTTTAACTGCAGACCAACATACAGTATTTACTACTGTATTTATGTGAATGGGGACATACCCATTATCGTCTGTAGGTATGCTACAACAATACTATTGATTCAGAATCATAATACTAGGATATGCACATAGTGTAGCGGTTAACAGTATTGAAAGAAGACTTGTAATTTCAACTGAAGCCATTGCATTCATGGCACATAAACTTCCTAGATCCCTTCCCTAGACCCAGCTATAAATTAAATAACACTGCAGACTGCCTTGGTTGGCAGCCTGTCTAGGGGACAGCTCTGAATAAAGGATAGTAAATTGTGTTTTGCCGACATTCTCAAGTCTAATAGAATTCTGTAAAAGCAACAATAATATATTGTTAATGTAGCAGTTAAGTGTGAAAACTCACGTTTTCATTGATTCTTTTTCTAATCATTTCTCTCCAAGCATTATTGCTCATTATTCTATTCACTATAGAGATATATTAATATGATTTTCCTATAGAAATGTTTTGAAAATAACTGTACTATAGCAATACATTAAAATAATTTTACTATTGTTACTTATTGAAAATAATTCTACTATTGCAATGTTTAAAATGATTTTACTATAGTTACTTATGAAAATATTTTTATTATAGGAGTACATAAAAATAATTTTACCATAGATATATATTGAATATAATTATATTATAAATATACATAAATGTGGTCTTACTAGAGAATTGTATTGAAAATAATTCTACTATTGCAATGTTTAAAATGATTTTACTATAGTTACTTATTGAAAATAATTCTATAGCCATAAATAAAAATGATTTTCCTATAGAAATGTATTTTAAATAAATCTAATCTATATATACATTAAAAACAATTTTTCCTATAGAAATATACTGAAAATAATTTTACTATAGAATACATTAAAATGATTTTACTATAGAATGTACTGAAAATAATTCTCCCATAAAGCAATACTTTAAATTGATTTTATTATAGTTATTTATTGAAAATAATTCATTATAGAGATATATTAAAAATGATTTTCCTATAGAAATGTTTTGAAAATAATTGTACTATAGCAATACATTAAAATAATTTTACTATTGTTACTTATTGAAAATAATTCTACAATAGATCTTCTGTATTCCATGTCCCTTCAGGATGTTGGCGTTCATGGCTCTCCACAATTTCCTGTCCTGTTATAGCTCTTAATAAATTTTGTTTTTTTGTTATCTCTCCTAAACCTTGTTCAGCCATCCATTCTTCTATGTGTTGTGTCCCTTCAGGACATTGGCAATCATAGCTCTCCACAATTTCCTTTTCTTTGTAGTTCTTAAATTTAGTCTCTTTGTTATCTTTCCTAGCCCCTGTTCTGCCAACCATTTACACAATACCTTTTAAAATGCCATTTAAAACTGAGAATTATCACATTGGTGAACCTGAAATGAGATAGTTTTGGAATGGCCTGCTTTTGCTATCAAATTGATTGTTTGATTTCTTTGGAATCAATACTTTCATGGTAACTACTCTGACAATCTATTTTTGCTAGTTCCCGAACTGCATGAATTTAAACTTGCCACTAGGTCGGCATCTCATTCCCACCCTTTCACTGTCAAAACATTTAAATGTAGCTGTCTCTTCTACTCCAATAGCTGCATGTCTTGCACTTCCCATCAGTGAAACTCCCTTCCTCTTACTTGCTTTCCTGATAGCTATAATCTCCAACTGTTCAAATGCAATATCAATCAACCCACCCTTTCACTGTCAAAACATTTAAATGTAGCTGTCTCTTCTACTCCAATAGCTTCATGTCTCGCACTTCCCGTCTGTGGAACTCCCTTCCTCTTACTTGCTTCCCTGATAGCTATAATCACCAACTATTCAAATGCAATATCAATCGACATCTCCAGATGCCTTAAATTCCCTGTCATTCTCTCCATCTTTTTCTCTTTCACTCCTCTTTACTCTTGTTCACACTTTCTGTAACCCCTTGCATTCTAGTGGTACTCCCGCCTTGCTTGGGGTGAAAAGTTAAGAAGAAAAATTTTTTAAAAGTTATCAGATTGATACATTATTTACATTATTTGGACTATTGCCCTCATCTTTGTCACCATATTATTACAGCATTTCAGCCTTTCAGTAACTGTCAATATTTCTGAGATGAGATATTATGTACACTATTTACATTATTCGGACTATTTTCCTCATCTTTGTCGCCATATTTATTACAATGTTTCAGCCTTTCAGTATCTGTCTATATTTCTGAGATGAGGTATTATGTACACGATTTACATTATTCAGACTATTGTCCTCATCTTTGTCGCCATATTTATTACAATGTTTCGGCCCTTCAGTATCTGTCTATATTTCTGAGATGAGGTATTATGTACACTATTTACATTATTCGGACTATTGTCCTCATCTTTGTTGCCATATTTATTACAACATTTCAGCCATTGTACACTTCGGCCTTCTTCAGGTGGTTAGAATGTCAAACTGAACCCTTTATTTCACTCACTGGGGTAGACTGTTCTAGTCCCACGTGCCATGTTTAATGGATGTCAGTTATCAGTTACCTCTTGTTAATTTCCCTCTGACAGTTCTCCACGGCCTTAGCTGGGTGTTGAACTCACACTCTTTGGGTCCCATCACTGGATCTAACTAACCAATGTGTCCTTGAGGAGAATTATAGACAGATGTCAGATTGATGTACAGAAGAAACTGTTGATTAGTTTTGGCTTAAATATTTTGGTAAATTTCTATCAGTCATTTAAAAAATTCTACACTAAATGAACCGATAAGAAATTAATATCACAATTTAATGTTTTCTCTTGCTGCTATAAATCTCTCGTAAAGAAATGAAAGTGACATTTTTTTTTATTGTATCATCAAGTCATTAAGTCAATTTAATGTGAATTTGTTATATTAAAAAAAGGGTAAAGTCTAAAAGAAAAGCTAATAATTTGTCTTTCATAAGCTGAGCATGATCATAAATAATCTTCAGGTCATAAAAGAAGCAAAGGAAGGAAACATTTAAAACAATACCAACGGCACTGAAAAGGATTTTCTTCTGTCCAAACAAAATTCGGAAAGTTCATGACTCCTCTAAAAAGTTTGAGACAAACAACGACACGTTAACATCTTTAAAATTTTGTCAATTTACATTTATAGTATACAGTTATCCATTAAATTTATGATGGATTAAGAATTTATATCGCATTGATATACAGTGGAAACTCGGTTCTCGAATGTCTCACATATCGAACAAATCAGTTTTCAAACAGAAAATTTGAGATGAAAATGCTTAGGTTATCGATAAAATTTCACTTCTCAAACAACATAGCCAAACAGAGTTAACACGAATGGAATAATTTCTGAGTCGACTGCTGTGTTGTATATATTTATGTGTTGTGCCATGCTATTCTTTTCCAATTTTATTGTACTTTGATTTTTTTTTATACATTGATTCCTATTGGAAAAATAGTTTTGATTTACAAACATTTTGGTTTACGAACAGCCTTGAGGAATGAATTAAGTTGGTGAACCTAGGTTCCACTGTGTTTATATATATATATACCCAAGTATAGGATTGGTATATACGGAATAAATTCCAATAACCAACAATTATTATTCTTTAAAGAGTGCTCAATACAGAGTAGAGCAGATATAATTATTTATTTAAATATTATAACATAAATATGTTATAAAATCACTACAAAAATAGCTATCTAGATGGCTATTTTTGTAGTGATTTTATAACATATTTATGTTTATAATTATTTATTTAAATATTATAACATAAATATGTTATAAAATCACTACAAAAATAGCTATCTAGATGGCTATTTTTGTAGTGATTTTATAACATATTTATGTTATAATATTTAAATAAATAATTATATATATATATATATATATATATATATATATATATATATGAAGAAATATAGTCTTAAAGTGTGCTATATTTATGGGATAAAGTGCTCAATATCAGAGATAGAGCGTGTGTAAATATAAAAGTGAACATAGAAGTCAACACTTAGAGGTGACAGTCTGTTTCATGCTAGATGTAATCGTCAGGCCACTGATATATATATATTTAGGCAGCATATTTTCATTCGGGCATGTGTAGTTAAATAATTTAGACGTATTATGTCTATTTATTTTAGTTTAATCCTTTCAAGTTCACGAATTAATTTCTTGGGGGCTTTAGAAAATTGATTAAGAAAAATTCCAAAATTGTCTTTCAAGTACTTTCAATCTCATCTTAGACAATCTTCAGGGGGTTAAAATATTTGTGGATATGTATACAGTAGCTTCTTAAATTCAAAATATTATTTCACTGCTCATTTACAGGGTTCCAAATTCAAAAATGCAAGGGGGCTAACTTTTGTAATTTTTTTATTTTAATATTTAAAAAGTGAAAAAGATTTTTAGGTTTTTTAGTTAAACTATTTTAATTTAGTATTCTATATAAAACTTTGTTGCTACAAACATTTAAGAACTTTGTTACTGTACTCTGAGTTGACTTTATATATATTTAATGTATTAGGGCAGCAGATCATTATTTAAACATATATTGTTAAATACAACAGAAAATGAATGTCTATTATGTCTGATCATGAGCCGTTCTAAAGGTTGTATGTTTGCTTTAATTTTGGGTGAAAATAAACACAAATATTGATCAACATTTGGATATTTTTTTATTAAGCTGGTCCTTGATCTAAGCTTTCGGCTGTCCATATAATCACTCTGAAGATGGCGCTATCTAAAGTTAATCATATCTATCTATCTATCTATCTCAGTCTGTTCATATCTATCTATCTATCTATCTATCTCAGTCTGTTCATATCTATCTATCTATCTATCTCAGTCTGTTCATATCTATCTATCTATCTATCTCAGTCTGTTCATATCTATCTATCTATCTATCTCAGTCTGTTCATATCTATCTATCTATCTATCTCAGTCTGTTCATATCTATCTATCTATCTATCTATCTATCTCAGTCTGTTCATATCTATCTATCTATCTATCTATCTATCTCAGTCTGTTCATATCTATCTATCTATCTATCTATCTATCTCAGTCTGTTCATATCTATCTATCTGTCTCAGTTTCTTCATATCTATCTATCTATCTCCATCCATCTATCTATCTCAGTCTGTTCATATCTATCTATCTATCTATCTATCTATCTATCTATCTGTCTATCTCCGTTGATTCATATCTATCTATCTCCGTTGATTCATATCTATCTATCTATCTATCGATCTATCTATCTATCTCCGTTGATTCATATCTATCTATCTCCGTTGATTCATATCTATCTATCTATCTATCGATCTATCTATCTATCTCCGTTGATTCATATCTATCTATCTCCGTTGATTCATATCTATCTATCTATCTCCGTTGATTCATATCTATCTATCTATCTCCGTTGATTCATATCTATCTATCTATCTCCGTTGATTCATATCTATCTATCTATCTATCTCCGTTGATTCATATCTATCTATCTATCTATCTCCGTTGATTCATATCTATCTATCTATCTATCTATCTATCTATCTCGGTTGATTCATATCTATCTATCTATCTATCTATCTATCTCCGTTGATTCATATCTATCTATCTATCTATTTATCTATCTCAGTTTCTTCATATCTATCTATCTATCTACCTATCTATCTATCTCAGTTTCTTCATATCTATCTATCTATCTATCTATCTCAGTTTCTTCATATCTATCTATCTACCTATCTATCTCAGTTTCTTCATATCTATCTATCTATCTATCTATCTATCTATCTATGTGTACGTGTGTTTATATATACTTTAATACATTTAGTTGTGGTAGAATATTTTAAGATGTCTTTAATACGTACAATTTCAGAGTTGAGCCGATGTAATTCCTGTTTGGCTGTGTATATTTGTCGTTTAATGAGGTTCCATTGAATATTGAAGGGTTTGGGTCGTTAACGGCATCATGTAACTTGAATTTGATGTATTGGGCCAGCAGATCATTATTTAAACATATATTATTAAATACAACAGACAATGAATGTCTATTATGTCTGATCAGGAGCCGTTCTAAACTTTGTATGTTTGCTTTCGGGTGAAAATTATATATATAATATATAAGATTAGGAAAAATCCACGTGCAATGCACTACCTGGGTTTCAACCTCATGGTCTTACCAAGACAGTTAATTGTGGATGGTTAGTCTGTAACAATATTCATGACCGTTTAAATAAATTAACAAAGTGCCACAAAGGTAGTACATTGTACATAAATTCTTTCTAATCTTATATTTTATTACCAGTTCTACAAATTCATTTTTTCTTAATTGTGTATTGAGTACATTTAAAAAGATATCCAATGCTTGCATATTTTTTTAAATGAACACAATACACATGACTTGGCCTGCTATTTTTCTTTTTAGTATTATGGATATATATATACATATACATACATACATACATATATATATATATATATATATATATATATATATATATATATACTTGTGTATTTAGCCAGCAAATTCTCTTTTAT
>OZ038513.1:64682618-64685118 GCA_964036315.1 Acanthosepion esculentum | reverse complement strand
CATACATACATCTAAATATATATATATATGTGTGTGTTTGTGTAACTTAAAATTTGCTGTACATGAGGAAAAAGTGCTTAATAGAGGGAAATAATGATAGTGTTGATTTCTATGTTCATATTTTTACTTATATACAGAGTTCGTCAAGAAACACATACCCATTTCAGGAAAGGAAAAAATAAGTTGTAACTGTTTACTGTAGTACAATATTTTATCAACCGATGGCATTACCGTCATGGCTGTAGTATCAGCAAGTCCTAATTGATGTTGTGTATCACAGAAAACCTACTACATTGGTGACTCTAGGCAAGAAATTGAAAATGAATATGCAGCAATCCTACAGGACACGTTGACCAATCTTACTCAAGCAATAGTTTGGTGTACTAATAAATGTCTGGAAGCTAAATAGCCACCATTTTGTACATCTCTTACGATTGTAGCGTCCAAAGGTAACTTGTATTAATCTTGTATTACAATATCTATACAAGTTTTTCTTTTCTAGAAGTGTATATACGTTTTCTTTGATGGTCTTTGTATATGAGGATAAATCAAAAAGTAAAGGCAATTAAAAAGGTGTTTCCATGCAATGCTGTTATTATTTTCACTGATGAAGAACAAATGTATATGTCACCTTTCAACATAGTCCTCCTGCAAAGAGATGCCCTTCTGGTATTGTTAAACAGGCGTTTTTTATCCCTTCTGGAAAGAAGCTTTTCCATAGCTTGTGAAACCATGTCTGCACAGCTTACCTGTCTGTGCACCAGCTTTAAGGTGCACCAACAATTCATGGCTTGTGCAGATCCATAACTGATGCCCAAGATTACTGCCACATGAACAAGCTACAAAATTTTTAAGGAAGTTTTTCTTGGTTGTACTGAGAACTTTTCAGCAATGCTTTGATGATATTCTTTTTCTAATTCATTTCGTTAATATTTATACTATATTCTTTTTTCTCTTTGCAGCTTGATAATGATGAGGACAACGTATCAGAGTTCTTGTAAAACAGGTGATGACTAGATGTAGCGCCAAACAGCTTCTATTTTGCTCCCTTCTCTCTTTTAATGCCAAGTAATATTTTATTGGTGAGTATATTTTTAATATATATTCATCAAGGTCAAATTACTGATCGTCATTGTTATAAACATGCGTATGTTAGCATGTAAGAGTAAATGAAACAACAATACTGCCAGAGAGGCAAAAGGAAAAGAAGACAAGAATTGTAGATATAAAATTCTTTTCTATTGCCAAAACAGCAGATGCAAGCAGAATGTCTCTATGTGGGCAAGGTGTGGTAATTTTGAGGAAAGGCAGATTTGTAAGGCCTGGAGTTGATGTTTTTGTTGGGTTGGTTGGTCATGGTTAAAGTGGTGACATCGAGAAAGGCCTGGAGCGGATTAATGAATGATGAATGATTTTAAAAGAGGATATTCAGCATATATGGTTAGAGTCGAATAACATTGGTATTTCATGAGTTCACTTTTTTATTACCACAAATCTGGGTTTTCTGATACAGAGGAGAGTATCTTGCACAATGTAGGAGTTTGAAGGAGGGTGGGTCTTGAGTAAATATATGTGTTGGGTCGGTTGATCAAGGTGATGATAGTGATGTCGAGAGAGGCCTAGAGTGCATTAGTGAAGTTTGATGTATACTGCAAATCTGACTTTGCCGATATAGAAGATGCAAGCAGAATGTATCTATAGGCATGGTGTAGGTGCTTGGACGAGGGTGAGTCTTGATTGGATATGTTTACCTGTGTTGATTGACCGAGGTCACATTGGTGATGACTCTAAATGAAGGCAAAAGGTAAAGGGGTAAATACCTATGAGAGCTAATGTCATGGTCAATCCTGATGTCTGCAGCATCTTAAAGGGAAAATCCTGAAGAAAATTTATTTACACAAAGAGCTAGTATTAAAATCATTTTTCATGTATTTCTATTGTAAAATTATTTTTAATACATTTCTTTAGTAAAATCATTTTTCATGTATTTCCTTAGTAAAATCATTTTTAATATATTCCTATTGTAAAATAATTTTCTGTAAGAAAAGACTACTGGACTGTTACATAATATCAGTCCTTTTATATGGCAGTGAATGCCGGACAATCTCCTCACAAATGAAGAAGAAACTAGAAGCTTCAAAAGTGTGGTTCTACAGAAGGATGCTGAGGATACCATGGGCCGAACAAGAGAGAAATGGCAATATTTTAGAGGAAATGAAACAAAATGGACACTTATACATAACATCAAGAGACAGTTGAAATTTGTAGGGCACATAATGAGGAAAGAGGACTTGGAAAATCTGATACACACAGGACAAATTGAAGGCAAGAAGGATAGAGGTAAAAAACACATAATGTACCTTGCAAGCTTGAGTAAATGGATGACGGAACAGGATTTTGGAGAAATAACAAAAAGATAAAATTTATTAAGCACTAAGGAACAAGAAATTTTAGAGAGCCGTGATCGGCAACATCCTAAAGGGACATGGAATATAGAAGA
>OZ038513.1:64670118-64675118 GCA_964036315.1 Acanthosepion esculentum | reverse complement strand
TAGTAATGGAAGATTTTAATGCAAAAACTGGCAATTCTTTGGTTAATTCAAAAATGATTCACCAGGATGATTAAATAGCGTGTGATGATTCAAATATTAAAAGCATATATATAAATTCATATAGGTAAATAATAATATGGATAAAATCATATAATATAAAGAATATATATAAAGATATCGATAAAAATATATATAAGGCTTATATATAAATGTTCTTTTATTTTATCATCTTGTCAGATTACGATCCATATTTGAACTGCATATGATCTTTAATATACGTATATATATATATATATATATATATATATATATATATATATAGTCTCTCTTTCACACTCCCGCTGTGTATGTGTGTGTGTGTATATATATATATATATATATATGTGTGTGTGTGTGTGTGCATGCGCGCATGATATATAGCCTATAAATATTTATGCTATAGAAGCAGGCTATATATATATATATATGCTATATATACAGCCTATATATATATATATATTAAAGACATTTTTTATATGTTTAACGTTCTTTTTATAGATACAAGTATTTAAGCAAATGCTTGGTTTATAATAAACAGTATTAAATAACATTTACCGGCCTGAATGTCCGAGAAATTTTCATAGAAAATTTTCGTTCTCCAACAGGAATCGAACCTGTATCCTGTATGGAATCGTATAGGATACAGTTTCGATTCCTGTCAGAGAACGAAAATTTTCTATGAAAATTTCGGACATTCAGGCCAGTAAATGTTATTTAATACTGTTTATTATAAACTGAGCATTTGCTTAAATACTTGTATCTATAAAAAGAACGTTAAACATATCAAAAATGTCTTTAATAAATTGTTGAACTATGTCCAATTCAAAAAAAATATATATATACTAGCTATATATATATATATATATATATATATATATATATATATATATGTGTATGTATGTATGTATGTGTGTAGCTATATATATATAGGCATACTCTCTCTCTCTCTATTTATATATATGCTATATATATATATATATATAGCATATTGATGTCTTGAATGTATTTTCAATATATTTCTCTTCTTTGTGTAAATATATGGAATACCCTATTTCATATTCAATGCGAAATAAAAGGCTCATAAAATATTCCTAATTAGAACAGCTGTCCTTCCTGACGAACCCAATGAATGAAAAAAAAATATAATTATACCCTCTAACTCTATCGCAACTACAACTGAAAAGAATTTATCTAAACTCAACATAAAATTTGTCACAACTACATCCAAAACAATCAAAGTCTTAATCAATAAAAAACAAAACAACCATCTAAAACTTGAAGGAGGAATTTACTCTATCAAATGCAGAAATTGCCAGAATGAAGACATTGGTGAAGAATCAAGAAGTTTAAATAAAAGACTATATGAGCACAAAAGGGACATTTTAAATAGCAACACACAAAACGCATTCGTTATTCACTGTTACAAAATGTAATACAATTTTGACATAGAGAATGCTACTTTGATTAAAAGAGAAGATAATCTATTGAGACACAATTGTCTGGAAAGTACGGTGATTGTTACTTCAGCCATGATATCATCCATGTTTTATTTTTCCTCAAGATATATATATATATATATATATATATATATATGTAAAGCATAAATATAAATGCATATTTTCTTACTTAAATGTTATTTTTAGTGGATACTGGTGCTCATATTAGAGTAGATGCTCTGTTTTTATTTATTAAACAGTATATTTATTTATTTTCATCTTCTGGTCTGAATATTTGAGAAATCGTATTCGAAAATTTATGTACTCACTGGTAAGATTTGAATCTACATTCCCCTAGGGGAAACCATCAGGCTGGGAGTTGAAAATTAATATACTGTTTAATAAATAAAAACAGAGCATCTACTCAAATATGGGTATCCACTAAAAATAACATTTAAATAATAAAACATCCCAAATTAATAGATGAAAAATCCATTCGTAATAAATGCTTATATATATATATATATATATATATATATATATATATGTATATATATGTATATATTTTAAAAAATAAAAATATTACATAAATACATGCATGCAACAAACTATTTCTTATTTAACAGTTAAAATATTTCTTTCTTGAAAATGCAGTTTTGATATAATTTATCATCTGAAAAGAAAAAAAAATATTAGGTCGCATGAGATATTGTATAAAAAACTAAATCAAAGAACCTTTTCTGTCATATTCAACGAAATATATATATATATATATATATATATATGGCCTGACGATTGCATCTAGCATGAAACAGACTGTTGCCTCTAAGTGTTGACGTCTATGTTCACTTTTATATTTATATATATATATATATATATATATATATATATATATATATATATACTAAAAAGTAACAGTTAAAGTGCTAAAAATATGTTGGCCTAATTAAAAAATATATATATAATGAAATTAAATGTTCACGGTTCTCTGAATTGAGTTTAGCAGAATTAAAGATTTCTTGCCTTAAAAACTGAAATAACGTGATCGACTATTTTTTGTGAAACATTGTCATTGCTATATATATATATATATATATATATATATATGTATGTATATGAAGAAATATAGTCTTAAAGTGTGCTATATTTATGGGATAAAGTGCTCAATATCAGAGATAGAGCGTGTGTAAATATAAAAGTGAACAGTCTGTTTCATGCTAGATGCAATCGTCAATCGGTGGCCTGACGATTGCATCTAGCATGAAACAGACTGTTGCCTCTAAGTGTTGACTTCTATGTTCACTTATATATATATATAAAGCTTATAGAAAAATTCATTTTAAATGGTTTTTATGTAGAACTTTGTTTCATTTTATTTTCTTATAATAATGTAAATGGTTTTATTATAATCATCGGTTTTGCCAAAATGTTCGAGAGTGTTGTTAATCAGTTATAAAAACAATCCAGCTCCTGTTAATTTTCTCTCTTTTCCTCTCTTAGAACTCCAACATTATGGATATATTGGTAACAATAAAATTGCTCTGAATCTGGTGGGTAGTCATAGCTTCGACAGTTTCATTAAAAAGTCTGTTTTTCTCCTATGCGTACTGGCGGATTCAACCATTTTCTTTTGATTCCTTGATATATTTGATGTGTACGTTACCTTGGGAGATTAGGAAATGACTAACAGAATCACTACTTTCTTAGTTAACATTTTAATTGCCAACATCAGTATGAGTTTTAAAAAGATATTTTAAATGGGGGTCGCTGGGGAAGGAAGAAAAACAAAAGGGGGTTGCTGGGGAAGGAAGAGAAACAAAAGGGGGTTGCTGGGGAAGGAAGAGAAACAAAAGGGGGTTGCTGGGGAAGGAAGAGAAACAAAAGGGGGTTGCTGGGGAAGGAAGTGAAACGAAAGGGGGTCACTGGGGAAGGAAGAGAAACAAATGGGGGTTGCAAGGGAAGGAAGAGAAACAAAGGGGGTCGCTGGGAAAGGAAGCAAAATAAAAGGGGGTCACTGGGGAAGGAATAGAAACAAAAGGGGGTTGCTGGGGAAGGAAGAAAAACAAAAGGGGGTTGCTGGGGAAGGAAGAGAAACAAAAGGGGGTTGCTGGGGAAGGAAGTGAAACGAAAGGGGGTCACTGGGGAAGGAAGAGAAACAAATGGGGGTTGCAAGGGAAGGAAGAGAAACAAAGGGGGTCGCTGGGAAAGGAAGCAAAATAAAAGGGGGTCACTGGGGAAGGAATAGAAACAAAAGGGGGTTGCTGGGGAAGGAAGAAAAACAAAAGGGGGTTGCTGGGGAAGGAAGAGAAACAAAAGGGGGTTGCTGGGGAAGGAAGAGAAACAAAAGGGGGTTGCTGGGGAAGGAAGTGAAACGAAAGGGGGTCACTGGGGAAGGAAGAGAAACAAATGGGGGTTGCAAGGGAAGGAAGAGAAACAAAGGGGGTCGCTGGGAAAGGAAGCAAAATAAAAGGGGGTCACTGGGGAAGGAATAGAAACAAAAGGGGGTTGCTGGGGAAGGAAGAAAAACAAAAAGGGGTTGCTGGGGAAGGAAGAGAAACGAAAGGGGGTCACTGGGGAAGGAAGAGAAACAAAAGGGGGTTGCAAGGGAAGGAAGAGAAACAAAGGGGGTCGCTGGGGAAGGAAGAGAAACAAAAGGGAGTCGCTGGGAAAGGAAGCATATATATATATAAATAAAAGGGAAAAGACAATAATCTTGAAAAAGAGAAAACAATTCAAGAAGGCAGAAAACATAGGTACAACCACCTTTTGAGAAAAAATGAAAACACCTACTTTTTGCTTCCCCCACAAGTGTCTCTGGGATGTACTAATTTTTGAAAAATCCCTTTTAAATTTACACAGTTTGTGCTTGGGAACATTTCTTAGAATTCCTTTCCTTCTTTGATGTCCAATCACAGGAGAATTTTCATTTGGACTTCAAAATTCTTTCATCCCTCAGCAGCTGGCTGGTAACTGATGTCTTCTTGATGCTTCCTTCTGATCCTGGATATTGATTTGCCTTGTCCCCTTTCTGTCAAAAAATCTTCTCCCCACATTGACTGACCTGAGGTCTTATTCAGAAATTTAGGCCCACAGAAGGCTCCATCCAAGTTTTTACAGGGGTATGAGACCATGGCTCTCATTGGCCACAAAATATGTAAAAAAACTATTTTCCATAAAACTGAAATGGACTCTTCACTATTTTGGCAGGTTTTACTTGCTGATACCAAAAAGATATACAAGTGTAACAATTTCTTTCCACAAAACGTCTGTCCTTCATAAAAATACACTTCTCTCAAATGAACGTGTATTAAAACCTTTAAATTTTATTTAAGGTTCCACATGTCCTCCATCATTAGCAATACAAAGGGTAATACGATTTTGCAGTTCACGGAAAACATTTGCCAACTGATTTACAGTAATGCCAGAAATCACATTAGTTATTTTAGCTATACTTAAAACTAGGTACATTAAACTTTATAACATTTTTTACAGATTATTTCTATCACAAATACAAATAAAGTTAAA
>OZ038513.1:64650118-64665118 GCA_964036315.1 Acanthosepion esculentum | reverse complement strand
GTTGGTCAATAAATGAACTTGTCATTACCTGAAAGCATAAAACTTTACTTACTAAAGATTAAAGATATCTGTAGGTAATTGAATGATAAAAACAAAAAACACCGACATTACACGTTTCACTCTTTGAAAGGACTTCTTCAGACTACAGAATAAATCTAAATTAACATACCGTATTTTTTTTGTCATCATCCAGCAAAGTAATAACTTGCACTTTCTTGGTTTAACATTTCTGCCGAAATGAAGTGGAATGATTATATTGCATTATCTTTTTTTTTAAGCGTATCACCCCAAGCAAGGCTGGAAGCCACTAGCACACAAGGGGTTACAGAAGGTTTGGAGGAAGAGCAGATAGGAGTGGTAAAGGAGAGGATGTGGAGAAAGATAGTGGATCGATCAAGGCAAGGGGGTTACAGAAGATTTGGAGTGAGAGCAGATAGGAATGAACGGTGAAAGGGTGTGGAGAAGGGAAGTGGATAGATCAAGGCAGCTTGAGATGTCAATTGACGTTACACTTAAATAGTTGGAGATTGTATTTGTCAGGGAAACAGGAATAAGGAAAGGAGTTCCACAGATGTGCGAGACATGAAGCTATTGGAGTAGAAGAGATGTCTACATCTAACAGTTTCAACGGTGAAGGGGTGGGAACGGGATGCCAGCCTCGTAGGACGTTTAAATTCATGAGGCCTAGGAACCAGCGAAAGCAGCTCCTCAATTGCTAAGTCTGCTGCTAGGAAACTCACTATATCATGCAAAACAATTTTCCAAGCCATAATCTATCACACATTATTATAAGTCTACCATTTATCCATGCATTGAATGTCACTGCTACATCTGGTCTGGTGCTTTTGCTATGTATCTAGAGATTCTTAATAAAATCCAAAGAAGAATTTGCAATCTGCAACATTATCAGTCAATTTCCTGTCTCTGTAACATAGCCTGCCTGTGCGTTTTCTATAAATATTTTTGTGGTAATTGTTCTAATGAGCTGAGCTTTCCTTATTCATATCTCAAGTTTACGAATTTAATCACAGTACTAGATTAGCAGCTGGGGTCCCATTGTTTTACTGTTCAAATTTCTAAATGTAACCATAAATTAAATTTTAAATGCAATGTCAATTGTTGTTCTCTGTCCGTTTAATTCCTGTTATAGCGAGCGTTTGTTTGCAAAGGAAAGGAACAGACAAAGATTAAATTTTCAACAGTGTGTATTCCTCAAAATTTGGAATATATAAATAATTGTTTGGAATTTTGAAAAAAATTGTTCATGTATGGTACTTCAGTTGCTGTTGGTAAAGAAAACAATTACCTGTAAAGGTGTTGTCTGTATGGCTGGGAGTTGATCGATTTCTTGGGTTGGTTGACCAAGGTCACAGTTGTGGTGGTCAGAGGATAGGTCTGAGTGGATTATCCATTGGTGGGGTTTGATGTACACTGTTCTTCATGTTTGAAGGTGGTAGTCATGTGATGCAAGATGTTAAAGCTGAAATGTCTGGTAAGATTTATTGGTGGGTTGATCAATTGAGGTCACAGTGGTGGGTCGATTCGTGGTATGGCATGTTGGTTGCTGAGGTTATGACAGTGGTCACACTCAGTAACCACTTGCATCTTAGTGGCTTCATTGGTTGGTTTAAAATGATTAAAAAAAATAGATTGATGACAAGATCTCATCATTTTTACAGTTGAAATGGGCAGATGTAACCATAAGTTCTATGCTAATAGTTTCTTCTTTAGCACTTCTTCCCTGTGGAACTTTCTACTGGCTTCTTGCTTTCCAGTCAACATTGATCTTTAAAAATTTAAATTTAGCTTCACTTGTCATTTCAGTTTGGCGATAAATTTCTTTCTTTTTAATAAATTCCTAGTTTAAAATTATTAAAATGTATTTACAAGAAACATATTTACATTAAAATGTATTTACATGAGACATATTTACATTAAAATGTATTTACATGAGAGATATTTACATTAAAATGTATTTACATGAAACATATTTACATTAGATTGTATTTACATGAAACATATTTACAATTAAAATGTATTTACATGAAACATTTACATTAAAATGTATTTTTATAAAGCATATTTACATTAGATTGTATTTACATGAAACATATTTAGCTTAAAATGTATTTACTTGAGACATATTTACATTAAAATGTATTTACATGAGACATATTTACATTAAAATGTATTTACATGAGATATATTTACATTAAAATGTATTTACATGAGACATATTTACATTAAAATGTATTTACATGAGACATATTTACATTAGATTGTATTTACATGAAACATATTTACATTAAAATGTATTTACATGAAACATATTTACATTAAAATGTATTTACATGAAACATATTTACATTAGATTGTATTTACATGAAACATATTCACATTAAAATGTATTTACATGAAACATATTTACATTAAAATGTATTTACATGAAACATATTCACATTAAAATGTATTTTTATAAAACATATTTACATTAGATTGTATTTACATGAAACATATTTAGCTTAAAATGTATTTACTTGAGACATATTTACATTAAAATGTATTTACATGAAACATATAACCATCATATTCAATCTGTAATGCTTGCGTTAATTCCTGACAAATGACAATCTCTTTTGTTATCGATTTTTAATTATTTTGTATTCAGATTGAATTCTAAAGGCCACAATAAAAACTTAAAAAGGTAAAATCCAGCAGGATTTGTTTCCAGATCATCAGTTTTTTCCCTTGCACCAGAAATATTTAATTTATTAGTGTCGAAAATGACCAAAGCAAAGTCGGAGAGAGTTGGAGTATGGGCAGGGATAAAAAAATACAAAAAAACTTTATCTAAACGTACTGGGTTCAAATGCAGTTGATAATACAGACTCCCAAGAGGATGTTTCCCCAATCATTACAATCTTAACCTGTTCAAGACTAGAGTCAACTGTTATCTTCCTCTCCTATCCATATAAACTAACACTTAATGTAACCCTCTATCCTAATTAGACCCCAGGCCTTGCCCAGGGTAAATTTTACTGTAAAATAAAAAGATAAAATAAAATACATCAGTGATTATTGTTTCAATTTTCCCCTACCCCGCATCAGAATTTGCTGTCACTCTCCAAAAGCAATTTTATTAATTTCTCAGCTTGAGAGAGAAACCCTTGTTGGTCAGATTCCAAAAAGTTGGTCAGGCAGAGAACTTTCTAGTAACTTCTCTGAGATCCATTAAAATGAATAGAAGTTTTAATGTATTCAATTAATAAATGCACAATAATTGTAATGGAAAAAGGAATTGGCGAACCAAGAATTTTAATGGAATTGGTGAACCAAGTATTGTAATGGGAAATAGAGTTGGTGAACCAAGAATTGTAATGGAAAATGGAACTGGTGAACCAAGAATTGTAACAGAATTGGTGGACCAAGAATTGTAACGGAATTGGTGGACCAAGAATTGTAATGGAATTGGTGAACCAAGAATTGTAATGGAAAATGGAATTGATGAACCAAGAACTTTAATGGAACTGGTGAACAAAGAATTGTAATTGAAAATGGAATTGGTGAACCAAGAATTGTAATGGAAAATGGAATTGGTGAACCAAGTTCAACTTCTAGCCTTTTATATTTGCTTTGCACCACCAACCTTGGAAAAAGCAGGAATTTATTCCTTCAAATGATTGACTGATTACATTTTTACAGCTTATCAACATTTTACAGGTTATTTAAAGCCAGAAAATATTTTTAAATTGTCAGAATTTACTTTGAGAGATAATAATAATTTTTCTGATAAAATAAAATAAATTATAGTATTCTACTAATTGACCTACAGCTAGAAGAGGTGGATTCATGCCTTTCCCAAAGGTATTTGTGTGTAAGTGAATATAATGAACCCAACTGGAATTGGAACTTGGTTCTCTGATTCTGAACTGTGATCCATTACACCACCCGCACATCCAAGCATACAGCACCTAATATTCCCAAATGGTCACCGATCTAGATACAGACCAGTTTCAACATTGCTTAACTTCAGTGTTTCAACTTGGTGTGGCCTAAAGCCAAATTTACTTCTCCTCCCCCTCATCTATATAGAAAGGAAGACTGGGATCTCTAGCCTTGGTTGGCAGAGAGTTTAATGGAAATAATAATAAAATTCTGGAGAAAGATGAGGAAACTATTCTATTGTTAAGAGGTCATGAAAATTTATGCAAAAGAATGCTGTGGAGACCCATGATTGCCTACAATTTCATATGACATGGCATTTAAAAAAAACATCTGTGATCTACATTAACAGCGAGTTTAAAATGTTTTGCTAATATTAGTTTTGGTTTCAGTTATTTTTGTCTTAATTCATATTGTTCTGATGTCAGTTTAGCAATTTACTAAATGTAGTTTAGACATGGCATGAGGCCGAAGGTATGGTCGTCAATGGTATTGGTCATTTTAAAGCCTGCCGAGTTGTGATCTTGAGACACAGAATAAGTGGCAATGTGTACAACACAAAACAATATAAAATATCCCACAAAATAACTGGGCCTCAGACAGCTACCATTTGTTAACTTGCTTAAATGATAATCAAACAAAAGAGGTTCGTATTCTCTGAATAGTTCCTTTTATAGAAATAGTTCAAGGGAGAGAATTGATAATCTACATGGAGCTCCCGCTGAGGATACGCCTAATGTTAATTTAATCTGACATCTTTTTTTTCTTTATATATTGTGATCAGTTTGTTCAAAGTTTATATTTTCTTACTTTCAACAGAAAACTTAAAAGTGTTTGTATATATTTCAAGGAAATTTTCACTTTCCGAAATAATAGTTAAAAATGATGCTAAACTTCTGCTGGATTTACCTTCTTTTTTTCGCTTTGGTAAACTTCACTCATACATGAGGCTAGCTCAGTGATTGGGCAATTCTTCTTTTATGTGCTGTATCCCTTCAGGACTTAGATGATCATGGCCCTTCTCATCTTCTTGTCCCTTGTAGCTCTTAAAAAATCTTGTTTTTTTTTTTTGCTATTTCTCCCAAGCTGCCCAAGTCGACTGGCATTCCTGGATTCAACTGGCTGTACTATTTACATTTATTTTACCTTCCGCATCCTGGTATCACATTAACTACAGGGCGTGGCAGAAACACCTCCCTCATTACCTCCCACATCATAGTAAGATATTAACTACAGGGCGTGGCAGAAGTACCTCCCACATCATGGGAATTCATTAACTAGAGGGTGTGGCAGAAATACCTCCCACATTACCTTCCACATCATGGTAAGATATTAACTACAGGGTGTGGCAGAAGTACCTCCCACATCATGGGAATTCATTAACTAGAGGGTGTGGCAGAAATACCTCCCACATTACCTTCTACATCATGGTAAGACATTAACTACAGGGCGTGGCAGAAATTCCTCCCACATTATAGTAAGCCATTAATTACAGGGCGTGGCAGAAATACCTCCCACATATTCCTCCCAGAAAGGGCATTTTGACATGGTGTAATGGTTAGAAGGGCTTGTCTTGCTAGATCAATTACAACTGAATAGTGATTTTTATCCTCATTGGGTGCCCCATACTTTCGGCCCTGTGCCACATCCTATGGTACACTTATGATATGACCATATACGTCCCAGAAATATCTCCTACATAAAGGTAAGACAATAACTGCAGGGTGCAGCAGAAATACTTCCCATATACTGTCTGGTGCTAATGAACTTAGACAAGTGGCAATGGGGGTCTTCATTTAGCTAATGCAGTTTTTTCCCAAATGGTGCGGTGTGGCAGAAGAGGATAGCAGGTGAGGCGGATGAGGATAGCAGGTGAGGCGGATGAGGATAGCAGGTGAGGCGCAAGAGGATAGCAGGTGAGGCGGGAGAGGATAGCAGGTGAGGCGGAAGAGGATAGCAGGTAAGGCGCAAGAGGATAGCAGGTGAGGCGGGAGAGGATAGCAGGTGAGGCGGATGAGGATAGCAGGTGAGGCGCAAGAGGATAGCAGGTGAGGCGGGAGAGGATAGCAGGTGAGGCGGAAGAGGATAGCAGGTAAGGCGCAAGAGGATAGCAGGTGAGGCGCAAGAGGATAGCAGGTGAGGCGGATGAGGATAGCAGGTGAGGCTGAAGAGGATAGCAGGTGAGACGGATGAGGATAACAGGTGAGGCAGAATGATTGAAAGAAGATCAAAGTCTGAGAAACGTTTTCAAAAAATTCATATGACAAAAATAAATATGATTTCAAAATTTAAAATATTATTATGGATTACATGTAACTGCATGCTTGAGTTCTAGTATAAATAGTTATAAATAATTATTTCATGATTTTATCATTGCGATATTTTTGCATTATATCAATTATTGTAAATATAGTAACTAGGGTCTGCAAATTGGAGGAGAGCGTTATCAATGATAATGTTCTGACTTCAAACCTGCAGTTATCTCCCTTTAAAACTGTTTTTCTACTTTTAAATATTCTTTTTATCGCATAAAATCTGATGAGGTGCAGGCAAATTTTCATTCCAAAAGAGAAAAAATTTGGGAGCCAATGTCTTACCATTATGTGGGGGGCATTTTTTTTGGGGGGGGGGTATTCCTGCTGGCCCCTGTACAAATTTTCTTAAACTTCAGCGGAAAACTTATATAAATTTTCCATAATATTTTTTGTGGAAATTTTTCACTTTGCATAAGTATAGTTTAGATATATGAGAAAAAGTGCGTGTGGTGGGGGTGGGGGTGGGGGGTCAGTTTAAACTAATACCAGGTGGATTTGGGTTAAAATATATGCTTACTGCCTTCAGAATAGAAAGAAAATTTGGATTTTAGAAGAAGAATTTGATAAAAAAAAAAAAAAAATTGAAAAAAATGAATTACCGGAGGAAAGTGAACTTTGAAACTAGTTTTGACTTTAACGTTACAACTTTGAGATAAATAGGACCTTTACTCTTTGAACTAAAATTCCTGATAAGCATACCGATAAAAAACTTTCTTAACATTCATTGTTATCAGTATCATTGTACTTTGCTTTATCTGTTAGCGTCTCTTGGGTGAAAAAAAAAAATCTCTCTCGTATACAAGTTAATAGTCCAACTGAAACAGTGTTAAAGGCTTAATAAAGGTAAGATCTATTTTTTCAATGTCTCTTGGATTAACTGAAAAATTAGACCCTTAGACCCTTTTACTTGTGATATTAAGTTTGACAGGATCTAGAGTTTTAAAAGTGAGATGAATTTATTACTATGCGCAAATTAGTTTTCTATCGGCAGTGACAGTCTCGGATTTAAAAATATAATTCATATTGTCTTCTGAGGTACATTTTTTGGCTTTCATTTTTTCACCCTGTGCAATATAAAAAAAAATTCTGACTTTAAATAACCTGCAAAGGGTCGATAGTTCATAAAAAAAATGAATAAATCAATCAATGAAATACTGATTAGCTACACAGGAATGTCTTTTAGGTTTATTTATATTCTCTGGGATGTAAGCATATTTTTCCTCATACTGTCGGATATAGATCCGACAGTATGAGGAAAAATATGGAAAAACAAAACCATGGAAAAACAAAAACATGGAGACAACATTAAAAACAGTAAACTTGCATATTCGGATTTTTTTGTTTTTCCATATTTTTTCCTCATTCTCTGGAATATAAATGTATAGAAACTACCGTGGCCACAATGTGAGGGATCAGTTTCTATTTTGAGTGTAATATAGAATTGATCCCCGACTTTATATCCACATGATAATTCATTGTTCGTTTATAGAAATTCTGATTCGTTATGAATCCATCTTTTCTCCTCCAGCTATGGGTTAATTAGTAAGATTTGTATCACTAAATCTTTTTATACCCCAAACACGAAAATGCTTAGAATGTAAAAATATTGTCTGGCTTTAAATAACCTGCAAAGGGTTGATAACCCATAGAAAATGAAAGAACCAATTATAAATTAGAATCATTTTCTCTCTGCCCCCACCAAAACATATGTTGTTTTAATTCTGTGATATGTTAAGCGACAGTCTATTCATCCAAAGCATTTCAACCGAATAAGTACATATTTACCAGTGTACAGGTAGCATAACGAATATTGGCAAGCTGAGTTCAAGTTCTGACCTCGTCTGTTGCATTCATTTCATACTGATACCTATTGGGAAAGGCATGAACCCATCTCCTCTCTTCTCATCTCCCAGGTATGGGTAAAATAACTGGGAAGACTGGGCTCTCTACCCTTGATGACAACCAGTTTAAAACAACTCTGAATTTGAAATCATAGCTGAATGAACGGGAAACAACTCTAATATTGTTCCCAAGAGGCATGGCAATTAATATATGATAAAAAAATGAAGCTGTAGTGAGTAATAATTGCCGATGTCCTTCTATTTGTTACAGTGATGTTCACCCTGTACAAGGCCTGAGGGCCACTTGAGGTAGAGGGTTACAAAGTAAGAGGCACAGCTTATGCAGATAGGTAAGGAAGATAACAGTTAACCCTAGACTTGAACAGATCTTGTCCTTTCAGGATGTTGGTGATCATGGCTCTCCACAACTTCATATCTTTTATTTAAACTTTCCATACTAGTTCTGTTGTCCTTATCTTTATTGTTATTATCCCAACAATATATGCACTTTTTACTTCCTTTTCTGATGCCTTTGCAACAATCTCATTAAGCACTACTTTAAAATGTTGAGCCTTTTATTGGTTGAAAAATTAGTAATTTGTATTTTTAAACATGTCAATGCACAACCAGTTTTGTATAAGTATCTAGTCTACAGTCATTTTCTCAGAGATGTGCCATGGCTTACCTCTGTCTCTTTTACAAGTATTTTCATGGCAACTGTTCCGACGAGCTACTTTTGCTGGTTCCCAGACTGCATGGATTTAAGCGAGCTACTAGACTGTCATCTCGGTCCCACCCTTTCACTGTCAAAATAGTTAAATGTAACCATCTCTTCTACTCCAACAGCTTCTTCTCTCGCACTTCCCATCTGTGGAACTCCCTTCCCCTTACTTGCTTCCCCAATGACTATAACCTTCAAATATTCAAGTGTAATGTCAATCGACATCTGACACCCTGAGCTTGTTCCCCATCCTTCTTTGTATCCTTTCCTCAAACACGCCTCTTTGCTCTTCTTCTCAATCCTCAATCTAATTCTTCCCCAACCTGTAATCTCTCGTGCCTTAATGGCATTACTGCTTTGCTTGGGGTGATTCCGATAAAAAAAAAAAAAATTTAAATATATATTCTCGTTAATACGTATCACCTTTAAATATTCTTCAGTAAAATGAATAGAGCACTCTGACTGATTGACATTTGTTTACATTTGTAAAAACAAATTGCTAGATTTAGCTTCCTCATTCTGTTGAATGAAGATAGCTCACTCAGTAGTAGATACTCTGACTGACATCAAATTGGTTGGGTTTCAATCCTGGTTTGAGACATTTGGTTGTCTAGTCACACTGAAGAGCTGTGATACAGCGAAACAGTACTGTCTGCGAATGGCATATAATCATATAAACTTTAAAGAATATTTACATTATGTGTGAAAAGAATTTCTCCTTATGAAGTTTTTTCTGAATTTCTGGTATAAAGATTTATCATTATTGACACTATTCAGACTAATGTCCCCATCTTTTTTGTTATCACAACATTTTGGCCATTGGGTCCTCTAGTTGTCTTCAGGTGTATATCAATCTGGGTAGCCCACAGCGAATTCTGAATTGAACACTTTATTTAATTCACAGGTGGGTAAACTTCTCATGTGTAGGGATAACGTCTAGTTTTTATATTATTTTATACTGTTAAGTTATATTTTACCTGTTTACCACTTAGTGCAAGTATATATATATCCTGCAAATTAATTGAAACAATCACTTTAGTTTCCTTTTTTTCACCATACGGTCAGTTTTAGATCCACTGGAGTGACAGGGTGTAATCAATTTTTATTTTTTCTCTAGATTAAGTCATTTGCAGTGGTGTGCAATAATATGAATCTATTTTTGGTGTGTGTGATGAAATTTTTTTGGCCTTGAAAAATTTTTTATCATGCCCAGACACTATTGTCTAGACTGTCGATTAGTTGTCCTATGGCCATTGTCTGTGATTGAGGTTATTCCAAGGAAGCATACAAAACTTTTTAATGCTGCATGAAAACACTGGCAAGCCTGAACAGTGAGCATATCAAAGTACTATAAAATGGAATGGAATCTCTCCTGATTTAAATCCAATTGAGATTCTATGGTCAATCTGCAAGGAACGACTTTGTGGAATGGATATACGAAGTACTAACATGTTCACTCGGTCATGTTTCAAAGTAAATGATAACGGAATCATTTGTTTTGTTTTAATTAATTTGCACAAAGGTGTATAACAACCACTTGACAAGCCCATTAGTTAAGGCTTAGGTGAAAGCTAACGAAGGTTAATTAAATGATGTCATTTTAAAGAAAGAAAAGTTTGAATAAAAATGAGAAATCAAGCTAATAAGAGAAAGATTGTACTGAGTTAGTCTACAGGTTCAGTGGGATTGCCTGTCGACCATGAAAATCAGCATTCAAAATTCTGACTTTTATCTAGACTCCAAAATCCTATAATACGCCAAATTTATATTAAGTTTCGCATAGTGTCACTCGAACTTGTATATTTTATAGTCAGATTGTGTAGCCTCATTTTTCAAATGGAACAAACAGCCTACTTTGAAATTCAGTAATTTTTATTATATTTTTCATGCAAGGCCCAAGATCCGCTCAAGGCAGAGGGTTACTGAATGGTATTTTTTATGGACATAAGAATTGTAGATTATGAGGATATGTACTTTGTTAAGAAAAGAAAAAAAGGAAGAGAGAGGTGGGTACTTACGGACGGGTTGCCTCAGTCTTGGGGGAATTGTGCCGGCTAAACAGGAAGCAAGTGACCTATTGATATTTATGGTCTTGGTAAGGAGGATTGTGCAAAGCGTTAGCCTCCTTATCAAAATCGTCCTCCATACTCTTCTTATGGTTTATTCCGGCCAACGCGTGACTGGTTAATTGTCGTGCTAAAAAAATATTACTTTTTTTTCTTTACACTGTTACTAGACCTAGTTGGAGCGGGTCGCAATAGGAGGACTCCTTTTGCAACCCTTATCAGGCTGTTGTTGCTCGCTTCTGGGTTCCCCCTATTTATTTTTTTCTGCGTCGTAGGTTATATTTTTTTTTTCGACAATATATTACGATTGAACTTAGACATGAAGAAGATAAGATTGTGGTGGTTGGGAAAGCATCCTCACATGAGTCTGTTCCACAAAGAATGGCCTCTAGGAAGAACCTGAAACTTTATCCTTACTAATGGAATACAAAGGAAATGAGGATGATTCGATTCTATGTATATGGAATGGGGGATCTTAGTTGTAAAGGTCTGAACTGGAGGAACTAAATTGTGTAGCACGTCAGAACATTCTCCATGGAAATAGTGACAGAGTAGCAAGAGCCTTGTGAAATACTAACATGTGCACTGGGTCATGTTTCATTGGAAAAATACAAAAAAAAGTAAATAATAATAGAATTATTCATTTTGTCTTAATTAATTTGCATGGGGGTGTATACACTGACTGCCCAATCCAGGGATTGAACTTGTGTTCACAGTGTCACCAAATTCAAGAAACAGCGCTTTATCCATCGGGCATTTTTTGTTGCTCTAAGTAAATGTCACATCTTTATTACCTGTTTTTGCTTCCATAGTCCTCGTTCTGAAAATCTGTTCTCACAAATTTGTTAATTAGTTTCTCACTCTTCATCCTGGCTTCTTTTGCTTTCAATATGCCCTGTGAGTGTTAAAGTCTGCAAACTTTCTTTTCTCATGTGTCTCTCTGTAGTTTCTATATGCCTTAAAACTTCCTCATTGCTTACATGTTCTCTCCATTGTATCCTCAACCTTCATTAGTTGGACTATATATCTATCACTTCTTCTTCTTCTTCTTCTTCTTCTTCTTCTTCTTTGTCGTCTATAACATTATTATGTGGATGTGTGGGTGGTGCAATGAATAGTGCATTGGAATGAGAAATGGGAAAGAGCTAAGTTCAAATTCCAATTGAATTCATTACAATCGCTTACCTGCAAATACCCTTGTGAAAGGTATGAATCCATCTCTTATCTCCCCAGCTATGGTTTAAATAGTAGAACTTATATCTGGAAAAATCATTATCTTGAAAAAAAAATGTTAATGCAATATTTGCATTTGCAAACAAAAAAATATTATTTTTACACATTATTTACATTATTCGGACTATTGTCCTCATCTTTTTCGCCATATTTATTACAACGTTTCAGCTGTTGTACGCTCCGGCCTTCTTCAGGTAGTTGAAATGTCGAACTGAACCCTTTATTTCGCTCACTGGGGTAGACTGTTCTAGTTCCATGTGCCATGTTTAATGGATGTCAGTTATCAGTTATCTCCTGTTAATTTTTCCCTCTGAAGGTTCTCCACTGCCTTAAACGGTTATTGAACTCACACTCTTTGGGTCCTGTCACTGGATCTAACCAATGCGTTTATCCACTGTGCCATGTGTCCTCAAGGATAAAGGAGAACTTTCAGAGGGAAGAATTAACAATTTCAGAGACTGTTTTACTTTTATTCACAGGTATGTTTGTCATTAAGAAAATTATATTTGACTTTCTTACTATTCGTTAACTTGTTTTTCTTTCATCTTACTTTTGTTGTCTGAGTTATAGTAATAAACTGTCTGAGTTGAAAGTGACCGAATTGTCATAATGTATCTGAATTAACACTAATTGCGCAATCCCTGTGGGTTCATTAGTCATCAAGTAATAAAGTTTAATTTTTACAATAATGGGAAGATACTGCACTAGCACAAGCAAAGGAATATCACCTCTCAGTTGCATCTCTGTCCGCAGACAGAGCACGACTCAGTTGTGTCTATGTACATGGACAGAATGCAGCTGGGGGAAAACTACTGAGCGGTGTCCGACCCTGGGAACAGCTGCCTTGCTGCAGTACCCACCTCACTGCACTAGAGAAGGGTGATCGGTAGAAATACTGATTCTAGTACAATCGATGGTTGCAGGGACTGGGTAATTTTTAACACTGGCTCAAGTGTACGTGCTCGGGTGCCCCACATTATACCCAACCTTGTTTGCAATTGCATCACTGACGCAGATGGGTAAACACCTATTACCTTGGAATTTCCATCACCTGGGACCATGCACATCAGCATCAAAATTCTGCCTTGTTTTACCCAATGACAAGAAAAAGCTAAATGAAGATCCGGGAAAGAAAATAAATTTACATATCTAAATTTAATAATGTTTTAAAATTTAATAATATTTTAAAATTTAATAATGTTTTAAAATTTAATGATATTTTAAAATTTGTTTATAGTTACGTTGTTCTGGAATTGTCACCATTGGCCGACTGAACTTGCTTTGTTCCAATTTTTGTTTCCCTTAGATTGAACTTACCATTTCTTTTTATACTATAATGTATTTCAGTGTTATCCAATAAACCTTATTTACTCTAAAAAAAAAAAAAAATTTTAAGGAAAGAAATCAGAGAAAACATATCACTACTACTGTGTATGTGTGGTGGGGGGATAAAGAGAAACACTAAGGGAGAGGCACTGTGGACATATGGGTGTGAGCCAAACTAAATTAGAGAAACTAATTAAAAGAGATTTTTGTGATAAAAAGCAATAAACAAATGATACTAATAAAATAATAGTAATAATGAAGTGTGTATGGACAGAATGTTGTGATAAAAAGCTTTTAAAATTTAATAATGTTTTATTACTTAATAATGTTTTAATATTTGATAATGTTTTAATATTTGATAATGTTTTAAAATTTAATAATATTTTAAAATTTAATAATATTTTAAAATTTAATAATGTTTTAAAATTTGATAATGTTTTCAAAATTGATGTTTTCAAATTTGATAATGTTTTAAAATTTGATAATGTTTTAATATTTGATAATGTTTTAAAATTTAATAATATTTTATTACTTAATAATGTTTTAATATTTGATAATGTTTTAAAATTTAATAATATTTTAAAATTTAATAATGTTTTATTACTTAATAATGTTTTAATATTTAATAATGTTTTAAAATTTAATAATATTTTAAAATTTAATAATGTTTTATTACTTAATAATGTTTTAATATTTGATAATGTTTTAATATTTGATAAGGTTTTAAAATTTAATAATATTTTAAAACCCATTCCTAAACTAGCTTATTTTTCATCGTATTTAGCTCGCTTTTTATCATATTATTCAGGTCTTTTTTTCTCTCATTTTATATAAGTAATCACTGATAATATTTGAACTTACCGTACATTTCCACATATAAGGTGACGCATAGATAAGACAAGACCCAAAATCTAGGTAAGTTTTGTCTGATATCTGTAGTATAAGATGACTAAAAATATAGGCTAGTCTATACTGCCCATAGCAGTTTGCCGTCTCATTATAATGCCAATGGTATAAAATAAAGTTGATGTTATTACAAATGTTGTTTCGTTTAACTTTATCGTTATCAAATCAAAAAGAATCAAGTAATATAAAGTATCAATGTGAATCATTATGAAAATAACAATAATGATTTCATTCTTACAACTTACAATGCTGAAATTATAGTGAGCAGACCTTAGTTACAGCTTCTGGAAGAGATTGCATTATCTGGCGTGATCTAAAGTCTGAACAAGGCCACTATGTTCAAACCCTCAGTCACGATGACTTGTGACTTTATGCTAGATCAACCATTGACTGCTAAATAAATTCCTTCTACCCAATTTCCCTCACAAGGCTTGGGTCAAACCATGGCGTGGCTTTCAGGTACTTTCCAAAGGTGCCACATGGTGGTATTGCGTTTACAAGCTGATAACACCACAAACTCACCTTCCTGACAAATCGACCATAGGGTGATTTGAACCTGGGTCTCATGGTCGGAAGGTGAACATTCTAACCACAAGACGGCATAAATGATTTGAACGGATTGTGTAGCTCCAGCCCCAATATGGCAGAAA
>OZ038513.1:64635118-64647618 GCA_964036315.1 Acanthosepion esculentum | reverse complement strand
ACTTGGACCATATTCTTTTTCATACCACATAGAAATGCAAGTGTAGCACTATAAATTCATGTCCCCGTTTTTCCCCTTTCTTTCTCTCTTTTTTTTATCATTGGAAACGAATAGTCATTCTTGTAGTTGTTCTACTCGGGTACATTAGAGACTAATTCTCTTACACAACAGCCGGTAAGTGCCACATTTACTTAAATAACCAAGCAGCCTAGAAGATGTTTCTTTCATGGAGTCTATAAACTTAGAATAAGTTTCTTCTTCTTTATAAGCTCCTCTTTTATCTTTGGTTAACATGGTCCGCATATGTCAGGATGTAAATATTTCTTTGAGAAGTTTTCCCATTTTTTTACAGGATAAGAAACAATACTAAATAACTTTTTGTTGTTTTAGAAAATAAAAAAAATAAAAGTTCTTTAAAAAAATGATTTTGATATGCATAATAAATCTATATTTTTTTAAATCTTGAACATTTTTTTTAATTCCAATTTCAAAAAACCTAAATAAAAATGTCTGAAATTCATTTTCTTTCTCTTGGTTTAAAAATGTGAATATGTTTCCTTATCAAAATTATTATTTTCTCGTTTTGTTTCCCAGTTTTTACTTAATAAAACTAATTATTAATAAATTAATAAATGGTTTAAAACTGCTTTATTTTACTTAAAATCTGAAATGTTTGAAAATTATTTTTCTTTGATTTTAGTTTTCAGTTCATATTTTTGAGGAGATTTTTTTTTCCTTTTTATGTCATTTTGTACTAATATATTTTGCCCCCTAGAAAAATTACTGATATTTGAACAAAATTTAATCCGATTTTATATTCTTTGTTAAAATAGCTAACATCAAAGGCTAATAATTAATTTTTCAATGTGAATATTTTTTGGTGATAAATTTATAGCAACCTTAATATTCTTGATTAATAAAACTTTAAAAACCTGATCACTTCTGTCAATTTAATTTGAATGAAATATTTCCAGTTAAAACCAGTTATTCTATTAGTACAGACGTACTCACACTAAAATACAGATATTACACTCAGTTATTTCATTAATGAATTTAGTTTTTTTTATTACTATGGTGAAAATGGGTAAATTTATTATAGGAGTTTAAGTAAGTAATTTTATTCTAGGAGTTTAGGGGGAAAATGTTATTATAGGAGTTTAGGAGATTGACGGGCCGAAACGCTGTAATAAATATGGCGACAACGATGAGGAAAATAGTCCGAATAATGTAAATAGTGTACATAATACCTCATCTCAGAAATATAGACAGAGATTGACGGGCCGAAACGTTGTAATAAATATGGCGACAATAGGAAAATAGTCTGAAAAATGTAAATAGTGTTCAAAATACCTCATCTCAGAAATATAGACAGATACTGAAAGGCTGAAATGTTGTGATAAATATAGCAACAAAGATGAGGACAATAGTCCGAATAATGTAAATAGTGTACAAAAATTTCAATGTCGAAAAATTACAAGGGTCGAGAGCCACTCGAGGTAGAGGGATACAGAAAAATTTGTGCACCTATTAGGACTTAAATTAAACCCAGACCTCAAGTGAAACTTGTTCATATAATCCATTGTGAAAGATGCAGAGACAACGGTCAGTTCTCTGGACTGCTCCAGAAAATACCTGACCCCGTGTTCTACATTTTATTGCAAGAGCCAAATGGGGCCAAAAATTGGAGTACTGCTGCCATATATGGGCAGGAGCTGCACAGTCTTCACTTTCCAGTCATAACAAAATCCAAAATCTTCAATGCATCCTTGTGGGTGATGGATTATTTCCCACCCTATAATTCCTTTCTCATCAATGAAACATTTCAAGCCTTACTTCCGTCGGTTCTAATCTTCCCAGATGAGACCTGTCATGTCACACACATTTCCTTCCGATTCCACAGGTGAGATGTAAGTTCCCCTCAAGCAGCTTCTTCCCACAAACCGCTGCTGTATGGAACCGACTCCCACGAGGATACTTCCGCCATCACTTAACCTGTTCAAGTCTAGGGTCAACCGTTATCTTCTCCACATAGTCCTACAAACTGTTCCTCTTACTCTGTATTTTCACTACCTTGAGTGGCTCTTGGGCCTTGTACATAGTGAGCATAACTGTAAAAAGAAAAAAAGAAGCTAGCTCCTTAGAAAGGCCGTGCCCTGGGGGTCTGTACACACATGAGGGCCCATGAAACAAGTGAAAATAATACTAATATATTAGGTAACATTAGAAGAGTGTCAATCACTGCTCCTCAGGGTGGATATTGGTTTTCTTTAAATTAACAGAATAAGTGTGAGCCTCTAGTAATTCTGAAAGAACAAAAAAAAATGTGTTACCTTCAGAGCACTAAAATACGTGGGTCCCTAGGTAGGCCCAACTCTGGGGGCTTATAACCACTCTGAGCAGCCTTACAAGTACTACTCCAGGTAATGTGATGCTCACTTGATATCCCAAATTGTAAAACTCTACCATAATGAGCTAAACTTAGAACGCACACAAACACACATATACATGATAAAAATATAGTTTTACGGTATACTATATTTATGGGATAAAGTGCTCAATATCAGAGACAGAGTGTATGTAAACATAAAAGTGGACTCTGAGGTCAACACCAAGCAGCAATAGACTGCTTCAGGCTTGAACAAAACCTTCAGGCCATATGTGTTATGTTTTGTTTTGATGACCCATAATGCACCATTATTTTTTTACCTTACTACCCATAATGCACCACTAACCAGCATATTTTCTTCATCATTTTACCCGAAATAAATCAATAAAGCCACTAAGATGCAAGGGTTTACTGAGTGCAAGAAAATATGACAAAATCTACTATTAAGAAGAGAGAACAATAAAAGAACAACAATTAAGAAGACAAATATATATATCTATATTTGTCTATATATATATATATATATTTGTCTATATATATATATATATATTTGTCTATATATATATATATATATTTGTCTATATATATATATATATATATATGTCTATATATATATATATATATGTCTATATATATATTTGTCTATATATATATATATATATGTCTATATATATATTTGTCTATATATATATATATATTTGTCTATATATATATTTGTCTATATATATATATATATTTGTCTATATATATATATATATTTGTCTATATATATATATATATTTGTCTATATATATATATATATATTTGTCTATATATATATATATTTGTCTATATATATATATATTTGTCTATATATATATATATATTTGTCTATATATATATATATATTTGTCTATATATATATTTGTCTATATATATATATATATATTTGTCTATATATATATATTTGTCTATATATATATATATATATATTTGTCTATATATATATATATATATATTTGTCTATCTATATATATATATATATATATTTGTCTATCTATATATATATATATATATATATATTTGTCTATCTATATATATATATATATATATTTGTCTATCTATATATATATATATATATATATATTTGTCTATCTATATATATATATATATATATATTTGTCTATATATATATATATATATGTATATATATATAGGTAAAATTGCAGAATAACCCCCATCCCTCGCAGCTTGAATTTATTTATGAAAAGAAAAGAGAAAATTTATGCCAATTTGAAGCAGTTTTCAGTTTCTTGGAATCTTGAATTATTATTTGTACAGTTAATATTTGCATTTTTAAATCTAAATTGATTGAAAATTTAATTTATTTTTAAACTGCATAAGATGTTAATTCTATTAGTTTGATACTTCAGTCTTTTACATTTGACCATGGCTACTCACTTCACAGGTTAATTGGCCGTGCATATATTGTTTGCTTGCTTATTTGATATTATTGCATTTTTGCCCTCTTCCTTTTCTCTTTTTATTGCAAACTTTGTTAATTCTGTTTGTTGGGCAGTTCCATTCTTCATTTTGCATTTGACTGTGGCCATTCACGTCACAGGTTATGAGCCCAGCATGCTTCCACTTCTTTTTCTCATTGTTTATTGAGAACATTGTCAATTCCACTTGTTGAGAATTTTATCTATTACACTTAACCAATGCCAATTGCTCCATAATGTCTGAAGTCTTTTTTTCCCTTTTTCCCCCTGTTCTTTTCTCTTTTTATAGACAAACCTTGTTAATTCTGTTTGTTGGTGTTGGGGCGCACCCACCTTCACAACCACAATAGACAGATCCTATTATTATAAATAGAACAGTAGTTCTAGAGACTGTGAGTAGTGTAGCAGTGTACTGACTGTGCGCTGCTCCTGTCGAACTCTCTGCTTTGGCAGAGAGGAACCCGGACGAGGCTTTGCCGCAGGGCAAAGTGTCGTCCGGGGAGGTAGACAGTCCCTGAACTCGTTTATACGGGTTCTAATGGGCATATTTTTGGCCGAGCCTACGGGCTCGGGGAGCCCACATTAAACCGGCCTTGTGCCACATTCGACCCACGTGGGAGGGTTGTTAAATACCGTAGTGTAGCAGTGTATCAGTAATGGTGCTCTGCTGTCAAACTCTCTGTTTGGCAGAGAGGAACTTGGACGAGGCTTTGCCGCAGGGCAGAGTTTCGTCCGGGAAGGTAGACAGTCCCTAAACTCGTGTATACGGGTTGTAAATGGACATATTTTTGGCCGAGCCTACAGGCTCGGTAAGCTCACTTTAAACCGGCCTTGTGCCACATTCGACCCGTGTGGGGGGGGTTGTTAAATATCGTAGTGTAGCAGAGACTTCTGTAGTGATCAGTTACACTTCCGTTTCTCGACCGGAAGATACTGTTGGACTTTATTACTATTACTTATTGTTACTACTAACCTACGTTCGTTCTACTACTAATCTCTCTGATGTAAATACCTCTCTGAATATACCAGTATTTTTCCCTATGACTGTGTTTGTTCGTTATTACCATATACTCACGTGGAAACACTCAACATCTCAACAGTGGCGACGACGGATGTTTTATTGATCTCAACAGTTGGGCAATTCTGTTCCCTATTTTGCATTTGACTGTGGCTACTCACGCCACATCTGGGCACTCCAACAGCTTCATGTCTCGCACATCTCGCCTATGGAACTCTCTTCCCTATTACTGTTTCCCTGACAAATACAATCTCCAACGGTTTTAGTGTAGCGTCAATCGTCATCTCCAGTTGCCTTGATCGATCCACTTCCCTTCTCCACTTCCTTTCATCTTTCATTCCTATCTGCTCTTGCTCTAAATCTTCTGTAACCCCCTTGCCTTGATCGACCATCCGTCCTTCTCTTTCTCCACATCCCTTCCTTTACCACTCCTATCTGCTCTTCCTCCAACCCTTCTGTAACCCCATGTGTGATAGTGGCCACCAGCCTTGCTTGGGGTGATACGCTTAAAAAAAAAAAAAAAAAAACTCATTACACACATCTATAAAAAAAACATATGAGAAAGACTCTATATATATTTTCCTTATATTTTAATTTATCATTCTGTCCAATTCCGATCCATATTTGGTCTACATTTGACCCCCAACTCACAATTCTACTTAGTATTACGGTCTTTGTGTCTCCAACACCACATAAGAACCAAATAATAAATAATACTTGTTTTTGGTTCCACATTTTGCTGTTTCTCATTTTTACGAGTATTTTTATTTTGAATATATAAATGTTAGGGAGTTTATGATCATTTACTCAGTTATAACTCCCCATACAACTACCCAGACCAGGGATTGAACTCACAAGTCACTAAATTCATGAATGTTTTAATCCACTTCAAAATAATAAAAAAAAGTCCCTGCTATAGTATTTTGGGATTTTAACATTAAAGAAAAAAAAAAAAAATATACCTGACATATTAATTTCCTATATTCCCTGTTCTTTTATACTTAATATCCCCAGGGGTGGGTTTAGATTACCTTCTGTGTTTTGTAGTAGTCATCACTATATTGTATAAGCCCCACCTAACATTGGTAAGTTCGTAATGATGATGAACTAATTAATGATAACTGTAGTGAAGGCATCTGTGCAGCTATAGCTGAGATCATCCCTTTAATTAAGTTGGGCTATTGTATGATTAAACTTGTGCCTTTTATTCTGGGTAAATTAGAACTGTGCCTGTATGCAAACGAGAATGCTAAATCTAAGACCTTTTCACTTTATTTAGCAGCCCGTCACTGTGGCTCAGTTATTTAAGGCACCTGGAAAAAAGAACTTTTGCACAATATGTCTGTTGTCTTCATCAGGGATGCAAAAGAAGAAGAAAAAAACATTCAGATAGGTGGAGAGTAACATTCCTAGTTTTTAATCAGCTGTCATCTTCTTGAGTTTTTCTTCTCTGACGATTACGTTACTGCCACAACGCGGCAGCTTAAAAGCATTCTTGCCACATAGGTAACACGCGGCAAGCATTGCTGGATATTTATTCATGTCGCAGATATTAATTATGTACAAGTCAAACATTTAATGTATCCAGAAGATGAAAGATTCAAATGCAGTTAACTGATGCTGCAAAACATTTCATTGATTCATTTGTAATTTATATTAGGTTTTTAGTTGAGATGGTTATAAATATATTTCATGGGCATCTCAGTGTAAGCCAAACTTTTTTTTTGTTTGTTTTTTGCTAAGTGTTTACCCAATACAAGGCTCGAGAGCCACTCAAGGTACAGATCTACTGAATGAGATTGTTGTATGGTAATTGTAATGACAATATTAGCGGTTTCATTGAGAGACGATTTAGGGTTGCTGCCAAGGGAAATTTATGAAATTTTTCTCATAGAAACAAATCTTCAGGAAAATAAGTTTCCAACACTCCAGCCACTTAGAATGAGCTTTCCATTATTGATGGTGGCGTTAATCCTTGTCTTTTGTTTGGGGTTCAGTGGAACATCGGAATTGTGATTATGTTGTTATTTTTTCTTTGAGTTACATTTCCCACCCATTTTCGTTGTTGCTGTTGTTAAAAGTCCAGTATATATATATCCATGTCTCTCTTTCTCTCTCTCTTTCTCTCTCTCTGTCTCTCTCTCTCTCTCTCTCTCTCTATATATATATATATATATATATATATATATATATACACACACACACGCATGCATATTTATATATATATATATATATGTATATATATATATATATATATATATATACCCGATGCGGTGGGAACAAAAATAATATATAAAATGTATAAATTCTAACGTTCGCAGCATTCATTCAAAAAAGAGCTCCATACATGTAGTAGAGCGATAATTATTTATTTATTATAATTTTATCATATAGACAAAACCATTTTACTCACAACAAAGATGCAACTTGGTTTCAGTGCATTTTAACTGCACATCTACGGGTGAGGGTCGGAAATGGTTATGAACGATCCTGTTTGTAGGCAAGCCCGCTTGCCTACAAACAGGATCATTCATAACCATGGTTATGAACAATCCTGTAGATGTGCAGTTAAAATGCACTGAAACCAAGTTGCATCTTTGTTGTGAGTAAAATGGTTTTGTCTATATGATAAAATTATAATAAATAAATATATATATATATATATATATATATTAAAATAAGTTTTTTAAATTCAACTGATAAGGTTTGTCCAATTTTTATTGTTTTATAATTTATGCACACACACATATAAATAAATAAATATATATATATATATATATATATATATATATATATATATATATATATATATGAAGAAATATAGTCTTAAAGTGTGCTATATTTATGGGATAAAGTGCTCAATATCAAAGATAGAGCGTGTGTAAATATAAAAGTGAACATTGAAGTCAACACTTAGAGAAATAAAATAAAAGAAGAAACTGGAAATGTATATCAATCTAACATGTTTCACTTTTATTAAAGCTTCGTCAGAGATTGAGAGAAAACAGACAAAGAGACAGGAACATTGGTATTTTCAATTATGTTTGGGTCAGTTCTCATTGGTCAGACATAGGTCGCATGCATTAAAACCATAGATAATTCTATGTGTACCTACGCTTGTGAAGATTTTTGTATGTCTAAGTGGGCATCAGATGGTAATGTGTATTCGTAATTGTGTATGTGTGTCTGTCTAATGGGAGTTTCTTCTAATATCTTCACCTTTGTGCAGGCAGCCCATGCAACGGAGTGTCACGAGGTTCTAATTTTTTTTATAGACATTTCAGAACATTAATACAGTATTTGTAGTTGATTCTATTAAGTGACGGTTTTAACAACACACAGTTTTGTATTACATAGTTATAGTACATTTCTCATATCATTTAATTGCAATACATGGAAGGTTATTCATGAGTATGAAGGGATTATGTTAAAAATAAGCAAGAGTTATGTTTGTAATTTATTTAATCAGACATGCCTAAAAGAGAATTTACTGCCTAAATTAATTCCTTTTAATAAAATGTAGAAATATCCACACTTTGCCTGATGAAGGTCACGAGACCGGGAACATGTGTAGCAAAATTATGGAAAATAAAGCATAATATATTTTATTAAAAAATCCACATTACAACTAAAATTGTTTGGGGTTTCTCTCTTCTTTTTAATACAGAAACTTTTATCTTGTTGAAACAACTATAACCTCTTCCCTTTATATATATATATATATATATATAAATTACAGAAAATTTGTCTGCTTATTTTTAATAAAATCCATTCATACTCATGGATAACCTTCCATGTATTGCAATTAAAGGATTTGAGAAATGTGCTATAACTATGAAAATCGTTTTTATTTTCCATTTCCCAAGTACTTTCAATCTTCTTCCAAGATCATCTTCAGGGGTGGAAAGTAGTAAAATAAAACTGTGTTTTGTTCAGGGGTGCAAGTAGTGGATAATTTTTTCCCCATTATAATGAATAATAAGCACGACTGTCAACCGATGCATTTAAAAGCAAAAAGAAAAAAATCACAGTTTTGTATTACTACTTGCACCCCTGAAGATGATCTCAGAGAAGATTGAAACTACTTTGGAAATAAGTTATAGCGCATTTCTCACATCATTTAATTGCAATACACGGAAGGTTATTTGTGAGTATGAACGGATTATGTTCAAAATAAGCAGGCATAATATCTGTAATTTATTTAATCAGACATGCCTAAAAGAGAATTTGTGGCCTAAAAACAGAAATATATATATATATATATATATTGTGTGTATTTAGGCAGCATTTTTTCATTAATACATGTCTCATTAAATAATATAGATAAGCGTTGTCTATATATTTTATGCAAGTTTTTTTCATATAGTCTGATAATCTTAATAACATTATCATTAAATAATGAAAGAAAATCACAATATTGATACATACTTTTTTTTATTTAATCCGATCTGAGCTTTCGGCTTACATAAGCCATTATCAAAGATGACAATTACACAATATATTTATGCAATACACGAACAAGAAATTGATGATAGTATTATTTGTTTACATGGATGATATCCAAGCAACGATAAACACGTGCATATAAAACGCTGAAAACGAAAATCGCACGACAGCTCATGACGTCACACATGACCACGCGAGAGTGAATCCGATGAGTATTGAGTATGGAAAGCCGTTGGTATGAACCAATGACTTCTGTTACTAATTATAGGCATTTAAGGATATTTTTGGAGATTTCATAGTTTATTTTGTTCAGGTTAGGTTTCAACTGTTTTATGTATATAGCTTCAAGAATTTTTAGTTTTTGTTTATTGTTTTCATGTTTAAGTATAATTGTGTTTTCGACGAGGATTTTCCGGAATTGTGTATGCGGCCAGGCATGTTGTTTTAAATGTCTAAAAATGTTAGAGTTATCATTCAAATGTAGTGTCAAGCGTCGTGAAAGCGAGTTTGTGGTGTGACCAACATAGATATTATTTAGTTCGTTGGAGATACAATCTCCCAAAGGGCACCTGAATTTGTAAACTATGTTGGTTTTTTTCAAATCGCTAACCGGGGGAGAAGAATCATTTCGAATAATTGAGTTGGATATTTTAGATTTAGTGTAGTATATAATTAACTTAATTCTTTTGCTAGGATCTGTTGTGGATATGTTAGTATTTACTAATTTTTTTAGTATATTTTCATCTTGTTTATAATTAGTATGCATTTGATTACGATATAGGAGATTAATATGTTTGAGATTAGTAGAAGCAGTATTATGTACTATTTGCTTAGTATTGAGATTTCTAAGAAAGCATCTTATTTGTTCATCAATTATATAGTTTGGAAAACTATTATTAACAAGTGTTTGTTTTATATTCTTTAGTTCACTGTAAAAAATCTGTTTTGTGGATGAATTAGTTTCTGCACGGTGTATTAGATTTTTTATAATTGCTATTTTGTAGTAATATGGGCATTCGCTCTTGTAGTTAAGTGTACATGAATTTATGCTAGTAGGTTTTTTATATGGCGAAATAGTAAATTTGTTATTATTTGTGTTTATCAATATGTCAAGGAAAGGAATTTTATTATTAGTATTGAGTTCATACGTGAATTTGAGGACATGTAAGCTCAGATCGGATTAAATAAAAAAAAGTATGTATCAATATTGTGATTTTCTTTCATTATTTAATGATAATGTTATTAAGATTATCAGACTATATGAAAAAAACTTGCATAAAATATATAGACAACGCTTATCTATATTATTTAATGAGACATGTATTAATATATATATATATATATATATATATATATATATATATATGTATATATGTTTCAGCTTTAAATAAACAATAAAGGGTTGATAAGCTGTAAAAATAAATTAATCAACTAGCCAATCTTGTGTATGCACATAATCTGTGCACTGTAACCATCTAAATTGAGTGGCTCTTGGGCCTTGTATTGCGTGAAAAATTAGTAAAATATATGTAAATATAACACTTGAGGTGTATCTTTTATCTACTGGTTGGTAAACCAACAAGCTAATAGATTTAGTGAAATAATACTTTTATCTTTTAGTAGATATATTTATCTCATTGTTGAACTTCCATAATTGACAGCTTTGTTTAAAAAAAACCCAAAAAACTAATAGATATTTATTAAACTTAGCCAACTTCAAGCACAAGGTCACCGCAGTGAAAATCAAATTGAAGTTAATGCTGCCTACACCAATGACCTGGTTCAAGAGATAAAGTTGTAGATCATTGTCTGTCTTCAGGATTTTACCTTTTAGTATTGTGTGGAAAATCTTTCATTTCATTGATTAATGTATATAAATAAATATATTTGTGTATTTAGGCAGCAATCCTTCTTTCATGCACATTTCATTAAAAACGACTGACAAGGTGCTTTTATTTAGATTTTTATATAATTTCTCATGCGATCTAATAAAGTTTTTCTTTTCAGATGATAAATTATATAAAAATGGGGTATAAAAATAATTCAATTCCACCTCCATCAATCCAACCCAATATTTTAAGAAAACTACTGCTTGCTTGCACCACTAGAGTACCTTTTTATAGCCATAATGGTACTATTTACACACAAACTGATGGAGTAAGTATGGGAAGCCCTCTCGGGCCGTGCTTCTCTAATTATTATATGTCCTATGTTGAAAACAAGGTTTTTACTAAATTTGTTAAACCTAAAATATATGTTCGTTATGTTGACGATATTTTTATTTTGGCTGAAAACAAGAAAGAAATAGAAACTCTGAAAGCTACATTTCAACAAAATTCTGTCCTAAATTTTACTTATGAAATTAGTGAAAAAAATTAACTTCCTTTCTTAGATGTTCCCGTCGATTTACATGAAATAAATATATATATATATATATATATATATATGTATATATATGCACATTTCATTAAAACGACTGACAAGGTGCTTTTATTTACTTTTTTATACAATTTCTCATGCGATCTAATAATGTTTTTCTTTTTGGATGATAAATTATATAAAAACTGTCCGAATGTTCTTTTTATCCGAGCGCTTTCGGCTATACATTTAGCCATTTTCAAGGATTATATTTCAACTGTTAGAATTAGAAATAGAAATAGTTTGTTATATGTATGTTTTATAAAGTGGTTCATTTTTTTGTTTCAAAACATGGTCAAGATATTATGTCCATGTTCAAAGTTAATATGATTAAATGTTGGTTTGTTTGTTTTTATTAATAAGGCTTCCATTATTTTTAGCCTTTTTTTTGCATGTAGATGATGCTATTATAGTAGTGTTGTCGACAAGTATGTTCCAAATAGTGTCCGGTAGGTGTCCATGAATATTTAAATGTGATCTATTGTCAGAAAGGTGTAGAGTTAGTCTGCGTGTTAAACATGTTGTAGTGTGGCCTATATAATTATTTGCGAAAGTTGATTGTTTTTATATAATTTATCATCCGAAGAGAAAAATATTATTAGATCGCATGAGAAATTGTATAAAAAACTAAATAAAAGCACCTTGTCAGTCGTTTTTAATGAAATGTGCATGAAAGAAGGATTGCTGCCTAAATACACAAATATATATATATATATATATATATATATATATATTATAATAATAATGATAA
>OZ038513.1:64617618-64632618 GCA_964036315.1 Acanthosepion esculentum | reverse complement strand
ACCTATATTTATATATATATATATAAATATATATATATATATATATATATATATATATATATATATATATATATATATATATATATATATTGTATGTATTTAAGCAGCATTTTTTCATTAATGCATGTTTCATTAAAGAATATAGACAAGTTTTGCCTATTTATTTTAAGCGAATTCCTTTCATATTGCAAAAATTGCATCACAGCCCATGTCATGGTCTGCGATGCGATTTTCGCGTCCAGAAGCTCGTATGCACAAGTTTGTTGTTGCTTGTGGTGAGTAGTCATTTTGCAACTGAAATTGACCTATGAAAAAGCAATTCTCTAAAGATTTTTTTTGTAACTGTGCATAATACACACCCTTGATTTTGCTTATTATTTTTTTAGAAAAATATGTGTGTTATACTTGGAAAATTATGGTACCTCTCCAATTTTCAACCCAGATATGTAGAGAGAACTGTTCAGGTGTTCAGCTGCACATCGACCTTATGACCACACCCAGTCAAGGGACTGATGGTGATGGTGAAGAAGAAGATTAATAGAGTTACTAAATAACAGTGTGAATTTTATTTTTGTATTTCTTGGTGAAAATACTAAATGTAGTTTAAAAAATGATTTTTTTTTTGTTTTATATCAAGGTCAAAGCTTATTTTTATATCAAATTCAGATATACTAATTTTACTTCTGCTTCCTTTATAAGTAAACATTTTGTTTTATTAATCATTGATGGACTTGTGAATTACAACTGTTTTTATAACATATGCTAGTTTTCCTTTTCAGGGTCGAAGGGAAGGCTTGTCACATATTTCTGTACTTTGTTCACCTGTTCTCCTTCTAGAAGATAAAACCATTATTTTTTTTTCTCCTTCTTCCAAAATCTTGCTCACCATCTTTATTTCTTTATTTCAAAAGTTTGGGTAAATATCTGTACCCATCGCAGTTAATACCAAGGCCTCCCTCATATATTTGGTCAACTCAAAATATTTTGATCTTTTTGATTCTCTAATTCACTTGCTACGCTTAAAACTTTTAAAACCTTCTGATAAATCATTTTTATTTCAATTTTTTTTTTCTCTTTTTTTAAAGGTTTGAATTAATTTATCATCTCGTGTTTGGTCATCAATATTCATCTTCAACTATAACTGACTGCAGTAAGGATGGGTTTCGTTTTCTGTAAGTAGATATTATTTCTTTTGAAATATTAACTTTAAATGTGATAATGCTAATATTATCCATTTCCTTATAAGGAAACATTCAACATTCATTGTCTGAGAAGCCAGTGCTACTTTAATTAATCTTTCCTTCATTCCTTGACCATCAGACTGGAATCAAAGTGTAGTATCTGTACTCCTTGTCTCTTATAGTAATTATAATATTAGCCATTTCTTTATAAGGAAACATTCAGTATTCTTTGACCAGTCAGCCAGTGCTACTCACACATTTCTTAATTCCCTGGCCATCAGGCTGGAATCAAAGTGTAGTATCTGTACTCCTTGTCTCTTATAGTAATAATAATATCAGCCATTTTGTTATAAGAAAACATTTAGCTTACCTTGGACAAGCAGCAAGTGCTACAAAAGTTATTCTGTTTTTATTCCCTGGCCATTGGGCTGGGATCAAATATCCTTTCTTGAATATTCAGGCTGGTAGATGGAAATAATTAAATCTACTGTTTAATAAATAACGGAACATCTACTCAAACATGGGTATCCTTTAAAAATAATGTTTAAGCAGTAAATTAAAATATATCAGATTAATAAATGTAAAAGCCATTCCTAAAATAAACTATTATATATATATATATATATATATGGTGTAAGAATGACAACTGGAAAAAAATTGTTTTTTTGCTGAGACATTTCGTTCTTGACTTTATCAAGGCAAAAATGAAAGCAAAATGTTTTTGTTTTCATAGTTACATTAAATCCAAAACGTCAAAAGAGAGAGAGATGCTTTTGAATAAGCCTCTTTCTGGGTAATGTTAGCTTCCTTTATACTAAAGGATATTGTATCACAGATGACCAGTGTGGCTTGATATCCAGTTGCCTCTAGCTAGGATTGAAACCCACCTAAATTGGCGTCAGTCGGGGATTCTAACCCTAAGCCATTAGCGCACGGCAGGGATGAAGGTGAATTTAAGAGTATATATTTTTAGATAAACACACAGTGACTGAGAGAACTTGATTTGCTTTACCGAATGGTCTTAGTAATATATATATATATATGTATATTTATATATATATATATATATATATATAGATATAGATATAGATATAGAAATATAAAGAAATAACAGTAAGATATATAATCTGGTATTCTTATAGATATTTTTATTTTTACACAATAGTGCTCAATGTAAATTTACAGAACATTTATATTATAAATTAACTGATTTAAAATATGTTTTTTCACTACACAGTAATAACCATGTTTCAAAAATGGAAGCTAAAAGCTTCAAATTTAATTTTGTTATTGAATTAAAGACATTAGTTCCATTTCCTCGTCAAGCGAATTTTACTTTTATTTCACTTGACGAGGAAATGGAACTAATGTCTTTAATTCAATAACAAAATTAAATTCGAAGCTTTTAGCTTCCACTTTTGAAACTTGGTTATTACTGTGTAGCAAAAAAACATTTTAAATCAGTTAATTTATAATATATATATATATATAATTAAGTAATTGGGTTGTGGCATGCTTTTCTTTTCTAATTTTAATGTACTGTGACTTTTTTCTCTACATTGATTCCTATTGGAAAAAATAGTTTCAATCTATAAACATTTCTGGTTTGGAACAGCCTTCAGGAATGAATTAAATTCATGAACCGAAGTTACACTGTATTAGCCATTTCGAATTAAGGAAACATTCAGCATACCTTGGCCAAGCAGCAAGGGCTACAAAAGTTAGGCTTTTTTTCATTCCCTGGTTATTGGGCTGGAATCAAATATCCTTTCTTGAATATTCAGGCTGGTAGATGGAAATAAATATCAGTCAGTTATGTGCCGTGCATGATACACGCTTAGGCGATCATGTATCTTTCGATACATGACTGACAAGGCAGACATTTTTTCCCACAGGAGGTTGCCATTTCTTCCTGTCATCCAAGGCTATAACTATCCAAGGCTATCGACTGGAAATTGATCTCAGCTCTCTGATTCCTCAATCTGAGCCACTATGCATTACTCCACTGTGCCGCCAAAGTCAGTTATGTGTCATGCGTGATACATGCTTAGGCGATCATGTATCTTTCTATATATGACTGACAAGGCAGACATTTTTTCCACGCAGGAGGTTGCCATTTCTTTCTATGGTAGACCTGTTGCCATTCAAGGCTATAGAACCCAGGCTGTCCGCTATTTATCCATAGCTGGAGGGGAGAAGAAGAGGATTCATATCTTTCCCAAGAGTATTAGCACGTAAGTGAATGTAATGGATTCGACTGGAATTCGAACTCAGCTCTCTGATTCCTCAATCCGAGCCGCTATCCATTATTCCACCACACCTCCTCATCAATATGCTTTTTAATAAATGCACAGAGATTCTACTCAAATATGTGTATCCATTAAAAATGACGATTAAGCAACAAGTTAGGATATGTTGGATTAATAAATGAATCCATTCCTAAAAATTATCTTTGTTTACATTATGATACGAAACTGACGAGAGATGTATATTTCGAGAATCGAGAAAGGTCTCTGTTCAAAATCACTATTTGGGCTTTTTCTTAGTGAGTAGGTTCTTCATGGCCAAGATGGAAGTAAAAGATTATGCTGTTCAATAAACAAACAGAGCATCTATTTAAATATTGATTTCCATTAAAAATAACATTTAAGCAATTAAAATAATAATTTATATATGTACATTTTATATATATATTTTATTATAGGCCATGATAGATTTAAAATAAAAACACCAGTTAACCAGCAGGGAAGAAAGAGATAAATTAAAAAAAAAAGAAAAAAGTGTATATAATCAAAGTAATACCACAAAAGATGCTAGAGACCCAGCACAGCAAGCCCAAGCAAACATATATATACACTTTTTTTGTTTTCTCTTTCTTCCCTGCCCATTCATTCATGTCATCCATTACAGACATTTTCTTCATAATATCTATTCCCCGTTAACAGTTCTGATGAGAGGGGACAAAACCAGTCGACTGCTGTTTTTATTTTAAATCTATCATGGCCTTTAATAAAAAATTTGTTTTTTATGCCTTGATACGCTTCTGTACCGTTGTTGCAAATATATTTAAATACATATATATATATATATATATATATATATATATATATATGTATGGGGGGGTGTAGTTAATTGCTGATATACCCTGAAGAGTGAATGGACAGGTCCACCTAAGAAAATCTGGAGTCTTGATGCTGAAGGTAACGCCAATCTGCTAATTGATAAATTTTACTTACACATACATACATACATACATACATATATATGTACATATATATATATATATATATATATATATATATATATATATATATATATATATATATATATATAACAGGTAAGATGAGAACAAATAAATAGATAGATAGATAGATATGAACAGACTGAAAATGCACATACATATATATATATATATATATATATATATATATATAGAGAGAGAGAGAGAGAGAGTTTAATTTGTTGCTGAATTAGCTTTAAATGCACCTCTAAAGCAAGTCTGAGGGAACAATTTCTATAAGGAATGGAGGTTTTAATTGTAGAAATCAAAACTTCATCAATGTTTTTTCTTTCTATTTCCAGTAATTATGATTGATAATTATAAGTAATTATAAATTAAACGTGGTGATTATAATTAAACTTCAGAAATTTAATTAAATATGATAATTTGTAATTTCTGCTCACATCGTGACTAATCAAGTGTAAATTCATTTCTGCTTTCAAACATTTTTAATTGTTGAAAAAAATTTTTATTAAACAATAAAATAACAGTTTTTCCCCCCAATTCACTTTTTGGTCTTCTGTCTAAAATTCAGATGAAGTTGTCTCCCCTATCTTAAGAGGGATATATTCTCAAACACTCAATGTCCTGCAACCACAGATAGTACAAACTCTATATATACTATGCATTTTTTTGTAAATACCTATAATAAAGTTCAATTTATAAATTAGACACAGTAAGAGATTAAAAACAATGACTAATAATAAAATGGAACAATTATAACACAAGACTGTGATAAAAGTTCTTACCATAGATCTTATTAGTTACAAGGAGTTATTGGGAATAATAATTAATAATAAAATAATTGTCAGTGTTATCTCGTATCCAAGAATTTAATTCCTTCTTTGCTGATTGCTTCCTTTATGATGATGGCATTGTTGACTAAATTCAATGTCAACAATGCAGGTTCAGGGCTAGAAGCTTCCTCTTTCACTAAAACCTGTTCCTGCCATCCATTCCCTATCACTGTTTGACTTTGCAAGATTTGGTTGTTATGTGTAAGAAAATCAGTGTAGAACAAAGTGCTGATGGTGTGAATTTATTTAAGGTGGACCTCAACTTGCCAGGAAGTGACCCACACACTTGATTTCATGGCCTTCCTCGGTGGCCCATATGGAATGAGACATGCAGAATCGAATTATGAAACTGCAATGAACTGCTGCTGACTATCATAATTTTGAGTGCTGCCTTCTATAGCATGTCCATAATGTGTAGCTCTCTTTCTTCGCTGGTTCAATCATTGAAATCTGTTATAATCGCCATCTACTTGTTCCACCATTGGCGTCTTTGGTGTTAGCTATGCTTAGTTTAGGTTCTCATCTTCAACCCTGTCACCAAGGGTGGACGTACCAGGAGTTTAGAAGTCTCTATGTCATCGCTATCAGAATCATTAGACCACGCAATCCTCTCCAAATGACAAGGAGTGATCATCAGAGGTACCCATATAGAAACATACCACATCTGGATGTTACAATGAACACTACTACATTATTATAATTATTACTTAATAGAGCAATTATAACAATATACTGTAATAAGAATTATGGAAGGGATATAATATTTGTTCTTACAGTGTACAGCTTGTGTGCTGATCTTTTAAGCACATACATACATACATACATACAAAAATACAAATCACATACAACGCCAAGCATTCATTGGTTAATTAATCACCACTACTTTATTATAGACAATTTACAAATCGCAGCAATAATTCTTCCCACTCAGTGATCTGGAGCCTATAGTCACTTATTTAAGCAAGAATTTTCTAACACTTTTGAGTGAGAATTCAGCTGCCAAACGAATCCACGACAGTTGAAACCATGCGCCAACCCTCTCACTCACACACACCACTGTCATGCTGAACATACTGTGTATACGCTCACATAATCTTTTCTCTCACAGCAAATCTTTTAAGAACAGTCATTATAAGAGACTCTTATGAACATTATTCCAGTGAACTTGGAACACTAAAATAACAGTAAAGAGAGACAACTCTTGGTTTCTTCAACTTTTTCTTACTTAAATGCATGCTTTCTTTCACACCGTTGTTTGATATTGTACATCTTGTTAAATACATATTTTACGTGTAACAATGTCTTTTGCTTATCCTTTTCTTCGTCAGCCCTGTTTCCTAATCTAAAGTTAAATTAATGTTGTGAAGTCCGCCATATTTCTACCTTTTCTTATTTAAATGCATGCTTTCTTTCACATCGTTGTTTGATATTGTACATCTTGTTAAATACATATTTAATGTGTAACAATGTCTTTTGCTTATCCTTTTCTGTGTCAGCCCTGTTTCCTAATCTAAAATTAAATTAATATGGTGAATTCCGCCACACTTATTAGGTGCAAGAAGAAATTAATAACAAAATAGGACAATTATAATAAGTAGAAAGATCCATGAAAACGTCACGGTTTTCCTGTTTTAATTTTCTTATAAATCTTAATTCTTAAATTAATGATTGAGTAAGCTTATGGCGAGTTCTACAACAATAAAATATCCATAGAAATTCCCCAGTCAGATTGTTAAAGATTTGAGCTTAACAACTTTAACAAAGTATTGCAATTTTTTCTTTTTATATGCCGTGTCCTTTCGGGACGTAGGCGATCATGGCTCTCCACTTCACCCTATCCCTTGTAGCTCTCAATAAGTTTTGTTCGTCTCCCACCTCCCCTAGACCACGTTCTGTTATTCATTTATGACTGCTGGTCGCTATTTTAAGATGTAAGGTGGTACAAATAAAAAAATTTGAAATTGACCACTTTTTCCATTTCACTAAAACAGAATTAAACGCTACTTTCTTTCTTTCTTTCTTTCTTTCACTGAAACCAAGTAGCGTTTTTGATATGTCGTTTGCCTCACACGACCAAAATCAAACATTAGGCGCATTATTTATTAAGTAGACGTTAGGCAATTCTATCTTATTTTCTTTCTTTCTTTTTTTCACTGACACCAAGTGTCATCTCTGACATGTATTTTGTCTTTCCGTGTGATCAAAACGGAACAGTCCATTATTCTTGAGGCATTAGCAGGGCGTAACGGTCGTACGAAATAAGGAATTAATGAAGGGAGGGAGAAGTACAATTATTATATGATTGTTGCTATCTTCATACCTGTCGATTCGCTGACAGAAAGATGATAACATTTGAAATGTCGATTTTTAAATTTAAGTTAAAATACGACATGGATTTGGAAATATAATTATGCATTGGCGAGCAACACTGAATTTGTAGGAAGCCTAGATTTAGTTCATATTCTCGGGCGTCTCATCTGTCTAAATGCAATGTTCAACCGATCAGTTTGGCTTTCTCATCCCATTTGCTACTTTAGATCGCTTCTTTTTTTTTTTTATTAAATTATATTTATTATTTATTAATTATTATTTATTATTTCATTATTTATTCTTTTATTATTTATTCTTTTATTATTTTATTATTTATTATTTTATTATTTATTATTTTATTATTTATTATTTTATTATTTATTATTATTTATTATTTTATTATTATTTATTATTTTATTATTATTTATTATTTTATTATTTTATTATTATTATTATTTTATTATTATTTTATTATTTTATTATTATTTATTATTTTATTATTTTATTATTATTATTATTTTATTATTATTTTATTATTTATTTTATTATTTATTATTTTATTATTTTATTATTTATTATTTTATTATTTATTATTTTATCATTTATTATTTTATTATTTTATTATTTATTATTTATTATATTATTTATTATTTTATCATTTATTATTTTATTATTTATTATTTTATTATTTATTATTTTATCATTTATTATTTTATTATTTTATTATTTATTATTTATTATATTATTTATTATTTTATCATTTATTATTTTATTATTTATTATTTTATTATTTATTATTTTATTATTTTATTATTATTCATTTTATCATTTATTATTTTATTATTATTTATTATTTTATTATTTATTATTTATTATTTCATTTGCTTTCTCATCCCATTCGCTTTTTATATGCAAGTGCTACAAAATTTATTCTTTTTTTATTCCCTGGCCATTGGAATTTACCACTTTTACCATTTCACTGAAATAGCCATTAAACACTTCTATCTTTCTTTGTTTTCCTTCAATCATTTTCTGACTGAAACCAAGTAGTGTTTCTGATATGAGTTTTGTTTTTCTACACAATCAGGGTAGAATAGTCCATTATTTATGAGGTATTGGCAGGCGACATTAAACATTTCTATCATTCCTTTCTTTCTTTTCTTTCATTCACTTTCTTGTATCCTTAAAGAAGGTTACTAACAGACAAAGGTGGTACTTGAGTGAAAGGAACAGAAACGCATGCATAGGTTTATTGTAAAAGAGAATACACTACTGAAAGACAGGGAATCGGGTAGCAGGCAAGTAATTCCCGAAGCAAGGATATTTACCTTACCTCCCTATGAGGCAGGATGTGGCACTAGGCCATTTTAATGCAGAGCAAAACTGAGCCTGTAGGCTCAGGCAAAAATTCCCTCTAGCTGTCTACCACCCCAGACAAGACTCTTCCCTTTGGCATAGCCTCGTCTGGGTTCCTCTCTGCCTTTGGGCAGAGAGTTTGACCAGCACAGCTGCTGACGAATCTCCAACTAATTGCCGAAGCAAGGATAATTACCTTATCCCCCACCTCATGGTAGAATGTGGCACAAGGCCGTGATTTAATGTGGGGTCAAAACCGAGCCTGTAGCCTCCGGCAAAAAATTCCCCACAGACCCCGTAAAAAAATGGGGTCAGGTAGCTGTCTGCCACCCCAGACAAGACTCTGCCTTTCGGCCTAGCCTTGTCTCGGTTCCGCTCTGCCTAAAAGGCGGAGAGTTCAACTAGCTTAGCTAGAGACAAATCTCCAACTAATTGCTGAAGCAAGATTATTTACCTCACCGCCCCGCAAAGCAGCATGTGGCACAAGGCCTTTTTTAATGCGGGGTAAAACTGAGCTTTGTAGGCTTGGGCAAAAATTCCCTGTAGACCCTGTATACACAGGGTTGGGTAGCTGTCTACTACGCCAGATGAGACTCTGCCCTTCAGCATAGCCTCATCTGGGTTCCTCTCTGCCCGAAGGCAGAGAGTTTGACCAGCACAGCTGGAAACAAATCTCCAACTAATTGCTGAAGCAAGGATATTTAGCAACCATCCCACGCTGTCAGATGTGGCACAAGGCCAAATTTAACGTGGGGTATCCAAGCCTGTAGGATTGGGCAAAAATTCTTCATAGACCCCATAAAAACAGGGTCGGGTAGCTGTCTCACCTGTGCTCATTATATATAGCTACTAATATAGTCAGTCCACATAGGCAATAGGGAGTGTGGAACATTCCATTACAACACATTTTCTCATGGAAACCAAGTAGTGTTTCTGATAGGTGTTTTGTTTGTTTTACATAATCAAAGCAGAATAGTCGATTATTTATGAGGTATTGGCAGGGCATAACGGTCATGAAGAGAGGGACAAGCACAATTATTATATGATTATAAACATTTTTTTATTATATAATTTATGATTATAAACATTTTTTATTATATAATTTATGATTATAAACATTTTTTTATTATATAATTTATGAATTATAAACATTTTTTTATTATATAATTTATGAATTATAAACATTTTTTTATTATATAATTTATGAATTATAAACATTTTTTTATTATATAATTTATGAATTATAAACATTTTTTTATTATATAATTTATGATTATAAACATATTTTTTTATATAATTTATGATTATAAACATTTTTTTATTATATAATTTATGAATTATAAACATTTTTTATTATATAATTTATGAATTATAAACATTTTTTTATTATATAATTTATGATTATAAACATATTTTTTAATATAATTTATGATTATAAACATTTTTTTTTATTATATAATTTATGATTATAAACATTTTTTTCCTGTAAAATTAGACTTTATTTTTTAATGATTTATTCCTTCCTCTCTTCCCATAATTCTATTAATTCTAATGAGTCATAAAGCTGTTCACTTGATTTTATTCATGAAACACTAACATGAGACTTTAAAAAAATCATTTTTATATCAGTGTTTGCATATCTGAAGGCACATTAGGAAGGTGAAAGTTACCTTCCAGAAGCTAAGCAAAGTATTAAGAAACAGAAAACTTTCATTAGACACAAAGAGAAATTAGTACTGAACTGCTACTTAATATCAGTCCTCCTATATGGCAGTGAATGCTGTACAATCTCCTCACAACAGCAAAGTTTTAGAAAAAATAGAAACGAAAAGGGCACTTACACTTAACATCAGAATGAGACAGTTGAAATTTCTAGGACACTAATGAGGAAAAAAGGCTTAGAAAATTAGATACTCACAGGACAGATTGAAGTCAAGATGGACAGGGAACAATCTATAACCTACCTAGAGAGCTTGAATAAATGGATGGAAGAGCAAAGTTTAGGAGAGATAACAAAAAGAATAAAATTATTAAGAGCTCCACAAGACAGAAAATTGTGGCGAGCCATGATCTCCAAAGCCTTGAAGGGACATGGCACATGGAGAAAGAAGAAGAAGCTTGAATATCAGTTACATTTTCCGTTATTTTAATATATATTAAAAAAAAAATAAACACTCATCCTCTATTACGTATTTAATATTTGCCTCTTAACCAGTCTACATAGGCAGGTAGTGACAATATTACTTGCATTTAGTCGTAATAAGAATTAGATTATTGGATTTTATGATTTGGTACAATTACTTTGGTAAAGATTATCCGTTTATATAACTTTATACAAGGCCTGTACTAATACAAGCTTATTTAGACAAGCATTGTTGGGGTGATTACGCAAATCCTATTTTATATTAAGTCATAGATTTGATTTTTTCTTTTTGAAAAGGTAATTTTATATGAATTTTATATAATTTTATATGAATTTAATCTTAATTCTTTTGACATATTTCTCTCTCAGTTTTTCTACCTACCTATCTTGGTCTACTTCTGTGTATGTATATACATATGTATGAACATATATATATATATATATATATATATATATATATATATGTATATATATATAAATATAATTGTACACTATTTGTTCTCATCATATATATATATATATATATATATATATATATATATATCAGTTGATTCATATCTATCTATATCGCTTTCCAGCAATATCTTCGTTTTGATTTAGTATCTATCTATCTATCTATCTATGTGTACGTGTGTTTATATATACTTTAATACATTTAGTTGTGGTAGAATATTTTAAGATGTCTTTAATACGTACAATTTCAGAGTTGAGCCGATGTAATTCCTGTTTGGCTGTGTATATTTGTCGTTTAATGAGGTTCCATTGAATATTGAAGGGTTTTGGTCGTTTAACGGCATCATGTAACTTGAATTTAATGTATTGGGGCAGCAGATCATTATTTAAACATATATTATTAAATACAACAGACAATGAATGTCTATTATGTCTGATCATGAGCCGTTCTAAACTTCGTATGTTTGCTTTAATTTCGGGTGAAAATAAAGACAAATATTGATCAACATTTGGATATTTTTTATTAAGTTGTTCTTGACCATATATATATATATATATATATATATATATATATATATATATATATATATAATGTTTATACATTCTTTTTATAGGTACGAATATTTTATATATATATATATATATATATATATAATTGTCAGACTTTGTCCATTTTATATATATACATATAATTGTACTCTATTTGTTCTCATCATATATATGTAACTATCTATTTTAGTGTCAATGAGGCTGTATCTGTCTCTGATATATAGATATGTTTTTTGTGTGTGAATGAAAGGGATATATATATATATATATATATATGTATATATATATAGGACTCTCCTGTTGTTTTTGACATATGAGTGTCAAGCAAGTCAGTTCCTAGTAACTGACAACAAGACTACCTGCACATACATATATATATATATATATATATATGTATATAGTTTACGAAAAACTAGGTAATCTGTATGGGTAGACCCAAGGAGGATAAAATCCAGAGAGCTCAATGTAAATCAGAGTTTATATCTATATTAAAATGAATCATTCATACAAAAAGTAAATTAGTAAAGTTAATGATATAAAATGGCAAAATCACTTTTGCTAAATAAATTTTAAAGATGCATTAACCTGCTAACCCCTCAATGAATGATGCAACGTGCAAATTTTCGAGATAACAACTGAGACATTTCTCTACTTGTTGAAATATTTAGTTAATGCCAAGTTGGCTGATAAACTCCTACAACAAAAAAATTCTTAAATTGACATATTAGTAAAAAACAGTCTCACTTAAATTTTCAAAAATTCAACCTTAGTGTTGCAGCTGTATGTGCCACAAGTTTGTATCTGTTATCAATAACACATTTAAAAAAGACATATTTCAATTTGCATTATATTTTTTCGTCTCGGATGCTACCTGAATTTTACGAAAAAGAAAATAGTTTCCATGCCTGATGATGACTGGCGGAACCGTCGAAAGTACTCGCTTATTTAAGGAAGACTTAATACAGTTTATAATTTTAAAAAACAAGGATCATAACATTCATTGAGTGGTTAGTGGGATGATGCATCTTTAAAATTTAGTTAGCAAAGTGAATTTGCCATTTTATATCATTAACTTTACTAATTTACTTTTTGCATGAATGATTCAGTGTAACATAAATTAAACTGCACCACATATTTTATATATATATATATATATATATATATATCAGGCCTGATGATTGCATCTAGCATGAAACAGACTGTCGCCTCTAAGTGTTGACTTCTATGTTCACTTTTATATTTACACATGCTCTATCTCTGATATTGAGCACTTTATCCCATGAATTTAGCACATTTTAAGACTATATTTCTTCATATCTATCTATCTATCTATATATATATATATATATATATATATATTATGAAATGGACAAAGTCTGACAATTATTTAAAACATTTTTATGTTTATATATGTTTATATATATTATTTTTATATATATATATATATATAACAACTAAATAAGCATCTTCAAGTATCAAAAGAAAAGACAGATCTACAGAAATATAGATCAAGATGAATATTTTTAAGGTTTGGGATTTGAAGACTTCAAACTTTATCCACTTAAAATACAATGATGAATCTCTGCCTGGATGCAATTTGATACTTGATGTCATTCTAAGGAATGGCATATTCATGTCATCCTTCCTCTGCTCATAAGCAAGCTGCCAATTTATAAATAATACCTTTTCATAATTTTTCCTTTTCTCTTTTGTTTGTCCCTTTGTACTGCTAAGAGATGTTAATAACTCCTCATTACACACGTTTATTTATTCTAATGGTCTCGGGTTTCATGGCACCTTTCTTTAGCATTTTCCTTGCCTGCTCCATTCTTTGCCTTTTCTTTGAAATGCCACCAAATGTTTTCACACACAGAATGCACATAGTTTGGTATCACATGGCAGAGAATAATATATTTTGTGTCATTTATATATGTGTAGTAGAAACTTGATGGATGTGCGGGTACTGTGATGGTTAACAAACTAAAGAATGGAATTGGCAAATGGAGTTCAAACCCCAGCTTTGGAAAAGCATATCTTATTTGTTCTATCTATGGGTTATTAGAAGAGCAGACTGAAGTTTCTAGTTTTGGCTGTCAGCCAGTCTCCGAGATGGGACAACATGGATTTGCCATCCAGGCTGGGGGGAAAAAGGACAATTCTGACTTAATGACCAGTCTGGGAGATTAACAGTTTTCATCTTGGCTGGGGGAAGGTTTTGACACCCAGAAGAGACAACGTTAGTTTATCAACCAAGCTGGGGGGATGGACAACTGTGACAATTTTGGTTTTTACAATCAGTCTGGTTTGGTTTGGTTTGTTTTGTTTTAAGGCATATCAACCTCAATGGGTCATTTAATGTCAACAACTTTTTTTTTTTCCTGGTAATATTTTTGTTTCTTCAAAAATCCATTTCTGCTAATATTTTTTTCTCAAAAATGTATAGCTGATAATATTATTTTTCTAAAAACATATAGCTGGTAATATTATTTTTCTAAAAACGTATAGCTGATAATATTATTTTTCTAAAAACATATAGCTGGTAATATTATTTTTCTAAAAACGTATAGCTGGTAATATTATTTTTCTACAAACGTATAGCTGATAATATTAATTTTCTAAAAACGTATAGCTGATAATATTATTTTTCTAAAAACGTATAGCTGATAATATTATTTTTCAAAAACGTATAGCTGGTAATATTATTAGTTTTTTTTTTTAAAAAAACTTTAGCTGGCAACATTATTTTTTCAAAAACGTATTATCATAGGCCTTGTTGTTGGACGTAGTCTATCGTCTTACCCAGGACGCGGATATAGTTTAGCGTCATACCCAGGACACGGATGTAGTTTATTGTCTTACCCAGGACATACAATCAGTCTGGAAAACAAACAACTGTTATTTCTGTTTGTGCCAATCCTAAATGAAAATGAC
>OZ038513.1:64605118-64607618 GCA_964036315.1 Acanthosepion esculentum | reverse complement strand
CTCTTGCTTGTAACCATTCACTATAATAAACATTTTCAACACTAAAGCTGAATTAGTCAAATAAAGTTACATAAGCTTCTACTTAAAGTTGTAACTATATTATTAGTATTATTATCATTATTATAATTATTATTATTATTATTATTACTATTATTATTATTATTATTACTATTTGTATTGCTATTTGAATCAGACTAGTTATACAACCATGGTGAATAGGTTGGTTTGAATAGGAAAGTATATATTAAATTCATTTCTGTATATTAAATAAGTATTAGATTTTTTTATTTTGTAAATTAAATAAATAATAAAACATAAATTCTTCACTTATTCCGTTTTTTTTTTCTTTGGTACCTTGAAAAGAAAAGGTGTATCCATTTTTTTTAAAAAATTTTTTTGACACACAATGCAATTTTTTTTTTTTTTTTTGCATGCATGCATGTTTTTGAAGAACTCAAATATTCCGTCCAGAAAATGACTTTGGTTAATTTCTTAGATTCCTCAAAGATCTGATTTGATTAGAAATTCTCCTAGTGATGACCCAGTTATTTTTTATTTTTTTTTTACCGTTTTTTTTTTTTTTTTTTTTTAACATCTGTTGGGATAAATGTTTTTGATTGCTGTGCCCTTGTAACTTGGGCTGCTAGCCCTGCCGATCAAGGGGTAATGATATAGGTGTTGCGGCTTCTCCATCTGCTCATTCTCTCTCTCTCCTCCACCCCCCGCTCCCCCTCCCGAACATCTCTTCAGGCAATCCCCTCCCCCGCCGCTCTCTCTCTCTCTCCCTCTCTCTCCTTTCTATTCTCTCTGCTTTCATATCACTAACTCTCTTTGATTCTCATCCGTTAATTCAGCTCTGAATAGTTCTGTGCCGCATAAAGTCTGTAGATATTAGTCGTACAAGTTAATTATATCACCCTTGTATATTTGTCCCGAACGGATGAAGAGACTTACGGTAATGACAGGATTCAAAAAAGCAAACGTATAGAACATACTTCTAAAATACTTACTTCTCTTCAGTAATACACATGAGCAACTAATTTCTAGGCACTCTTTCTGAAAAAAAAAAAAAAAAAAAAAAAAAAAAAGGAAAGGAAAAAAAAATTTCTTCTTTGTTATCAAGAGCTGCACATGGGCTTTCACCTGATGGAAAGCCATTGTCTGCGAGGGCTATGTTTGTAGTTTCAACCTACTTTGGAGATTAGTTCATTTATATGAACACCCAGAGAAATACCTTATAGCTTCACATCTTAGCAAAGGTAAGTATAGCCTAAAGTAACATTATAATTCCTTGATAGAGTATTTGATATATATATATATATATATATATATATATATATATATGTACTAAGGTTTGTCATTGATGTTTTGTAATGGGGGGGAGGAAAGGCATGAGTTATACTACTTTTGTCACATAATAGTTGGTCCATTTTATCTATAAAATGTGTATGAACATGTAACAGTTATTATGGGACAAAGACAGCAATAGATAATAGTACCTTTGTCCCAAAATAGTTGATACATTTTGTGTATGAAATGTGTATGAACATGTAACAGTTATTATGGGACAAAGACAGCAATAGATAATAGTACCTTTATCCCAAAATAGTTGATACATTTATTGTATGAAATATGTATGAAAATGTAACAGTTATTATGGGACAGCTAGCTGGAGATAATATTACCTCTGTCCCATAAATGTTGATACATTTGCTGCATGAAATTTTATTGGAAACGTCACAACCATTATGGGATATATTTAGTAATGGTTATTAAATGCTTTTCATTATTATTTGTTCATATTTGCAATATCTTTTATGGAAGGTGATATATATTTAACAAGAGTATATATATATATATATAAATATATATATATAATTTTGTATAATTTTATAAAACAACAAATAGTATTTAAAAAAACCTTTCCATATTTTTATAAATATATATATATATATATATAATATGTCATATTTTTATAAATATATATATATATACACACACACACCTATATATATATATATATATATATATATATTATATGCGTAGTACTTATTAGAAAGCACTCAGTATAGAGCTAGCATATTTAGTTGAATTGATGTGAGTTTGTGATTTTGGGTTTCAAGCCCTTGCAATCATCAGACAAACACACACACACACACACATATATATATATATATATATATATATATATATATATATATATATATATCTACATTATATGCATTAGTTATACACAGAAATAAATTCCACCACAATTTTGATATAAAATGTAACACTTATTAATAGAGAAAGTAACTTACTTAAGCAGAAAATTCTCAAGAGTGCCGCTATCGAATCTTAGCAAAATATAAATCTGCGCCCTGTATTTTTTTCAAATTCCTGAAAGAATTACTTCTCTTCCAAGCCAACATACATCAATATAAAAATGTTTAAAAGATTCAAAAGAAAACAGGTAATTTCATAAACTCCTTTTAAGAAAAATTAAACAACATTATTTACT
>OZ038513.1:64575118-64600118 GCA_964036315.1 Acanthosepion esculentum | reverse complement strand
ATATTTCTAACTCTGTGAGATTTAATCATTTTCTCACATTTTGGATTGATTAATTCTATTCACAGTAAGACAAATTTAAAATCGAAAACCTTCTGCTCTGCAGTTTATAAACCTCTTTCAGGAGATTTAAAAAAAAACGTTAATCAGATTTATTTATTAACTGATTTTTAGAACTTTAATTCCTCTATAATTCGACTGTTACGTTAATTCAGAATTAATGTGCAACTAGGTTGTATTTCAAACAAAATACAATCAGTTGTTTAGCGGAAGAGGATAAGAGGGGAGAATTAAGCCAATTTGATGAGATGATTTTATTTATTAGGAAAAAATATGTAATTTTTTAGTATTATAAAAATTCTTATATCAATAGCTCTAAAGAATATATATATATATAGCGAGAAAGAGAGATAGATATATATATGGGAGAGAGAGAGAGAGAGAAATAGATATATATATATATAGAGAGAGAGAGAGAGAAAGATAGATATATATAGAGAGAGAGAGAGAGAGAAAGATAGATACATATATGGGAAAGAGAGAGAAATAGATATATATAGAGAGAGAGAAAGAGAGAGAAATAGATATATATATAGAGAAAGAGAGAGAGAAAGAGATATATATATATATGGGAGAGAGAGAAAGAGAGATAGATATATGGGAGAGAGAGAGAAAGAGAGATAGATACATATATGGGAGAGAGAGAGAAATAGATATATATATAGAGAGAGAGAGAGAGAGAAAGATAGATATATATATGGGAGAGAGAGAGAAAGAGAGATAGATACATATATGGGAAAGAGAGAGAAATAGATATATATATATAGAGAGAGAGAGAAAGAGAGAGAAATAGATATATATAGAGAGAGAGAGAGAAAGAGAGAGAAATAGATATATATAGAGAGAGAGAGAGAAAGAGAGAGAAATAGATATATATATAGAGAGAGAGAGAGAAAGATATATATATATATATATATATATATGGGAGAGAGAGAGAAAGAGAGATAGATATATGGGAGAGAGAGAGAAAGAGAGATAGATATATGGGAGAGAGAGAGAAAGAGAGATAGATAGATATATGGGAGAGAGAGAAAGAGAGATAGATACATATATGGGAGAGAGAGAAATAGATATATATAGAGAGAGAGAAAGAGAAAGATATATATATATTGGGAGAGAGAGAGAAATAGATATATATATATAGAGAGAGAGAAAGAGAGATTGATATATATATGGGAGAGAGAGAAAGAGATATATATATATGGGAGAGAGAGAAATATTTATATATAGAGAGAGAGAGAAAGAGAAAGATATATATATATATTGGGAGAGAGAGAGAGAAATAGATATATATATATATAGAGAGAGAGAGAGAAAGAGAAAGAGAGATAGATACATATATGGGAGAGAGAGAAATAGATATATATAGAGAGAGTGAAAGAGAGATAGATATATATATATGGGAGAGAGAGAGAGAAATAGAGATCGATACATATATGGGAGAGAGAGAGAGAAATAGATATATATATATATATAGAGAGAGAGAGAGAGAGTGAAAGATGTTTGTGTAGATATATATATATATATATATATATATATATATATATATATATATATACATATATATATATATATATATATATATATATACATATATATATATATATCATTGCATAATGCCAAAAAATATAATAAAAGCAATTAGAAAACTGTGTTATAAATGAAATTATGTGTTATTTATAAAATTTGAAGGTGAAGAAGTATTTATACAAAATATGTCTTTAATATCAAAGGGCATGAATTACCTTTACTTACATAATTCCTTGTAAGATTTTACTAGATTCTTCCAATTATCTTATTACCAGGACAATCTAGATTTCTTATATAATGTTATCTCTGTACACAAAATATACACTGTTGTAACCTAGGGAAGATTACTGAATAGAATAATCGCATGAAGGTTGGTAATGAATGATAATACTTAGGACACAAATAACACAGATTCGCCAGCGGTACGGTGAAGTAGTCAACTGCTAGAAGTGAGTCAAGTGAATTCCACAATGAATCTTCAACTGCAGACCAACATACAGTATTTACTACTGTATTTATGTTGAATGGGGACATACGCATTATCATCCGTAGTTATGCTAAAACATACACAATAATTATCATCATGAGAAAAGGCAAGGAACTACCAAATTCGCAAATAGAATTGATCATCAAACATTGGAATGAAAGCAAAAGCTATAGGAAAATAGCAGACATCCTGAATATACCATTTACTACTATTAGTTCCATTATTGCTAAGTATAAAAAGGTGAAAACGGTTGAGAACAAATTGAGATCTGGTGCACGATGCAGAATTTTTGCTAAATCAATGAAAAGAATTCAGTGCAAAATTCAAAAAAATCCAATGCCTGTTATGGTATTATTGTTTTGAAGTGAACAATAAGCAATGAATTTCATAGGAGTCAACTAAGATCGAGTTCTCCAAGAAAAAACTCCACTACTGATAGGGAAACATTGGGATGCCCAATTAAAATTTGTTTTTGAGCATAAGAATAAACCTGAATCATTTTGGGAAAGTGTTTTATGGACAGATGAAGCAAAAATTGAACTAATTGAGCATAATTCAAGGACTCATGTTTGGAAAAAAGATGGCACAGCTTTTGCACCAAAGAACACAATCCCAACAGTTAAATTTGGTGATGGCAATATCATCGTTTGGGGATGTTTTTCTGCTAATGGTACGAGTAATTTAGAGATAACTGATTGTCGAATGAATTCAATAAAATACCAAGATGTTTTGGACTCTAATTTGTTTGGGTCAGTAGTAAAGCTTGGACTCTCAAATGAATGGATTTTGCAACAAGATAATGACCCTAAACATATGGCTAAATCTACGAGAAAATGCCTTATTGAAAACAATGTCAATAGGCAGTCTCCAGGCTTGAATGCAATAGAGAATTTGTGGTGTTTATTAAAAATTCAAGTTAATAAAAGAGCCCTGAAAAACATTCCTGGGCCTAAAGAGAATAAGCAAAGAAGAATGAGGTAAAATACCAATGGAAACTTGCAAATCATTAATTAAAAGCTACGAAAAGAGACTGATTGCTGTTAAATTGAATAAGGGATATGCTACAAAGTATTAAATAGGGATTATAATGTTGTACAAATAATTTTTCCATCTCCAAATTATATAGATTATAAAATTATTTTATAACATCTGTGTTAAATAAATAACTTCATAGTATATTAATATTTCTTTTTCCCCTATGTGTGTGTATATATATATATATATATATATATATAGTAAATTAATTCAATCTTCCTTATCAGTTTTCAATGAAAAATACATATATATATATATATATGTATATATGTACATGTGCATATATGTATATATGTACATGTGCATATATGTATATATGTACATGTGCATATATGTATATATGTACATGTGCATATATGTATATATGTACATGCGTATATTTGTGTATATGTATACATATATATGTGTATGTGTGTATATATATGTATATATATATATATATATATATACGTGTGTGTATATATATATATGTATATATGCATATATGTATGTGCGTGTATATATATATATGTGTGTATATGCATATATATATATATATATATATATATATATATATATATATATATACACACACACACACGTGTGTATCTGTATGTATGTATATATATATATATATATATATATATACAGATACATCCGATATATATATATATATATATATATATACAGATACACACATATGTGTGTGTATATATATATATATATATATATATATATATATCGGGTGTAACACCAAAATTGTTCAATTTTTAGATTAAGCTCTGAACTGTAGTATCTTAAAAATCATTAAAGATGTCTTAGTCTTATTGTAATCCTTCGAGATTTTTATAACACTATTGGACTCTGATTTGAGCAATAAGAATGTATAATTACTCTCCAAGCTTAACAGAAGAATCGTGATGAAATTGATCATAAAAAATGATATGGTCATCATTAATTAATCATAGCTAAGGTTTGGAAACTTATGAAGTATTGAAAATGAGTAAAAGTATATATATATATATATATATATATATATATATATATATATATATATATATATTTTCCAGGATCATTTTCAAACTCATTCAAGATGATCTTCACCCTCTCTAACCTTCTAATTGTCTGTCCTGGAGTAACAAGAAGCCTCGCAGATTTCCCATACAACTTCATTTTCCAGTCCTTTTTCACTGCTTTTTGGGTTGTCATAGGTGAAACTCCTCTCTCACGTGCTAAACGTCTTATGGAATGAGTTGGATCTTTTCTAATTGATATCTTTCGCTCTAAGTTGAAATGATGATCCTTCTTCCTGTTGTGACCTCCTAATCTTCTGAAATCACTATATTTTATCCCACAACAAAGTACACTTCCTAAGATGATGAACAAATTGTAGATGTATTTTCGCATGCCTAACATTTGTAAATAAAAACAAAGTACAGATAACTCATTAAGAAGTCAGGGATTGATTTGACACTGTACTTATGTCATGAACAGGGCACCCACCAAATTTTAAATGATAAAAATCAATATCTTTTCATTTTGACAAATGTCATTAGTCACTGGGTTATTCTAATAAATTTCAATCTACAAAAATTATTCCTTAAAATGGTTTGCCTTATTTTTTAACAAGTGGACCAGTTAATTTAAATATTGTTGGATTTACATGTGCCAACTCTAAATTCTTTGTTTGCTTGTATCCAGTCTTTCATTTTTGCTGCAGTGTGCTTGAAGTCATTATCTTGTGTTATGATGTTGGTTTGGGGTTTGTAGAGACAAACGACAAATAACACGTAACAATAAAAAGGGTTTTAATAGGTTGGTAAAAAGGTACAGAAATCGCCTGAGTAGTCTATAACTAGCTCAGCCAAGAACTTTCTCTCACTCTGTCTCTCGACGTGCCACTATTTACAGTCTTTAGACGCAGACAAGTTCATCTTCAAGAGGGGTGGTAGGTTTCCGACACAACATCTTGCTAAAAAATCCAATCACTTGGTAGTTTGAGAAATCTCAAAGAATCAAGATCGGATTGACTTTGACAGGTCTCAAAATATGGTAACTGTTTGTGCTTCCCTACCAATCTTGACCAATCATAGCCTTTCTTACCCCCGATGAAAGAACACTACTTTGGGGGACAGAATGCTTTGGCTCTTTTTGAGTTTTGGATACAGAGTTTTGACCCTTTTCCGTTTTTTTTTTCTTTGACTTGTTCTTTCGACTTTTCAGATTTTTTTTCTTTTGACTTGTGCGACTAATCTAGACTGTTTGAAATTGCACCCACGGATTTTTTAATTTGGGGATTTAAACCTTGCCAGTACTGTTTATTCATGAAACACAGAATTATCTGATATTCCATCAAAGACATGATGCATAACAATAACTAAGAATTCCAAATCATTATATATCTACCCTATTTTCAATCTCTGACTGCCATATTTTTTTTTTTAAGCTTATCACCCCAAGCAAGGCTGGAAGCCACTAGCATGCAAGGGGTTACAGAATGTTTGGAGGAAGAGCAGATAGGAGTGGTAAAGGAGAGGATGTGGAGAAAGATAGTAGATCGATCAAGGCAAGGGGGTTACAGAAGATTTGGAGTGAGAGCAGATAGGAATGAAAGGTGAAAGGATGTGGAGAAGGGAAGTGGATAGATCAAGGCAACTGGAGATGTCGATTGACGCTACACTTAAACCGTTGGAGATTGTATTTGTCAGGGAAACAGGAATAAGGGAGTTCCACAGGCGAGATGTGTGAGGCATGAAGCTATTGGAGTAGAAGAGACGTCTACATCTAACAGTTTCAACAGTGAAGGGGTGGGAATGAGATGCCAGCCTCGTAGGACGTTTAAATTCATGAGGCCTAAGAACCAGCGAAAGCAGCTCCTCGGAGCAATTACCATGAAAGTATCTGTAAAAAAGAAAGAGCGAGGCAACGTCGCGTCTATGAGAGAGTGACTGCAGACGAGATGACAGATCAGGGCCAATTACATTGCATATCCATCTCTGAATCTTATCAAGAACCCTGAGGCAAACAGCAGGAGCTCCAGTGGATGGGAGATATCACATAGCAATTTTTCTTTGGTTTTAATGGTGTTTTTTAATCCTATCACATCTTACACCATGTTTCCTTGCTGACACACTTGTCCAAATGAGTGAATACCTCAGCCATATCAAATCAATTTGTGGTAGGTTGGGTCATCAACAATGGATTCCTTTAAGATTAAATATCTTACACAGCTTCTGAAAGTTATTTTCTATTCAAATTTCAGTATCATGCTTTTTTAAGTATTCCAAATATCTTTTTTTTTATATACTAATGTTCCCCTTTCAAAGCTAAAGTGCTTATGGAGCATGTGTATAGATTATCTTATGACAATGTCTGTTCCCACCATATGTCAAATGCAAAATGATTGGGCATATATTGGCCTTGTGTAATGATTAAATGAAAATGCAAATAGTGATGATTAACATGAAAATAAATCTTTATATAACACAATATACAATACAGAAGGATAAGGTCAAAGTTGAAGTTTCAAGAGTTCAAGAGTTCAATAGTTCTGGCACATAAGAGAGACAGAAAGAGAATCTAAGAAGTAAATATATATGTATATGCTGTATTAGTCACTTGCTTACAATATGGGTGAAGGAAGGTAGGTTTATTTTCAATTGTTGCAGCAACCTGCTTAAAAAGGAGGAGAAAAAAATGGGTGTACTTATATGTAGCAGAACAGTGTAGCCGTTTCAAATTGTGCAAATGTTGCACATCTCATCTCTGGTTATGTTACCATGACCACATCATCAGAGAATGGGTCAGATTTATTTATTGATTCTGATTTTCATTGATTTTCTATCTAGTTATATACACATCTGTAAATCTGCTTCAGAAATGTCACTCTGCTTTTCATTGGCTTGCAATCTTATATCTTGCCAGTGAAATCTTTCTGATTGGTTGGTTAAAATATGGCTTTGTGATCTGGTGATTCTGATTATCCATCTATTTGATGGTGAAATTTTGGTCTTCTTGTTATTATTTCCTATTATTTATTTATTTTTCTATCACTACCAGCTGGTCATGGGGGAAAATTATTGAAAGAGGTTTGTAATATGAATGTAAGAGAATGCAGAAGGAAGTGATGAGTATGAAGATAAGTAGGATAGATAGCGAGTGACCCTATACTTGGAGAGGTTAAAATTTTAGTGTTCAGAGAAGGATGGTAGTACTATATAATAGAATATGGAGGAAACATAATTGATTTGACTCCATGAATGTAGCATGGTGTATCATAACTGTAAATGTCTGAACTGAATTAAAAAATATGGAGTTCATCTGAACATTTGACATGAAAATAACAATAAAGTAGTATAGGCATGCAATGTTGTGACTGTGGGGAAAGAGGAAGTATAGTGGAAGATAAGTGATCACTGACAATACCATGTGAACAATTTTAGACTCAATTAAAGGTGGAATGTTGTGATGAAGCTTCTCCAGTCCAGACATAACAGCAATATTGCATTTTCAGTCTTATCTAACCTTTGAAAAGATAAAGTATCACAAAAGGAGTCAGGGATTTTCTGGAGTATTAGAAGGATACAACCATTTCCCAGCATGGATTGTGTATACGAGGACTGATCAAAAATGTATCTGGGCTGATACTATAAAAATAAAACTACAACACATATCAGTTCAGTATTTAATCTCCTTCAAAGTAGCCTCCATCTGAAACCACACGCTTTACCCATCGTCTTTTTCATTAATGGAAGTATTCCTGGAACTCCTTTTTTAAGATAAAGTGCAGTTGCCTCATCGCATTCTCTTGGTTCTGGTGAAGAAAATTGTCTAGCATAGCATGCAGGGCCAGTGTATACTACCCCCGCCCCAATCAGGGGTGGGACAAGTCTGATTGGGGGTGCCGGGCAGTACTTCATAACTCTCGCTATCTTATCAACATTTATTTTTTCTATCTAAATTTCAACAGCAAAATACAATATTTACTCACTTTTGTTTATTAGACATTGAATTACATCACTTAGTTCCTCCATAATTTACCTTGACTTTCAGTTAGCCTCAATTACATTTACTATATCTTATCAACATCAAAAACGTCACGTCACGAAACCACCCACTTTAACTCTGGTTCCTCGGCATTTTGATGAAGTCAATTTGATTTCCTCAATTTACGAAATTTTGAAGATATTTTAAACTGAATTTAAAACAAACATTTTTTAAAATTTCAATTTTTAACTGTTTCCTCCTCATCCGAACACAAATCCCAATGTTGGATGTTCGGGAATCAGATGAAGAGCAGATTTTCAATCTCGGAATCATCATGATTCCAAAATGGTATAATATGTCTATGTAGAGCAATTGCGGCCCAAGTCAGAAGGGTTTCGGACACATGGAAGACAGATAAAATTTGCCGTTTATTTATTTTGATAGAAAATATATAACACACAAATTAATGTCTTAAAGTAAAACAATATAAATAATAATTACGTTACAAAAAACATTTTAAAAACAAAATACAATATTTACTCATTCTGTTGTTTTAGACATTAAATTACATCACTTAGTTCCCCCATAATTTACCTTGACTTTCATTTCGCCTGCATTATGTTTATAAGTGTTCTTAATTATAAAAATTGTGAAAAATTAACGATATTTTCATGTCTGTGTATAAAACTTGTTGCAAAATAAAATCCTTTGCCTTGAAAATGTCCATCAGAGGATGAAACGTGTCATCTAAGATAAGTTTTCCTTTATTCATATTGTCCCTTTTCAGATATATTTTTAGTTATTTCTGAATTTTTTACATACACTTGCATATACATATATACATGACAAAAAATTATTGGGACTGGTGCTATAAAAATAAAACTATAACACATATCAATCCGGCATTTAATCTCCTTTGAAGTAGTCCATTCTGAAGCCACACACTTTATCCAGCATCATTTCTATTGCTGGAAATATTCCTGGGACTCCTGGGATAGCAAGCAGCTGCCTTTTTATATTCTCTTGGACTTACTCAGTGTCTGGAAATCTAGTTCCTTTCAAGTGTGATTTGATTTTTGGAAAGACAAAAAAGTTTCCAGGGGCAAAATCTGGAGAATATGGTGGTTGTTGGACCTGGGGAATTTTGTGGTTGGCCAAAAACTGCTACAGAAACTATAGTCATTGATGGAATCTTTGTGGTGTGGTGAGACGACCACACTCTACACACTTTCCTTCCAAGTACTGGTAAGACGACCACACTCTACACACTTTCCTTCCAAGTACTGGTGAGACAACCACACTCTACACACTTTCCTTCCAAGCACTGCTATAAACAACAGAAGTGAGGAAGAACATTATAACTTAGTGTGTATGTGCAACAGATTTCAAGGTCAATTTGTGTCAAGTGACTTCATTCAGCATACTTTAACTCCATTACCATAGCAACAGTCCTGATACATTTTGAGCAGACCTTGTATGAGTTCCACTTGATTTTCACACTATCAAATATATAAATTGTTTATTTAAAATTTCTTTTGACTTATCAAGTGTTTTATTTTTACCTGTAAATAATAGGTATATTTTTTTTACCTGTAAATAATAGGTATATTTTTTTTACCTGTAAATAATACTTATTTTTGTTAGTTTGGGGATTCTTCATTTACAACAATATTTAGATAATTGGATGTAAGAACAAGATTATCTGGATTAAAAAATTTACTGAATAATCTGTTTACATAAATTTTGTCAGTTGCCTATATGAATATAAAAAAAAATACTTTGGCATTCAATAAATTACTTAAGACAAAAATTAATTCAAAATAAATCCTTATCTATTACATAAAATATTAACCAAAATGCCCTCAAAGGATAATTGTTGGGAATTTATACCAGTTAAGGTTTCAAGATGTTTACCAAAACAAATTAGTTTGCAAGAATTCATGAATTTAAGGTTGGCATCTCGCTCTTAAGGTTGGCATCTCGCTCTCACCCTTTAACTGTCGAAACTGTTAAATGTAGCCGTCTCTTCTACTCCAATAGCTTCATGCATCGCACTTCTTGCCTGCGGAACTCCCTCCCCATTTCTTGTTTTCCTGATAGCTATAATCTCAAACTATTCAAATATAACATACATCGAGACCTCCAGATGCCCTGATCTATCCCCTAACTGTCTCTTCATCCTATCCTCAATCACTCCTCTTTGTTCTCACTCAAATTCTGTAAACCCTTGCGTGCTAGTGGCTTCCTGCCTTGCTTGGAGTTGAATGCTTAAAAAAAAAAAAATGTTAGCCATTATTGCATTTTGTTAGAATAAGCTAAGCTTTGAACAGTGCCACCAGTTCAAACCTTAAGATCTAGAACATGCCATGCCACTTCCACAGAGTTGAATCACTCTTATTTCCTCTGTATTCCAAATGTAAGGAGAACTTAGAATTTAGAGAGTTCCATTTCAACATTCTATCTTTAGGAGACATGAAAACACTACATGACATTATTTGCTGTCTATTTATTGATCTGGATTTGTTCCATTCTCTCCTTCCAGCCTTGATAAAGTTCAGAATCATTTATGTAGGCTTGTTGGGGAAGAAATTACTCTTCACTCTGCCCCCTCTTTCCCATGGACACATGACAAGACTATCATTACTCTATTGCTATTTCTATGACAAATGGTCAGATGAGCAGCCCCTTTCTTTAATTCCACCAGCTCAGACCTTTACATCGAGAACATGACATGCCACTTCCACAGATTTGAATCGTTCTTATTTCCTCCATATTCCATTCAAAACAAGGAAGTCTCATTCTGATTCTTTCCAAGAACAACTACTTTGTGGAACAAATTCCCACATGGATGCCTACAAAAACACAAAAATGTTACCTTCTTTAAGTCTAAGGTCAACCATTATCTATTCTATACCCTTTATGCAAATTAATTGAAACAAAACAAATAATTCCATAATTATTTACTTTATTTTTTGTATTTTTCCGATGAAACATAACCCAGTGCACATGTTAGTACTTTGTATGTTCATTCCGCAAAGTCATTCCTTGCAGATTAACCACAGATTCTCGATTGGATTTAAATCAGGAGAGTTTCCAAGCCAGTCAAAAGTACTTTGATTCACTCACTGGTAAGGCTTGTCAGTGTGTTCGTGCAGCATTACAATTTTCATATGCTCCTTGGAGTAATGTCCATTGCAGACAATGGTCATAAGACAACTAATTGACAGTTGAAACAGTAGTGTCTGGGCATGATAAAAATCTGATGTAATCACAGATGACGCAATATTTTTCAAGACCAAATTTCATCATACGCCCTGAAAATAGATTCATGTTATTGCACACCACTGTGAATGACCTAATCTGGGGAAAAAATAGAAATCAAATACACCCTGTCACTTCAGTGGGTCTTAAACTGACCGTATGATGAAAGAAAGGAAATTAATTTGCACAAGAGTGTACATATCCTCATAAGCTTCCCTTTCTCCACTTATGATCCTATCACACACTTCCGTTAGTGTTTCTCCATATTGGGTGACTTTTGATTGTATTGGGTGAATGTTGATAAAAAAACAAAAAAATAGGAAAAAAGAAACTAAAATATTTACATTATTTGGACTATTGTCCTCATCTTTGTCGCCATGTTTATCACAATGTTTCCGCCATTGTATGCTCCAGCCTTCCTCAGATGGTTGGAATGTCGAACTGAACCCTTTATTTTGCTCGCTGGGGTAGACTGTTCTAGTTCCATGTGCCATGTCTAATAGATGTCAGTTATCTCCTGTTAATTCCCCTCTCAAAGTTCTCCGCCGCCTTAACTCATACTCTTTGGGTTCTGTCACTGGATCTAACACCTTTATCCACTGTGCCATGTGTCCTTGAGGACATCTGTGTATGAATTTCTGGGTATTATAAACATAATGTTATCAGCAATTATTTTTTACCAGTGCTCATATGGCAATTTTTGCTGATATCATTTAGTGTTTTTAACAGAGCTCATATTGCAAATTTGTTGTTATTATCACTTTTCTCTGGCACTCCTTATTACTGGTAATAAACATGGCGACAAAGATGAGGACAATAGTCCGAATAATGTAAATAGTGTACATAATACCTCATCTCAGAAATATAAACAGATACTGAAAGGCTGAAACGTTGTAATAAATATGGCGACAAAGATGAGTACAATAGTCCGAATAATGTAAATAGTGTACATAATACCTCATCTCAGAAATATAGACAGATACTGTAGGGCTGAAACATTGTAATAAATATGGTGACAAAGATGTGGACAATAGTCCGAATAATGTAAATAGTGTACATAATACCTCATCTCAGAAATATAGACAGATACTGTAGGACTGAAACATTGTAATAAATATGGTGACAAAGATGAGTACAATAGTCCGAATAATGTAAATAGTGTACATAATACCTCATCTCAGAAATATAGACAGATACTGAAAGGCTGAAACATTGTAATAAATATGGCGACAAAGATGAGGACAATAGTCCGAATAATGGAAATAGTGTACATAATACCTCATCTCAGAGATATAGACAGATAAAGAAACTAAAATATCAACATTTTGTTCATTCCAATCTATATAAGATACTTTCAAATATAGTATTTTTCTTGAGAAAGCCAAGGAATAAGTCATGAATTTCGATTTTTATCAGTGAACACAAATATCATGGTTGTACTTTAACTGTGTCGTCCCAGACAATTCTTCTTGTCAGAATCCTTCTTGCACATTTATAAATCAACCAATCACATTGAATATTGCTGCCATATCAGGTCTGGTGCCCCAGCCATATATCTCGAGATGCTTGATAAGATTTGAAAAATGGTTTGCAATGTAATCAATCCTGTCCTGACATCTCGACTGCAGTTACTTTCTTGCCAATGTGCCGTGGCTTCCCTCTGTCTTTTTTATAAATATTTTCATGAAAACTGTTCTGATGAGCTTTTATACTTAGTACCTCTACTGTATAAACTTAAGCATGCTACTAGATCGGCAACTAAGTCTCACTGTTTTGTTGTTGAATTAGCTAGATGAAGCTAGATCTTAAATAATTTTGTAGCGCTTAATAAAATTTGTCTTTTTGATATTTCTCCTAAACCCTGTTCCACTATCCATTCTTCCTTTTTATATGCCATGTTCCTTTCAAAAAATCTATTTCTGGTAAGATTTTTTTCTTTCAAAAAATCTATTTCTGGTCAGATTATTTCTTTCAAAAAATCTATTTCTGGTAAGATTATTTCTTTCAAAAAATCTATTTCTGGTAAGATTATTTCTTTCAAAAAATCTATTTCTGGTAAGATTTTTTTCTTTCAAAAAATCTATTTCTGGTAAGATTATTTCTTTCAAAAAATCTATTTCTGGTAAGATTATTTCTTTCAAAAAATCTATTTCTGGTAAGATTATTTCTTTCAAAAAATCTATTTCTGGTAAGATTATTTCTTTCAAAAAATCTATTTCTGGTAAGATTTTTTTCTTTCAAAAAATCTATTTCTGGTAAGATTATTTCTTTCAAAAAATCTATTTCTGGTAAGATTATTTCTTTCAAAAAATCCTTTTCTGGTAAGATTTTTTCTTTCAAAAAATCTATTTCTGGTAAGATTATTTCTTTCAAAAAATCTATTTCTGGTAAGATTATTTCTTTCAAAAAATCTATTTCTGGTAAGATTTTTTTCTTTCAAAAAATCTATTTCTGTTAAGATTTTTTCTTTCAAAAAATCTATTTCTGGTAATAATTTTTCTTCAAATCTGTATAGCTGGTAATATTTTTCTTTTTAAAAAATGTGTTGCTGGTAATAATGTTTTACAAAAATGTTTTGCTGGTATTAAAACCCTATTTTTACACTGTTTTGACCCAAGTTTGGGTGGGGGTGGTTAGCTATTTGCCCATAGCTGGGACCCTAACAGGTGGTACCACCACAGGTCAAGGTGGAACATCAGAAATTAAGATGTGGTTCCATGCACCTCAAAACCTACTGATCACAGGCCTAATTTATCATCTTACCCACCCAGGATGGGGATGAAGTTTATCGTCACACCCAGGACAGGCAATGAGATTGGGACTCAAGATCTTCCCAGACCTCAAGTTGAACCCATATATCCGATATATTAATGAAGATGTTGGCAAAATAGTGGGTTCATTGTACTTCTTCAGTAAGTATCTGATTCCTTGTGCTATGCTCTTTCTTTACAAGAGCCAGATCAGATCCAAGATGGAGTATTGCTGTCAAATCTGGGATGCAGCTGCCCTATCTTTATGCAGCCTTGCAGATGATGAATTATTTTCTACCCTACAACTACTTTCCCCACAGATGAAAAGTTGCAAACGTCTAGCTTCTCTAATGCTATTTCCATGGCATATGGTCTGGCATACTACATTACCTTAGTCCCACCACCTTTATAACTGGAACCCGTCAGGCCACATACACAAGAGTGAATCATCCCCACTCCCTTTGTATTCCATTAGTAAGGAGGAAGTTTCACTCGGACAGCATCTTCCCAAGAACTACTGATTGTGGGACAGACTCCCATCAGGATGTTTTTTCTAAATCACTACAATCTTGGGGTAACTCTTATCTTTCCTTCATAGCCCCAGAACTTTGCCTTTTCCTATACTCAATAGGGCAGAATGATTTTTCACTTGATTTAGACAATCGGTGTGAAAGCTGGTGTTTGATGTCCTCGGTAGTGATCCCTAGAATTAGATTCATAATTTTTACCAATTTTTGAGCATTTAGTTTTAAAATCTGCAAAGATGTACAGAAATACCTAATTTCTGCAGGTTTTTGCTTTCAAATTTACTTCAAAATTTTACTATTTCAAGAATAGATCCAATTAAAGTTAACATCTTTTGTATTAGATAAATTGAGTGGAAAATATATTAAAACCAGAATTCTAATTATAAATCACCACAAACAAAATATGCAATTATTTTACTGCATTCTATGAGTAAAAACTATGTAAAAATTGTCAAAGATTACAAAATGGCCACTCAATGAATAAGATTTGTTAGATCATAATTAATAAAAATAAAAATTAGATGAAAGTGTATATAACACCATAATACTGCTGGACACAAATTATAAGACAAAATGTTTTAAATTTGCATTGTTTATTGAAAATCACACTAAAATTACTGCACTGTATGACATATTACATTATAATCTAGCTAAATTGTTCGGTATAATTTCCCTTTGAAGTAAGTGAAGGTTTTATTTGATGGAACAATGAGTTAGTAATAATGTGATTGTCTATATACAATTTGTAAAGCTTCAGTAAATTACAAAGTTTATAAGGCTGTGCTCTAATGCTTTCATTGATCACCAGAATGAAATTTCAACATTGTGGTTTTGAACCTAAGATTAATCTTTAATCTTGAAATATCGTCTGAAAAATGTGCAAGAACACCTAATTATCATAGGTTTTTTGCTTACAAACTGACTTCAAACTTTTACTATTTGAAGAATAAATCCAAATAAAGTTAATGTCTTTTGTATTAGATAAATTGAATGGAAAATATATTAATGCCAGAATTCTAATTATGAATTACTACAAGCAAAATAAAGATTTTTACTGCATTTACTATAAATAAAATCTGTGTAAAAACAAATTGTAAAAGATTAAAAAAGGCTACTCAATGAATAAGAGTTGTTAGATCATAATTAATAAAAAAAATAGATTCAAGCGTATATAATACCATAATACTGCTGGAAACAGATTATGAGAAAGAAAAATTAAAATTACTGCACTGTATGACATATTACATTATAATCTAGCTAAATTGTTCAGTATAACATCCCTTTGAAGTAAATGAAGGTTTTATTTGATGGAACAATGAGTTAGTAATAATGTGCTTGTGCCATGCATCTTGTCTATATACAATTTGTAAAGCTTCAGTAATTTATAAATTTTATAAGGCTGTGCTCTAATGCTTTCACTGATCACCAGAATGAAAATCCAACGCTATGATTTTGAACCCAAACATAATCTTTGAACTTCTTACCTCAAAAAATTTATATGAAAAAATATTTTGTGTCATTATTTCTCATGTCAAAACCTAACTTTCATATTCAATGCAATACCATGGTTCCAAAACTGACATACCCCAATGCTTCTACAACACCACACAGTAACTCTCTACCCTGAGTAGCTCTTGGGTCTGGTATTAGGTATGTAATAGTATAAAAATAAATATATTAATGATTTAGAAAGCAAAACTAACATTGTTTATTGTATAGATAAAATACTAGATTTTTTTTTATCCTGTGACCCATATTCCCAGTCACCATGGGTACTGTAGCCGCAGTAGAAGTGGTGTTTCTTGGGCAAGATGGCCTGATAGAGCACAATCCTCTCCAGTTTGAATTCAGAGTTTTCCTTCTAGACCAGTTGACATCCAAGGTTATAGAACCCAGTCTGTCCTGCAATTTACCAATAGCTGGTAGGGCAAAAGAGGATTCATGCCTTTCTCAAACGTATTAGCATGTAAGTGAATGTAATGGATCTAATTAGAATTCAAACTCGGCTCTCCAATTCCTCAATTGGATCTGCTATTCATTACTCCACTGTACCTCCCAAAATCCTAGATTACCTATGTCGAAAATCAATTGCAAAATTGTATAAACAGTACAATCATTTTTGATAGTACAGTTATTTTCCCACTAGATTTAATGGATGCTTCAAGGCAGCAGCAGGAGCAGGCTTGTCTCTCTTCCTTCCAACTTGCATTTGCTCAATGAACCAAATATAAGTTGGTTAAAATTTATTTTTCTCATTTTAAGGTCTGATATCTGGAGAGTCTATGCGATTTCACCTTCTGTAGACTAAGTAATTTCTACAGGACTTTATACGGAACACAGATAAAAATTCTTCTCATTCAAATATATAAATAAACTAATAGCAAAACTAGCTTGGTGGGATGGATGATTCACGCTTTCCTTGGATATTTTTGTTTTAATGATTTAAAAAATCAGAATTCTTTTTTTACTTTCAACAATAGAATTAATTGTATAGATAAATACCCTAGATTGCTCCAACAGAAAATATAACTATTGAATACCAAATCTGTTTAGATAATACCGCCATCTTTTTTTTTTTTTTGACAGTATACATCAAGTTAGCTTTTTTTGTATATTTTTACTTTTATTGCCCTAAAAACTAGAGGATTTTATTAAATGTGATAACCAAGTTGATTGTATAGACATTTACAAATCTATCATTTGTCCATGCATTGAATACTGCTGCCAGATCTGACCTGGCACAACGGCCAAAACATTGTGATAAAAACAACAAAGATGGGGACAATAATCTGAGTATAAATAGTGTAATAATTCTGTTTAATACTTTAATTCCTTTGCTTGTGGAACTCTCTTCCGGGTTCCTTGTTAGCTATAGTTCTCAAAAATGTAAATATAATGTCAAACGTTAATTCTGTCTTCTTGAAACCTGTTCTTTTATTAGTCCCCTCTGTTTATTTAATTCTCAGTAATTTTAACCCTCCTCCTTGTACCTTTTATTGCCTTGCTTAGCGGGAAAGATTAAATATCTTTAGCGTGATAGCGTGCATTGAATACTGGTGCCCCATCTGGTCTGGTGCTTCTGTTACTCATCTCAAGGTTCTTGACAAAATCCAAACGAGGATCCGTAATGCAATCGATCCTGACTTTGCATCTCGACTTCAATCACATTCTCACCGAGAACAATACATTTTTGGAAAAAAAAAATGAACCAGCAAAATACATTTGACTTTTGACAAAAGCCCTCTTTACAAAAATGGATCAACGAAATCTGATCTACAAACTGATTTCTTACAAAGAATACATATTCTCTTCAAACGAATCTATCTTAGAAATCTTGTTGGCATTAGAAAAATACTGGTGTTATATAGCTCTTCCAGTCCCAGAACCCATGCTGACTATTAGCTAATACCTGCCCAGTATCATTTATATGCAAATAGTCAGCGCCACCTGCTCTAAGTAGAAGCTCTTTTCTCAACAGCCCATTGTGGAAGGGGATGCAATTCCTGGTGCTTACATCACCGCATACAATCAACTCAGAGTCCTCTGTCGGGCTGACCCGATTCTTTGTTACAATAACCCATCAAGGTTGATATGCTTTAAAACAAAGTAGACCATAAACCGTTTCTTCCATGCCACAACATTTAATTGTATAAATAAAAACCCTAGATTACCTCATGGAGAAACTATACCAAATACTGTAAATTTGAATTAGGGAACTTAGATAAGTAATGAAGAAAAAATGCTTTATTCTGACGACTATATTCTCTTTGTGTGCCCGCAATAATAATGGCTGCTCATCACTTCTAGGTAAGATTGTCCCTTCCTTGATAGGAGAATATTCAAGGGAAGCAATTCATGAAGATTAACAAATACAATTATCAAATTAAATGACTATGGCCATCATTTTAGGGCTGGGGGGAGGCATAAAGGTAAACTAGGTATTATAATAAAAATGATAAAAAAAAGCCTTGATCATGATAAATAAAACATAAGGTCTGTTCAGAAAGCTTCCAGCCATAGAAAACATGGGTGGCCAAACTTGCTTAATGTAAAAAAAACCTCGGTGTATAGATCAGTTATTAGGTTGTCACACATGAAATGCCGCATTTTACAGAAAATGAATAAAATGCTTCTGAAATGTTAAAAGACTAATTTATTTAGTTGAAATAGGCACCATGTTGATAAATGACTGTTCGCCAATGTACCTCTAAATTCTTGATCCCATCTTTAAAAATAAATTCACATCCTTTGATATGATAAATTGTTCAAATGCTTCAACTACCTCTTCCTTAGTGGAGAATGTTTTATTCCATATGAAAATGTCAAAATGCTTAAGTGATAATCAGTAGGAGAGATATCAGGTGAATATAGACAATGTAGCAAAATTTCATAATTAGTCTATGCAGCTTTTGAACAGTTGATTGAGAAGCGTGCAGACGTGCGGTGTCATGCAGCAAAATTGGGCGATCCCTATTCACAAGTCTAGAATGTTTCTTTTCCAATTTTTTCATGGATACACTCAATTTCTCCACAATACAAGGTTGCTGTTATTGTTTTCCCTTGACGCAAGAATATATAATGAATAGCCGCTTTGAAAGACCACCATACAGTAACCATTAACTTTTTAGGGTGCAGTGGAGGTTTTGGGTATTGTTTTGATGATTCACTTGCATCTAACCACTGGTCTACTCTCTTACTGTTGCCAAAGAGTATCCATTTCTCATCGCATGTAACGATTCGATGCAAAAATGGTTCTTTTTCCCAATTTGTATTCATACATAAGATTACTGGACATTGCTTTATTTTAATCATTTTCATTGGGCTTATAAGTAACTATAATGAAAGAAAAATTATCTGGAAAGAAAAAGAGTCGGGAATAAGTCAAGATTTTTTTTTATATACTAAGGAGGTTACTTCATTAGATGACTTCATTAACAACCAACTATGTAAGTATGTGAGATAAGGACATTAAGCATAGAATAGCCAACAAAATCACAAAATTTTGAGCTAATTCTGTAACCTTTGTCAGTGTTTGATCAATATATATATATATATATATATTGTTAAATATAACAGACAACAAATGTCTATTATGTTTGATCATGAGCCGTTCTAAACTCCATATATTTGCTTTAATTTTGGGTGAAAAAAAAGACAAAAATTGTTCAACATTTGGATATTTTTTATTAAGCTGTTCTTTGATCTAAGCTTTCGGCTCACATGAGCCATCTTCAGAGTTGTTATGCAGACATTTAATCAAAGATATTCATCATCAAAGATGATATTTTGTTATGTTGACATAGATGATAGCTGTGCCACAATAATGGTTGTCGAATAGCAGACATAGGTTGTAAATTCATGATGTGGTTCTATGATGTCATACCACATGAGAGACCGAAATATTAACAACAGAACCATATGTTTAGATGCAATGTAATGTGTTGGGACTAGTTTGAAATGCAATTTTGTTGAATGTGGATTGCTTCATTTTAATGTAGATGGCCTCCTATATCTGAAGGTTCTTTTTACTTTGTGTATGTGGGAGTATCGTTGTGTTATCAACTAATATCTGTCTAATATTATGTACATGACTATGTTTTTCTAAGAAATGTTGTTTAATAGAACTAAGAACAAAAATGTGACAGGTAAGTCTACAGGAGAATGTGGTTGTAGTAAAACCAATATATGTAGTGGGTTTATTATTAGTATCAGAAATGCAATCTCTGAACAGGCATATGAATTAATACACTACATTGTTTTTTGTAGAGGATTTAGTTGTGTGGTTGTAGGGTTATTAAAAACTATGATATATAGATATATATATATATATATATATATATATATATATATATATATATATATATATAAAAGTGGACATGGAAGTCAGCACTTAGAGGCGACAGTCTGTTTCATGCTAGTGCAATCGTCAGGCAACTAGTGCTGTTATTTTTGTCGGCTATTTATATAAGGGTCAGTGGTGCATTATGGGTAGTCTATTTTGACGGTTACTTTTACCGGAAGTCGCTTATTTGTTTATTTATTTATGTCAAATTATTTTGCTTGTTTTTTGGGGTTTTTTTTGTTTTTTTTTTATTTTTTATCTTATATATTTATTTATTTATTTTTTTTATTTTGATCGGTGTTTTTGGTTAACGTAGTAAAAATTTGTTTATATAGCTTATTGTTGGTAGTCTATAATGGCCGTCATTTACCGGAAGTCGCTAATAATAAAATAAGCAAAATAAATTACTCCAAACAAATCACAAAACCACACCCGTTAGAATATGCGAAATAAAATCAAAACAAAAGAACGGACGAAAGTTATAACTGTTATATAAATAAAAAAAAAAAACATTAATAAAAGATAATATACTACGTTACTTAAAAACGGAAAGCCAAAAATATATAGTATAACAAATAAATAACAACAAGTATAATAAATCGATCTAAATACATCCAAATATATAAATAAACTAACATCCGATTACGATAAACTAGCCGTTTAGAAAAAACAAATAAAGATAATCAACCCAAATAGATAAATTAAAAACTGTTCCGACCAAAATAATAGTAAGAACAAACCACAACATCCCACCCCAAAATTCAACAAATAGATTTAATCAATGACAAATAAACAAATATATAAGATAAAAAATAAAAATCAAAATAAATAAAAACAAGCAAAACAATTTGACCCAAATAAATAAGCGAACAAGCGACTTCGGGTAAATGATTTATTTTTTTATTTTGATCGGTGTTTTTGGTTAACGTAGTAAAAATTTGTTTATATAGCTTATTGTTGGTAGTCTATAATGGCCGTCAGTGAATGAATAATGTAAATAGTGTACATAATACCTCATCTCAGAAATATAGACAGATACTGAAGAGCCAAAACATTGTAATAAATATGGCAACAAAGATGAGGACAATAGTCCGAATAAGGTAAATAGTGTACATAATACCACATCTCAGAAATATAGACAGATACTGAAAGGCCGAAACGTTGTGATAAATATGGCAACAAAGATGAGGACAATAGTCCGAATAATGTAAATAGTGTACATAATACCACATCTCAGAAATATAGACAGATACTGAAAGGCCGAAACGTTGTGATAAATATGGCAACAAAGATGAGGATGATAGTCCGAACAATGTAAATAGTGTACATAATACCTCCTCTCAGAAATATAGACAGATACTGAAAGGCCGAAACGTTGTGATAAATATGGCAACAAAGATGAGGACAATAGTCCGAATAATGCAAATAGTGTACATAATATGTCATCTCAGAAATATAGACAGATACTGTACAGCCGAAACATTTTAATGAATATGGCAACAAAATTTTTTATTTATTCTTTATTTAAATTGGCTTCAATTTTAGTCGAACACCTTTTTTTCTATATTAAACACTTAGTCAATTGTTTGTACATGAAAATTTGAACAACCTATTTTGTCAATTTCATTTGTTTGGGAAGGGACAGTTGTTTATGAGAAGCTAATCTGGAACAGACATACTGCTATATTTGATTTCTATGAGTGGTTGCTGCCGGTTGAGTTTTATCAAAATTTACAAATATTCAAGCAGGAAACTGGCCAGTCAGTTTAAGTCAAGCCAAAAACGTGTGATAAGGTAGCTTACCACTGACCCCCTCCTCGTTCACTTTGATGTGCAACATACCTCACATGCAACCAACATATCGCAACATCATGAAATGACAGTATTCCCTATTTTATTCACCAATAATTTCTGGTATTTATTCTTGCTGGTATTTATTTTTTCTCGTATCTTAAATCTAATCACTTTTTCCTCAGTTGTTATGAAATGCCAACAATGAAACATTTTCTCCACATGTTTGACGATGGAATGGAGAATGGGGAAAAGTAGACTAATACATTTTTTAAGGGCATTAACATGAGGTAAATAAAAACTGTCATGGATTTGAAGATGCTGTGTTTGTGAAACAATACAGTATATCCGAATACACATATATGTACAAACCAACATGTACTATATATATATATATATATATATATATATATATATATGTAAAATGAGAATGATTAAAGTCCAAGTCTGATGTTTGTAAGATTCAATTTAATAGAGCTCTCAATGCAGAAGTAGAACAATATTGTAAAATAAAGTATATATATATATATATATATATATATATATATATATATATATATGTATATATTATAGTAAAAAAAGAAAGAACAGTAAGATATATAATCCGGTGTTCTTATTGATATTTTTATTTTTACAAAACTGTGCTCAATGTAAATTAACTGATTTAAAAATATGGTTTCAATCCTACACAGAAATTACCATGTTTCAAAAACAGAAACTAAAACTTCAAATTCAATTATATAATTAAATCAAAAGCATTAGTTCTTTTTCATCTTCAAGCGAATTTTGGAATAACTTATTTTCCTAATAAGTTATATATATATATATTAGTTAATAATAAGTTATTCCAAAATTTTTTGAAACATGGTAATTCCTGTGTAGGATTGAAACCATATTTTTAAATCAGTTAATTTATAATATATATATATATATATATATATATATATATATATATTTTGTCTTATGTAATGTGTGTATATATATATATATATATATATATATATATATATATACGTTAACCTAATATACATATATTTCACATATATATATATATATATATATATATATATATATATATATATATGTGAAATATATGTATATTAGGTTAACGTATATATATATATATATATATATATATATATGAAATATATATATATTAGGGTTATATATATATATATATATATATATATACATACACACAGAGTTTAATACATACATCTATACATCACTTATCATTTAAAACAGTCCAATATTTTAAAATAAATTGTATCAATTAAAGTAACGTATTAAAAAAATATCTATTTATCTATCTATCTGTCTATATATATATCCATCCATGTGAAATGAGAACGTATATAGTCCACTTCCCATGTTCACAACATTCATTTTAAAAGATGGCTTAAACAAAAGTAGAGCAATATTCTTTATTTTAGGAGATAAATCAAAAACACATCTCATCAGGCGTTAGTAAATAAATTATTTACAAATGCCTGATGAGATGTATCAACACATCTCATCAGGCATTTGTAAATAATTTATTTACTAACGTGATTGCATTTGTGTAGAGTTTTTTGCATGTTTTTGCTGTAATATCCTAAAGTAAAGTATATATATATATATATATATATATATATATATATATATATATATATATATATATATATATAGATATATATATATATATTATTATACTTCTAGTAATGCCCAGTTGGAAAAAAACTCGGATAGCACAACTTGTAAGTCTATCAGGCTTTAATCATTCAAACCTTAGAAATGTCTTGTATTGGGCTGACAGTTTAGTTATTTCTGACCAGATTTGGCACCATGCCTGACATCCATATGAAGGTCTCAATTTGACGTGGCTATTTAAGAACATAACTCGAGTTTTCAGGTTATCTGTTTAGAGGTATTTTGACTTGATTGTAATTTCTTAATTGTTTAGTTTATGTTTTTTTTTAAGCTTATCACCCCAAGCAAGGCTGGAAGCCACTAGCACGCAAGGGGTTACAGAAGGTTTGGAGGAAAAACAGATAGGAGTGGTAGAGGAAAGGATGTGGAGAAAGATAGTGGATCAATCAAGGCAAGGGGGTTACAGAAGATTTGGAGCGAGAGCAGATAGGAATGAAAGGTGAAAGGATGTGGAGAAGGGAAGTGGATAGATCAAGGCAGCTGGAGATGTCAATTGATATTACACTTAAATAGTTGGAGCTTGTATCAGGGAAACAGGAATAAGGAAGGGAGTTCCACAGGCGAGATGTGTGAGACATGAAGCTATTGGAGTAGAAGAGACGTCTACATCTAACAGTTTCAACAGTGAAGGGGTGGGAATGGGATGCCAGCCTCGTAGGACGCTTAAATTCATGAGGCCTAGGAACCAGTGAAAGCAGCTCCTCGGAGCAATTACCGTGAAAGTATTTGTAAAAAAGACAGAGCGAGGCAACGGCGCGTCTGTGAGAGAGCGACTGCAGACGAGATGACAGATCAGGGCCAATTACGTTGCATATCCGTTTCTGGATCTTATCAAGAACCCTGAGGCAAACAGCAGGGGCTCCAGACCATATATGGCAGCAATACTCCATGCAAGGGCAAATGGTTGATTTATAGATTTGGAGGATTGATTCCGCGGGAAAAAATTTCCTGTCCCGGCACAGGGAGCCAACTTTCCTTGCGGTGGATTATATTTTCTACTTAGAGGCGTCTTATTTTAATTTGTAAATTTGACACTTAAATGACTTGAGTAGTTTATCTTCTACAA
>OZ038513.1:64567618-64570118 GCA_964036315.1 Acanthosepion esculentum | reverse complement strand
TATCTGCAAGTCCTTTGAGAATTTTTACAAAAGCAGTAGAAGAGACATTTCAAGGAATATAGCTGTGAGAAATCTACTCTTTCAAGGATTACGTTAGGTACTGTATGATTGTCCTTTTTATTGTTTTACATCAGTTTACTTGGTTGATAGCTTTGTTCATAACAAATTCTAGATATTTCAGCTATCGAAAGGGATGCTGAAATGAATAATACCTTTTTCTTGTTTTTTTCATGACTTTATAAGATGGCTGACTTTGTAGATAATCAGAAAAATGTGAGAAAATTTATTGTCTCATTTGCAAATACTATTTTCTGTCCCATAATATTTGATACAGTTCCATGCGCATTTCACACACTAAATGTAACAATAGTTATGGGACAGAGACTGTACATGATATAAATATATTCATTCTGTCTAATAATAGTTGCTACATTTTCATACACATTTCATACACAAAATGTATCAACTATTATGGGACAGAGGTAGTATTATCTATTGCTGCCTTTGTCTCATAATAATTGTTACATTTTGATACACATTTCATACACTAAATATACCAGCTATTATGGGACAGAGGCTGTAAATTTTTTCTCATCTTTTAATTTTTTTCCATAGATAGGCATCTTAACTTTATAGTTAAAAACTGAAAAGGCTTAAAAAAAATAAGAGAAACTTCTATTTAAACTTGTTCTCTTCTAAACGTATATATGAGAATGGATTGATAATGCAATCCATCACACAATTATTAATTGAAATATGATCTGAAATTTTCAGTATATAATGCATCTTCACTGTAATTAATTTTTAACAATGAATCAAGAACACGGATAAAGGAGATAATATTGAAAACATGTTTGTTACGTAAAATAAATTCTTTTTTCATCATTAAGTTTCGGCAGGATTGTTACATGACCCGAAGTCTTTTTATGCCTGTAGGTTTACAAAAAAATTAATGTAAACCAAACATATTAGGTAACATTCGAATAGTCTTTCTCTGAAACAGACTGATATTTTGTAGCTTTTGAAATAAAAGAAAAAGTTCTTACAGATGGTGCAAACGAAAAAAACAACTTTTCCCCTCACTATAATATATGGATGCCAATGGAAGCCCTTGGCAACCCTAGAACTAGGGCTCAATGCTACTTTTGGCTACCCGAATTATGTTACAGACTTACTGATGCATAAGTATCGGATAACGATATATATAAATTTTTTTATATATCAAGAACAATTTTAAGGGAAAAATGTATGACAAGGTGGAAAAAGTTTTCTTGTGACATGTTTTGTCATTTAGGACTTTGTCAGATTTTTATGTTTACATTGATGCAAATATACATGCATATAAATGAAACAGATGGTGGGAAATTTAAATTTAAAATGATTGTTATCTGTCTTGGGTCTATAATCTAGCTGAATTCATTTAGATTCTTTTAGTTTATATTCCCAACACTTTTATAATTAAATATCACGCATTGAGATAATACAGCGTGCCATGGATAAATTGTCATCTAAATGACACAAAAAAAAAAAAAAATGACGCTGACATCTCATTTTAACAGATTACGCAAAAATATCAGATGCAAGGGGTGATGTGGTTGCAGAAATTGTCTGACAGCATTGACTGGGTTCTCCTATTTGTGTGGCATCGGGCAGTGTCTGTTGCCAGATATAGGGTCTTCCAGAAGTTACTCTCTTGAAACAGGGCCGCACTACCTCCTCAGGGAAATTCATCTAGGCCTCTGTATAGAGTCTGAGGACTTCGCCAACAGATTTCGGAAGTTCTTTTTAATATCGAAATAAGCAGAGTGAGTTTTCCAAGCTGCTGGACCTTTGTAATCATCCCTAGATTCATGCAACTCTTTCCATATCGTCTGAACTGTCTTCAGATTGACACCCAAACATTCTGAAATGTGAATGTGTAAATTTAGTGTACACATCTGTTAAAATGAGATGTCAGTGTTATTTTCATTTTTACATAATTTAGATGCAAATTTATCCATTACACTCTGCATATATATATATATATAATGTATTTAGTTTATTTATATATATATATATATATATATATATATATATATATATATATATAATGTATTTAGTTTATTTATATATATATATATATATATATATATATATATAATGTATTTAGTTTATATATATATATATATATATATATAATGTATTTAGTTTATTTATATATATATATATATATATATATATATATATATAATGTATTTAGTTTATTTATATATATATATATATATATATATATATATATATATAATGTATTTAGTTTATATATATATATATATATATATATAATGTATTTAGTTTATATATATATATATATATATATATAATGTATTTAGTTTATATATATATATATATATATATAATGTATTTAGTTTATTTATATATATATATATATAATGTATTTAGTTTATTTATTTATATATATATATATATAATGTATTTAGTTTATTTATTTATATATATATAT
>OZ038513.1:64537618-64560118 GCA_964036315.1 Acanthosepion esculentum | reverse complement strand
TTTACAACTATTTACATTATTCGAACTATTGTCCTCATCTTTGTCGCCATATTTATTATGACGTTTCAGCCGTTGTACACTCCTTCTTCAGGTGGTTGGAATATCGAACTGAACCCTTTATTTCGCTCACTGGGGTAGACTGCCATGTTTAATGGATATCAGTTATCAGTTATCTCCTATTAATTCCTCTCTCCAAATTCTCCACTGCCATAACCGAGTATTGAACTCACACTGTTTTGGGTCCTGTCACTGGATCTAACCAACGCCTTTATCTACTGTCTTGAGGACATCTGTATTAAACCTAATGTCTTCAGCATTCATTTTTTTTACCATTGCTCATATTGCAATTTTTGCTGTTATCTACATGTTTTTACCAGAGCTCATATTACAATTTTTGTTTTTATTATCGCTTTTTCTCTGGCACTCCTTATTACTGGTTCCCATATTGTATTCATTTCTATGCTTGGTCGGCTCAAGGAGATAGTCCGAATAATGTAAATAGTGTATTCCTTGTCTGTTGACTAAATCGTTCATATTTAGGTACCTCTTGATATCTATCTGTCTAATATTCAGGTCAATAGATGGAAATAAATAGATATACTATTTAATGAATAAACGGCACATCTACTCAAACATGGGTATCCACTTAAAAATAATATTTAGGTGATAAAAACTTTTATATATATATATTTTTATTTATATTATGACGTAAAAGTTGAATAGTAAAATCTCACACCACAAAATGTGTTATAAATATTTTACATAAAAACCAGATATTATCAGCATATGATGTATCCCCAATATCTTCACAATTTATATCAATTTATTGGGCAAACATTGGCATGTGCAATAAAATCTGATATAGCGTAGATTTATTTTCTGATAATGAAGAATAGTTTACTAGTGATGATATAATTGATGATTTAACGGATAACAAATATACAAAATTTTCCACAAATTGAGTGGGTCATTCAGTGGTTTTAAAAAGCATTATTTTTTTTACATTTATGGGAACTTTGGATATCAAATAAAGTCAGGTTAGGTAACGTTATGTTGATTTTATAGTGGGTCAAACCTTGTTGAGTTATTTGATGTTGAATTTTGGGTACACATTAAAGGATCAATCTCACTGCTTAGTTTTAATAGCCAATATGTTACTAATCATTTCCAATCGATGAGGTGGATGGAAAGTAATTTTACTATGAAAATGCATTGGATTTTATGATGAAAATTCCTCGGAAAGGGATTTTACTATGAAAATTCATTGGAAAAGGATCTTACTATGAAAATGCATTGGAAAGGGATTTTACTATGAAAATTCCTCGGAAAGGGATTTTACTATGAAAATGCATTGGAAAGAGATTTTATTATGAAAATGTATTGGAAAGGGATTTTACTATGAAAATGCATTGGAAAGGGATTTTACTATGAAAATGCATTGGAAAGGGATTTTATTATGAAAATGCATTGGAAAGGGATTTTATTACGAAAATGCATTGGAAAGGGATTTTACTATGAAAATGCATTGGAAAGGGATTTTACTATGAAAATGCATATATAGCCTTTGTTTGGGTTATTTAATATTTTGTTAGACTCAATACTTAGTGGTAATGCTTAATTGGACTAGACTCATTAACTGTTAGCCAACAATGAAGAACTCTCAAAATAAAGCAAACGTTTGTTTAAGAAAAATTCAAAACAAAAATGACGAGGAAATGTTTCCCCCAATTTCTCCCAAACATGAAATTTACTATTGTCTGTGGAAATTGGACTGCTTTTTGCGGGGATAATCCGAAAATGAAGCAGTTGTTGATTAGTCAAACACAGACAATCTCTTTTTGAAGCAACCTCAGAAATTTCATGTAAACTTTGATGTTCTACTGGCATCAGATTAATAGAGAGGTTTTAACAAGTATGAAGAAATGACATTAGGATGGATTTATATCATGAATTATTAATCATTCCAACTGGAGTTTGTTCAATAATTCACTTACACTGATAGAAACGTAAGCGTTTTTTGTTTTTTGTTTTTAAATTCAGTTTCTTTTTATTCACTTTTAATAAACCCAGAAAGGAATTTTATTGACAATCGTGATGTCCGTTTTCTGTCAGGAAATACAATGAATTTTCATTCGGTTTTAATATCTTTCAACGACCATGACCCTATCGGCTAATTAGCGGCATTAATAACACTGTATAGCTTACTCTTAAAACATTATGATAAGCTGTTTTTTGCTAATTCACTCCAATCACACTGTGAAAACCTTGGCAGAGAGATTAACTAACAATGTTGACCCGAAGCTGAAATCTCGTTACATTTCTCTCTCGATAAGCTTAATCTATTCTAAACAGATTAACAGTAAAAAACATCAACTAATAATCTATAAAATGTTTTCATTTCTTTTTAAATTATAAAAACAGAAGCCGATAATACATTTTTCAATAAAATAGTTACTAAATGTAATATTATCTCTGTCCCCAAAATAATTGTTGTCACATACTAAGCTGAAGTGTCCTGCTTGTTATTTACTAAGTTTGGCACAAGGCCACATGTATGAGACATCCAGAATGCTTCAAGCTCACTACACAGTAATAATGGTCAACCAGATTAGCTTGTTAACCATTACCTCATGCTGAAGCATCTTAAGAGGAATACTGCTTGTTATTTATTAATTTTGGCACAAGGCCACATGTGAGAGAGAGAGAGAGAGAGTCAGTGTGTTTCTGATTCATTACTCAGTAATAATGTTCAAACAGATTAGCTCGTTAACCATTACCTGATGCCGAAGCATCTTAAGAGGAATACTGCTTGTTATTTATTAATTTTGGCACAAGGCCACATGTGAGAGAGAGAGAGAGCCAGTGTGTTTCTGGTTCATTTCTCAGTAATAATGTTCAACCAGATTAGCTCGTTAACCATTACATCACCCAGTGGTATCCATCTTTCTTATAATGATTGTCATATTTAATCTATGAAATGTGTATACAAAGGTAGCAATTATTAAGGAACGTTGGTATAAATAATTAAGGCTTTTAAATGAAGCATTATTAAATTTTACTGAATATTTCTTTCATCTCATTTGTGTTTTTCTCTTGCTTTTTATTACATTACGACAGGTGGGTAGTATAAAAGCTATCCGTGCAGAAAGTAGTGTCAGTGAACCAAGTGAAAATTCGTGGTCAGTTTTTTTTAAGTTCACTTTTACACAAATGTCTCGTCTCCTTCCAGCTATGAGTTAAGTAGTAGGGTAGACTGAGCTATGTAGCTTTGGATGGAAACTCAGTCAGTCAGTCTTGTGCCATGCATGATACATGCTTAGGCAATCATGTATCTTTCTATACATGACTGACGAAAGAAGAATTTATTTCCCACACTAGGTTGTCATTTCTTTCTGCGGTAGACCAGTTGCCATCCAAGGCTATAGAACCTGGTCTGTCCTGCTATTTACCCATAGCTGGGGAGAGAAGAAAAGGATTCATAGCTTTCCAAAGGGTATTAGCATGTAAGTGGATGTAATGGATTTGACTGGAATTCAAACTCGACTCTCTGATTTCTCAATCTGAGCTGCTGTCCATTACTTCACTGTGACTCCTCCATAATATATATATATATATATATATATATATTTGTGTATTTAGGCAGCAATCCTTCTTTCATGCACATTTCATTAAAAACGACTGACAAGGTGCTTTTATTTAGTTTTTTATATAATTTCTTGTGCGATCTAATAAAGTTTTTCTTTTCAGATGATAAATTATATAAAAACTGTCCGAATGTTCTTTTTATCCGAGCGCTTTCAGCTATACATTTAGCCATTTTCAAGGATTATATTTTAACTGTTAGAATTAGAAATAGTTTGTTATATGTATGTTTTATAAAATAATTCATTTTTTTGTTTCAAAACACGGTCAAGATATTATGTCCATGTTCAAAGTTAATATTATTAAGTGTTGGTTTGTTTGTTTTTAATAGTAAGGCTTCCATTATTTTTAGCCTTTTTTTGCAAGTCAGTCGTTTTTAATGAAATATATATATATATATACACACACAAATTCTGTTACTCACTTGTAAGGTTTTCAATTAGGTTATGGTCAGGACTCTGACTAGGCCACAGGAACATATTTGGGAATTATTAAAGCCAAAGGTTGCCCAACAAAATAGTAAATCATTTTTTGACTTGTATAATGTACATATGTACACCTTTATTAATACCCTGTACTAATAAACAAATTCTGTTACTCACTTGTCTCAGTAAAAATTCAAAAATCGAATTTCTATGGGTGTGTTCATTTTTTTTTGCCTTGTACTATATATATATATATATATATTCAACGCTCCCGTTGAATTTGACATATGAGGGTCAAGCGGATCAGTTCCTAGGAACCGAAATCCCGACACCAGCACATGAGATTTGATTATAGTGGCGAAGGTTTTGTGCAGAACCATTCACACTTTTTGAAGGGCCGAATACAGAGACCTGGTTCACTACATGCCACAAGGTCCCCAAACAACCCTTCAAAGGTTTTAAAATCAGAGTTGTCCTTCTCCCAGACCAGTTGCCATCCAAGGCTATAGAACCTGGTCTGTCCCGCTATTTACCCAGAGCTGGAGGGAGAAGAAGAGGACTCATACCTTTCCCAAGGGTATTAGCACGTAAGTGAATGTAATGGATTCGACTGGAATTTGAACTCGGCTCTCTGATTCCTCAATCCGAGCCGCTATCCATTACTCCTCCATGCCTTGTAGAATTTATAGAAAATGCACAGAGAAGCTATATTGCAGTTGTAGGAAAACAACTGAAGCCAAGGTGCCAGTTCATGACCAATAATATTCCTGATTCTTTGGATTATATCAAGAATCTCTAAATATTAGATGTAATAGTATTTAAATTTCTTAGATGTATTTGTTCTGTATTTTTGTTGCTTTTAGGTGCTTTAAACTTTATTTCAAATCTGTGTGGCTTATTTAATCATTAAAAAAGGACTTTAACTCTCAGTTGTTTGTAATTAAGATGAAGGAAATACTAACTGAAAATTAATAGTACTAACAATGTCATTAATAGGACAGACATTGTATTATTCATTTTTATATCTGTCTATATCACTGAGATGAGGAATTATGATTACTTGCATTATTTACATTATTTGGACCATTAGCCTCATCTTCATCGCCATATTCACAACGTTTTGGGCGTTGTACGCATCAGCCTTCTTCAGATGATAGGAATTTCAAACTGAACCCTTTATTTCATCCACGGGGGTTGATTGTTCCAAGTAGTGTCAAATAGTGTCATAAAAAATCGGAGAATTCCATTAATATATCTTTAATCATTTCTAAGATACAATGGTTCGAAACTTAATCTAACAATTGGACAACTTTAGTGTTACACGATTTGGACAATTTTGCTGTTACACCCAGTATATGTATGTGTGAGTGTCTATCTACGTAAATAAATATATATATCTATATGTATAGATATATATATATATATATATATATATATATATATATATGGATATGGATATATATATATACATATATATATGAAGAAATATAGTCTTAAAGTGTGCTATATTTATGGGATAAAGTGCTCAATATCAGAGATAGAGCGTGTGTAAATATAAAAGTGGACATGGAAGTCAACACTTAGAGGCGACAGTCTGTTTCATGCTAGTTCATGAAACAGACTGTCGCCTCTAAGTGCTGACTTCTATGTTCACTTTTATATATATATATATATATATATATATATATATATATATATATATATATATATATATGGTTATATATAGATAATAGTAGATCAATAAAAGTTAAATGTATTTATTTCATTGATTTTCTCCAGATTTTCACATCAAAACATTCATTTGATCCAGATGTGTGATAAATCTATTGAAATTATTATTAGATATCATGTTTATATCCCACAGAGCAAAAGCAAATCATTAATTTGAAAATTGAATGTTAGAGTTACATTAAAAATGTAACAACATCTAAATTTAGGACCAGTTAAAATGTTTTTTTTTAATATCTCTGTATATACATGTACATATATTAACCTATTCATATGTGAACAGATATAGATGTCTTTTGGCATCATTTCTTAATATATAATTTCATTATGATTCCAAATTTCACAACAATCACACAATTCGTAATATTCAAACTTATCAGTTATTATTTTTTGTCTGTATTTCTGGGATGAGGAGTTATCATTATTTTTACTATTTATATTCGGACAGCAAAGATGAGCCCAATAATCCAAATAGTGTAAATTACCACTTATTTATTTGTTTATTTTGAATTAAATAATTATGCATTCAACCTATTTTGTTGAATTATTTTATATTATTTTTATATTATTTAATATTATTTTTCATTATTTTATATTTAATTTTATATTATTTTTAATTAATTTTATATTATTTTCATATTATTTTATATTATTTTATGTTATATTATTTTATATTAATTTTGTATTATTTTATATTATTTTGAATTATTTTTATATTACTTTACGTTATTTTATATCATTTTTATATTATTTTAAATTACTTAAATTACTTTTACATTATTTCATATTATTTTTATATTATTTTATGTTATTTTATATTATTTTTATATTATTTTATATTATTTTCTTTCAGTAAATATCTAACATAGTTTTACATTATTTACACATATTTGTATATAATGTATATACATAAAAACACATATATAAACATTATGTACATACATTATATATGTTCCAAAAGTTATCATCACCAGAGATGATAGTGGAGTCATACTCCCACTGTCTATAAAATGCTCCTGGGTCATGCCTCTCAAGTAGCCTCTGACTACTAAGAGAGCCGAGTTTCGATTTCAGTTGGGTTTATAATATTCACTTACACGCAAATACCCTTGTGTCCGCATACATTTAGTACTTGCCATTAAAACTGTGATCGGTTATCTCTTACTGATTGCATCTGACCAACAAGCTAGGTCAAGCCTTTGTTCAGGATGTGTCGAATTCATTTGATGGAGCCGGCTCAACTGATCTTGGGTGAATGTCACGAGTGCAAGTGAGTAAGTAAATACCCTTCTGTTACCTACCAGTTCCCATACGATCACTTAAGTTAAGCAACGTTGAGCCTGGTCAGTCCGCAGATGGGTGACCGTTTGGGAATACCAGGTGTTGTAAGCTTGGATGTACAGTTCTTATGATAGATAATGACTCAGAATTGTTAATCAGGGAGCCAAGTTCCAATTCCAGTTAGGTCCATTATATTCACTTATGTGCAAATATCCAGGGGAAAGGTATGAATCCATCTTTTCTACCCCCAGCTATTGGTTAATTAGTAAGCTCTGTATCACTAAAATTATTATTAACCCTTTTCCCCACATAGATGTGTATATATATTTTAGGAAAAAATTTCTTCAGAAATGCATGAATAAACACGTCCAAAACATAATGTTCAAACACCATCTACCTACTGTTTATACATCAATCTTGATTCTTTTTATGCATCTTCTGAGCTTGAAATGAGTTCAACTCTCAACTCATATGACTTGTTGAGGTGTTAGCTACTGCTTGGATACTTCAAGGTGCCTCAGTTTCTTGGTCAATCTTGCTTCTTTTTATGCCCTTCTGAGCTTGAAATGAGTTCAACTCTCAACTCATATGACTTGTTGAGGTGTTAGCTACTGCTTGGATACTTCAAGGTGCCTCAGTTTCTTGGTCAATCTTGCTTCTTTTTATGCCCTTCTGAGCTTGAAATGAGTTCAACTCTCAACTCATATGACTTGTTGAGGTGTTAGCTACTGCTTGGATACTTCAAGGTGCCTCAGTTTCTTGGTCAATCTTGATTCTTTTCATGCTCTTCTGAGATTGAAACAAGTCTAATCGTCAGCGCTTACGTCTTGTAGATGTGTTAGTCACCACTCGGATACTTCAAGCTGCCTCAGTTTCTTAATTACCAAATTAAATTAAATAAAAAATTTGTCTGAAAATGAAAAGTTTTTATCCAATAATTGGCAAGGAAGGGTTTTTAGTATCTCAAAACAAAATTCTTACAATCTAAAAATATTTTCTGCCTTTAAATAACCTGAAAAGGGTTGATAAACCATAAAAGAATGAACCATCAATATATTTTGGTTATCCCACTTTTGTGGTTTGAATTCTATTTTGTGAGAGATTAGAGTTTAAATTTAATGACTTTAATAAATAATATAGTTTTATAGATACTGTCATTGGTATATCCATCTTTTTTATTGTCCAATGACGATATTAAATCAAGGTATTCTGTTAGTAAACCAGCATTTGTGACAACAGCAATAATAACCACTTACGGTCGACAGTTGATCACCATTAATAATTTTAGTTGCTTGTTATTTATGATGAGAACACGAACTTGAAAATAAGCTGCAGTGTTATGCAGACAAATGTTCATTGATTTTCAGTTTGTTTCTATTGGTCGGGGAATTTTTGATAAGTAACTGTGAACTTTAGGATTTGCACATGGAGTCATTGAATAATAATAACAACGAATGCATTGGATAATGTTTTAATGACTGGATTTTTATTTCTTTTTCTTTTTTCTTTTCTTTGTCAGTCTAAGAAACTGAAGCCGCGGTGCCAAAATTTAAAAGAGGTTGTGCTTTGATTGTCATGGCAACAGATAAAAAGATGGTGCAACAAAATGATAATAGTCCATGTCCAATTCAGACAGCCGCGATTCTCACTGTGAGAATGGTAATGCAAGGAAAAGTAAGTACTTTAATTTTTTTTTTTCTTTTTTATTCATTCTCTTCTTGTTATCATGTCGATGTGCTGCTGGTGTAACTGATAGTTTGCACAGCATACAAAATTGGAAAGCCAAGTTCGAATTCCAGTCGGATTCATTACATTCACTTATGTGCAAATATTCTGTGGAAAATGTATGAACCTACCCCCCCCAGCCATGGGTTAAATAGTATGAGTTTTATCTGAAAAAATTATTGTTAATCTGAAAAAAATTTTAATGCAATATTCACTCATAAAAAAAGAAAATATTCTTACAATCCAAAATATGTTTTGGCTTTAAATAACTCATAAAGGGTTGATAAACTGTAAAAAAGCACATTTGCTGCAAGGGAGGTTGGTTCACTGTGTTGTGCCAAAAGTTTTTTCTTGTCAGAATCCATCCTGCACATTTATAAATCTACCATTTGCCCGAGTATTGAATACTGTCACCATGTCTGGTCTGGTGCTCCAACTGTGCATCTCAAGATTCTTGACAATATCCAGAGAAGGATCTGCAATATAATCGATCTTGACCAGACATCTTGGTTCCAGTCCCTTTCTCACTAATGTTACATGTCTTCTCTTCTTTCATAGCAACTGCTTGGATGAGCTTCTTTTTTTTTTTTTTCATGAGACTACATGAATTTAAGCATGTTTCTAGATTGGTAACTAAGTCTCACCATTTTAATGTTGAACTAGGTAGATAAATCTGCCACTTTTACTATAACAGATCTTTTTCTCACACTTCCCTCCTGTGGAACTCCTTCCTGATTTCTTGCTTCCCTGATAACTACAATTTTCAAAAATCTAAATGCAACATAAATCACGATCTTCTGTCTTTATGAAGCCTCTTCTTTTTGGCTTCAGTCCTCACCATTTTCAGTGTTCTCATTCACTTTCACTCCCTACAACACCCTGTGTTATACTGGTACTTTCGTCTTGCAAGGGGTGAAATGATTTAAAAAGAAAATTTAATAATTTTTCAACTAAATAATAATTTATGACATAATTTATGACATAGTTTATGACATAATTTTAAACTTACTAACATTATTGTTTTGTAAATTAATCCGTGTTTAAATTATTAATGCCATATTTGGACTGGAGCTGCCAAATTCTTGCTTGCTTGCCATGATATAGTCCAAAAGCAGCGGCCTTGTGGATGATGAATTATTTTCTATCTACAACCCCTTTCGCACAGGTTTGGTACATTTCAGCGTAGCCCATTTGACGTCACTGATTCGGCATCAGAAAAATAATTGGACTATTTGGCACAGCTGTTTAGGTATCAGACTGCTTTGACGTCACTGTCTTTAACCGGAGACAAATCCCCTCCCCACCCCCACAAAAGGGATAAAAGCATTGAAAACACCCAACTTTCAATATGACTTTATAATCATTTAGGTAATTAAGGATCCTATTAAAACACTAATGGAATAATGTAAATTAAAAGCTTAAATTAAAAATATTTTATTTAAAAAAATAATTAAAAACTTAGTAAAGCTATTTAATCTTAGAAATTACTTCTTGATTTCGTAATTATGAGCCACACCCTTCAGAAATTCTATAGGATCGAATGATTTCACTTCCATTATGATATTATGTTAAAGATTATTATATTAAAGATTATTCTATTAAAGATTATTATATTAAAGATTATTATATTAAAGATTATTATATTAAAGCTAAAAAATATAGAGATGCTGATGAACGAATCAAAAAAGTAATCTGACGCCTAATCAACTCTCTATCGAAAAATTCCTATGTCAAATTGGCTACACCGAATCAGCAACGCCAAATGAGCTACAACAGAACGTCCCATTCCCCTTTCCCAGAGACAAAATATTGTGAGCCTCTCACTTCTCTATCACTATCTCCATGGCATGTGTTCCAATGCGCTATATACCTTGGTTCCACCAACCCTGAACTTTGTAACTGGTACCCAGCATGTCATCTACATAAGGATGTACCTATTCCCTTTATTTCATTTATAAGGAGTAAGTTCAATTCGGATACCATCCCAAGAAATACTGCTTTGGACAACAGACCCCCAATGTTTGCCCAATCACTATAATCTTGACCTCTTCAAGTCTAGGGTTAATAATGCAGTAATGCTCTACCTTGAGTGGTTCCTGGGCTTTGTACCAGATGAATATTAATATAAAAAAGTATATTTTACTTAAAATTACGGTAGGAAGCCATTTAACAGTTGACTCGAGCCTTGAACAGGTTAAGATTAAGTGATCGAGGAAATATCCTGTTAGGAGTGTGTTTCACAGGGCAGTGATTTGCAGGAAGAAGCTGTTCAAGTAGAACTTACTTCTTACAGATGGGACACAGAGGGAATGTGGGTGGTTTGCTACTATGTAAGTGGCATGACATGTTCTTGCTGTGAAGGTTTGACTTGGCGGGACTAGGGAATGTAGTTCATCTGAGCACTTTCTGTGAAAATTGCGGTAGAGCAGTGAGAGGCTTGCCACATCCTGCCTGTGGGAGAAAGGCTAAAGGGTGGAGAATAATTTGTCACCCACAAGAAGGCAAATATGAAAAGCATATACCAAAATGCACTGCAAATGATTTTAATACTGTTTATGTAGCCTATGTTACCATAATTAGGAATTACGAAGCAAATCTATTAAAACTTTCATCCACACTTGCTTAAAATAAAATAATTGCACTTTCCGTCTTTTTGGCATAGTGTTTTGTTTGTGGGCACAAAAGTTAAAGATGACCATTTTTTTTATTTATTTCTTTGCATAAATTTTATTTCTCTATCTGTATATTATACATTGAAAATCTGGAAGAAAGGTATTATCAGTTCTTTCTTTGTTGCTTCTTTCTTCAAGTGCTACTAGTAGGACAGGGCTATAAATTGACTGAAGAGTAAACATTACTGTTGGTTGAAAGATGTAAAATCTTAAAACAGTTTATCAATAAAATAGGCTTTTCAAGTTCACTCATTATTACATAATATTTAATATTAATGGGAGTTCCATGCCTTTTGTTTAAGGTTGTGTGGAAAGACAACACCATTATATATATATATATATATATATATATATATATATATATATATATATATCATTATTTTCCCCTTTATTACAATCCATTTTAATTGTTGCTGCTGTTGGAAGTCTTCAAGTAGTTTTTGCTATTTGGTAAAGTTCTTTGTGATTGTGTAGCGCCAAGATCTAATGAAGGATTTTTTTTTAAGACCAACATTTTACAATTTATTTCATATTTATTAACACCATGTGCACTTTCTTTCAAACTTGGCACAGAACCCATAATAAATATATGGTGGGAACAGACATTGTCGTAAGCTAAGCGCCACTAACCACCATAAGGAACATTACTTGTTAGGTTAATATTTTGGTTTTGTAACAACTTGTGGTGTTGGGCGAAACTATCCCCCAGCACAACCTATATTCACTTTCATTATTTCCTATACTAAATTTGGTCCATGCAACACAGATATTTGAAGATATTGAAATGTTTACTATTCACTAATTCCACATTGTGAAATTTTGAGATGGATATAAGATCGGATGAAAGGGATCGTTCGCACGAAGCCGTTTTTAATAATCATTGATCTGAGAAAATCTGTTGTAGATTGTAGATAGATGGTAACATAGATATTTCTGAACGGATCTGCAGCTAAGCATAGCGTCTATATGAAAGTATCAAACTGGTTTTGCTATTTAAGAACATGACTTGTGGTTTTTTGGTTATTTTTGGGCTCTGTGGCAACTTGCGGTGTTGGGCAAAACTACCTCTAGCACAGCCTATTCCTGATCTCTTATACTCAGTTTGTTTTAAACGATCACTACATCGAGATATTTGAAGTATTTAGTACTTATGAGAAATCATACCAACATAACTGAAAATCGTATTCCTTATAACACATTATTTTCTGTCATTTTCTTTTTATCTTCTTTCAAAATGATTCGCCAATGTATTAGTTTTTTTAAAATTCTGTTTTCTTTTTCAAAGCGTTCTTTGTCCTTGAGCTCAAAACCTTTCTTTCTATACCTAGTAAACCATTCCTCACACATCTACTAACATTTTTGAATCATTTCAACCAGAGCAAGTCGATTCTATGTTCAGTTTTATTATCTTCTATTCTAAATTTGTTATAAGTCATCTATACACTGAGATATATGAAGTGTTTAGTATTTACTAGTTCCACATTGTGAAATTTTGAGATGGATATAAGATCGGATGAAAGACAGTGATCATTCGCTTGAATCTATTTGTAACCATTGATCTGAGTAAAAAATTGTTGTACACAGATGATAATATAGATATTTCTGAACGAATCTGGTGCTACGCATGGCATCTATATGAAAGTATCAGACAGGCTTTACTATTTAAGAACATGACTCATGTTTTTTTGGTTAATGTTTTGGCTCTGTCACAATTTGTGGTTCTTGGATGAAACATGCAGCCTATTCTATCTTCAGTTTCCTTCTTGCCGATAAGGAATTGGTTATAACAGATATTGCACATATGTGTTGCAATCTGGATTCCGAGAATCGGTTCCGTCAATATGGAAAAAGATCGTTAAACAATATAGATATGACCCATCCCTGCATCCCATCAGAATGTCTGAGGACCAACTTCTCGAGAGTTCCTCTCTGCGGCTGCTCGGTCTCACGCTGTCCGCTGATCTGAGATGGAACAAATACATCGAGTCAATTGCATCATCCACCGCAAGAAAAGTTGGTTCCCTGTGCCGAGCTAGGAAATTCTTCTTCCCGGAATCGATCCTCCAAGTCTATAAGTCTACCATTCGACCTTGCATGGAGTATTGCTGCCATTTATGGTCTGGGGCCCCTGCGTGTTGCCTCAGGGTTCTTGATAAGATCCAGAGATGGATATGCAATGTGATTGGCCCTGATCTGTCATCTCGTCTGCAGTCGCTCTCTCACAGACGCGATGTTGCATCGCTCTGCCTTTTCTACAAGTACTTCCACGGTAATTGCTCTGAGGAGTTGCTTTCGCTTGTCCCTAAGCCTCGTGAATTTAAGCGTCCTACGAGGCTGGCATCCCGTTCCCACCCCTTCACCGTTGAAACTGTTAGATGTAGACGTCTCTTCTACTCCAATAGCTTCATGTCTCGCACATCTCGCCCATGGAACTCCCTTCCCTATTACTGTTTCCCTGACAAATACAATCTCCAACGGTTTAAGTGTAGCGTCAATCGTCATCTCCATCTCCAGTTGCCTTGATCTATCCACTTCCCTTCTCCACTTCCTTTCATCTTTCATTCCTATCTGCTCTCGCTCTAAATCTTCTGTAACCCCCTTGCCTTGATCGACCCTCTGTCCTTCTCTTTCTCCACATCCCTTCCTTTACCACTCCTATCTGCTCTTCCTCCAACCCTTCTGTAACCCCATGCGTGATAGTGGCCACCGGCCTTGCTTGGGGTGATACGCTTAAGTCCTCTGTTGTTTATTTGTATATATTAACACTGTGTATTTTCTTTGAATCCTTGCACAGAATCCATAATAAATATCTGTTGGGAACAGACGTTGTCGTAAGATAACTTCCACCAACCACCATAAAGAATATTACTCAGGTTGTTAGGTTAATATTTGGCTTTTGTAACAATTCGTCATGTTGGGTGAAACTACAAAACAGCAAAACCTATGCTATGTTCATTTTTCTTATATCCTAAACTAAATTTAATCTATACAGTGATGAGGTTCAGAGGCAGTTTTAATATTGATTGGAGTTTCATTCCTTTTGTTTAAGGTCATGTGGAAAGGCAACATTATTATATATATATATATATATATATATATATATATATATATATATATATCATTATTTTCTCCTCTACTTACTATGCATTTTAACTGTTGCTGCTATTGGAAGTCTACATTTAGTTTTTGCTATTCAGTAAAGTTTTGTAGCACCAAGATCTAATGAAGGATTGTTTTTTTAAGACAACATTTTACAATTTATTTTGTATTCATTAACACTGTGTGCATTTTCTTTCAAACAGAAACCCATAATAAATATATGGTGGGAACAGACGTCGTAAGATAAGCGCCACTTACCACCATAAGGAACATTACTTGTTAGGTTAATATTTTGGTTTTGTAACAACTCGTGGTGTTGGGTGAAACTATCCCTAGCACAGCATATCCTATATTCAATTTCCTTATCTCCTAAACCAAATCTGATTTATACACTGAGGTTCAGAAGCAGTTTTTGTCGACTATATTATTGTTATTGTACCAGTTCTGTTTTACTCTTTAGTAGCAGATAAGATATAAAAAAGACAGGTGTGAGCTGATATTAAAGGTGATTAGACTAAATTTAGAATGGCTTATTTACCTATTATGTTAATCTTCTGTTGTACGCAAGGTCAGCTGATCTGGGTGACCTCTTGGAGGCAAGGGAAATTATACTTTTAAGCAATATAAAACGTCTCTGTCTATATCTCTGACATGAGGTATTATGATTACTTACATTATTCAGACTGTTATCCTCATCTTTATTGCCATATTTACAACGTTTCGACTGTTGTACACTCCAGCCTTATTCAGGTGATTGAGACATAGCCCAGTGGATAAAGGCGTTGTTTAGACCCAAAGATTTGTGAGTTCAATACCAGGTCACAGCAGTGGTAAACCAAACTTGGAGAGTTGAGTTAAAGGTAAATAACTGAGACATCCAGAAGAGGCATGGCACGTTAAACTAGAACAATCTACAAGTGTTTGGTTTGAAATTCCAATCACCTCGAAGATGGCTGGAGCATACAGTGACCAACACATTGTGAATATGGCAATGAAGATGAGGATAACAGTCTGACTAATGTAAATAATCTAAGTATAAAATAACTACCAATTATTTTTATCCACTCAGTAATGTTATTAAACATTTCTATTATTCTTGCTATGTTTATTAAAACCCCATTCAGTCAGCAATGTTTGTTTAAATTACTGACCATTGACAATACCTTTCTTCCTGAATTTCAGTTTATTTCCATAATAAAATACAGGTCAGTGCCATTAAGTCGTGCTCAAATAGACATGATGTCGCTTAAGCCGTGCATACACGATGGACCCCCAAATTTTTTGTCATGTTCATATTAGAATCCTAATCATTAGTGGATCCCAATTTGAAACAAATTCGAACTTGATTCTGACACTTTTTAAAGTTTAATTTTTTTCTGTATAAATCTTTTATTTTAATAAATTCAATAAATTGAGTTTTAATACCTTCAGTATATCCGTATTTCCACAGGTATTTACTATTGTTTAGGCTTTGGCATTTCACACTCACGATTATGTTGTGGTTTGGATTAGCACCTTACAGACATTTTGAGTGTGAAATATACAGATTACAACCTTTATCCTAACTTTAAAAAATCACATATTTATTCAACGGGATTTGCTTTAAAATTGATCATTACTGACTTTCTTAAATAAAATGTTATTATGAACTTTATTATTATTTTCTATTATGTTGTCACAGTTAGCTCCCCTTCATTTTCTTAACGCTTCACCAGGGGTCTCTCTCTCCCGGGAGTATAAATACGGGCTGACCTTTCGCCTCTGCCTCTCTTTCCACAGCTCTTTCCACGGCTTCGCCCACATGCGGCCAGACTTGCCTCTCTTGAGGCCGGCAACCTCGCACGTGGTGCGAGGTACAAAAACTTTCTCTTAACATCTCCAGTATGTGAACTCTAATACGCTAAAACAAAATTTCACAACCGTACGGACATTTCAATTCAACACACAACACAATAACTTTCCATACAGACACTAACGTTTTATTCATGTTTTAAATGATGTATTTGTAAATTCGTGTTTTAACCTGTTTGTTAATAATATATATTTGTTCGCATACATATATATCTGTCTTGTTTGTTTCTTTGGACTCCATCATAGTCCAACATTTTTATGTGGCTGGACCGGCCATCGAAGTCTTAACCCAGAGATAATTCATCTTCTCTACTTCTTCCATTCTCACATGGCCGGTCCACTACAATGTACATGTAAATTTATAAAAAATGTTGTTTCATATTAACTTTGTAAAATTCGTATTGCATCATTACATTGCATAGAAACCTGTGCTTGTATGTAGATGTTAGTAAATAATACGCATGCAGATTCTCATGCTGCTTAAAATGTTATAACAAAAGCAATTACAATTTAAAATCCATCCGTGCATTGCACATGGCTGCCATATCTGGTCTAGTGTTTCTACTCTATATCTTGACATTCTTGGCAATATCCAGACAAGCGTCTCTAATGTAATCGATCCTGACCTGATGTAGTTACTTGTGCCCTTTCTATAAATACTTTCATGGTAATTTTCAGGATAAGCTTTCCTCTATGGAAAATTAGACTTTGTGAATTATGATCAGACCTAGCTGCCAATCTAGTACTGCTAAATGCAGTACTAGATTGGCAGTTAGGTCTCCTCATTTTACAGCTTGGTGAGATGTGATTGTAAATTATATGATAATCGTTTCTTCTCACACACTTCTGGCTTATGAAAATCTCTTCCAGTTTCTTGCTTTCCAGCTAACTTTGATCTTCAAAATTTTAAATGCAATGTCCATTTTTATCTACTGTCTTCTTGATTCCTCTTCTTTTATTGTTCTTTTTTTCTCAGTAATGATTTCTTTCTCTTATACTTTCACACTCACTAAACGCTTGTGTCTTAGTGTCTTTATTACCTTACTTTGGGAGAAATGCTTATAAAATAAATATATATATATATATATATATATACTTTTAAAATGTCCATTTTTAAAGTCCGAACACATACTTTTATTTTTAGCTAATAGTATTTTTTTGTTTGTTTTTTTCCAGGAGGTGGGCAGTATAATCGGTAAGGTGAGTATCACTTTTGATTTTATTTAAAATATTATGAAAAAAAATATTCAGGTATTTATTTATGATGTTTTTAAAAGTATTGGGTTGGCCAAAAAGTTTGTGTTGTTTTTGTCTTTAGATAGGTTTGGTTTGGTTTGTTTTACGGCATATCAACCGCAATGGGTTATTTAATGCCGAAAATTTTTTATTGCTGGTAATATTTTCTTTTGTGAAAAATCTATTTCTGGTAATATTTTTCCTTCAAAAAAGTATTGCTGGTAATATTTTTTCTTCAAAAACATATTGTTGGTAATATTTTTTTTTTCTTTCAAAAAATTATTGCTGGTGATAATTTTTTTTACAAAGTATTTCTGATATTAAAACCTATTTTTACACTTTCATTGTGTTTTTACCCCAGTTTGGGGGTTAACTATTTGCCCATAGCTAACACCCTAACAGGTGCTACCACCCCGGGTCAGGGTGGACCTGGGAACACCAGCAATTAAGAGGTGATTCCATGCTCCTCAAAACCTCCTGATCAGAGGCCTTGCTGCTTGATGTAGTTTACCTAGGATGCAGATATAGTTTATCGTTATACCCAAGACAGTCTTTAGATAGGATTAGCAGTGCTTAGTGGTGCTTTTTCCTGTATAACCCTATGACTGGATTAAGATAAACACGCTAACAATGGCTTCTGAGATAACACTACCATCACAGCTGCTCATAGATCGGGGTTGGCAGCTTATGGTATGTGTACTACACGTGGGACACAAAGCAATTCCCAATGGCACGCAGATACAAATGACATCACAAAGTTCAAACCAATAACTACTTCAACACAAAATATTTAGCTGTTTCAATTTTAATATAGACTAAAGTATATATACTATATATTACTATATAAAATATATTGTAGAACAGGTATATTGACCGTGACTTATATAAAACTATGTATGCTGTTGGCACGCTAAATGATTTTAAAACCCTAAGTCTGTACATAGCAAAAGATCACCAAATTTAAAAAGATAAGTAATAGTTGTTTACTTATTTCCGACTATACCCATCTGTTATCTACCAGTTTCCGTATAGTCACTGAAGTTAAGCAACGTCGAATCTGGTCAGTACCTAGACGGGTGACCACTTGGGAATTCCAGGTGCTGTAAGCTTAGATGTGTGGGTGGTGTAATGGATAATGGCTCAGAATTGTTAATCAAAGAACCAAGTTCCAATTCCAGTTAGTTCCATTATATTTATTTGCATGCAAATACCTGTGGGAAAAGTATGAATCCAAATATTCTCCCCCACCCCCAGCTACACCCTTGTTCAAATTAATTGAAACAAAATGAATAATTCCGTTATTTTTTACTTTTTTTTGTATTTTTCCAATGAAACATGGTCCAGTGTACATGTTAGTACTTCGTACGTCCATTCTAGGAAAGTCTTTCCTTGCAGATTGACCACAGATTATCAATTGGATTTAAATCAGGAAAGTTTCCAAGCCAGTCAATAGTATGCTGATTTGCTCACTGTTAAGGCTTGCCAGGGTGTTCGTGCAGCATTACAATTTTTGTACGCTTCCTTGGAGTAATGTCCATTGCAGACAATGGCCATAGGACAACTAATCGACAGTCGAGACAATAGTGTCTGGGCGTGATAAAAATCTGATGCAATCATGGATAACACAATATTTTTCAAGGGCAAACAAATTTCATCATACACCCCGAAAATAGATTCATATCACTGCAAGTGACAATCTGAGTAACAAAAATAGAAATCGATTACACCCTGTTACTCCAGTGGGTCTAAAACTGACCGTATGGTGAAAGACAGGAAACTAAAATGGTTGTTTCAATTAATTTGCACAAGGGTGTATGTGTTAATTAGTAAGACTTGTATCACTAAACCATTATTATCACAAAAAAATTGTTACACTCTAAAAATATTTTCTGGCTTTAAATAACCTGCAAAGGGTTTATAAGCCATCGACAACAAATCAGTTCATCAATGAAATACTGATTAGCTACAAAGGCATGTCTTTTAGATTTATTTACATTCTCCAGAATATAAATATGTAGAAACTACTGTGACCACAAAATGAGGGATCAGTTTATGTACTGATTGTAATATAGAATTGATCCCCCATTTTATATCCACGTCATCAAATTCTGACTAGGTATGAATTCACTTCTCCCATTTGTCTGTTAATTAGTAAGACTTATATCACTAAACCATTATTATCTCAAAAAAATTCTTACAATCTAGAAATATTTTCTGGCTTTGAAAGAGTTGATAAGCTGTAAAAAATGAATGAATCAATCGTCTGTTACCTAATCCCTATTTCAGTCACCTGCTCAAGCACACTTGTGTTTATTAAACACCAACAAAGCATACATGTGGTTTATACTGCAACTATACTGAACGTACCTTAGTTACAGTCTCTAAGAGAGAATGCACAATCTTGCACGGACAAGGTCAGTGCATCTAAATTGTCTGGGTCTTTTTCGAGCACGATCATCAATGGCTTAATAATTTTGTGATGTTTTTAAGAATATTGGGTTGACCATAAACTGCAGTTTTATTCTTAGATGGCATTAGGAGTGTTTAGTTTTGCTTGTACTTGCATAAAGCCATGACTGTTAGGTTGAAATTACTAGCAATGACTCATTAGTAACTCCTTCATAAAGATTCTTCATAGATCACAAGATTTAAAGAGATAAGTAATATCTGTCCGCTTGTTTCCAAACATGCCCATCTACTTGTGATCGGGAAGAATCCTTTCAGGCGTCTGTTTTACAAATTAAAATGTCTGGGAACGAAGCTGTCTAATTTGGACTTCCTCCTTACCAATGGAATATGAAGGGTGAGTTGACTTTGTGTATGTGCTGTGGTGGGTACTAGGTGTGAAGGTCTGGACTGGTGGCACTAAGAAATGTAGCTCATCTAAACCGTGGAAATAGGGATAGAGTAATGAGAAGCTGGAAGCATTTTGATTGTGGGGAAAGAGGTTGTAGGGTGGAAAATAATTCATCACCCACAAGGCTATGAAAATGCTTTTGAGTTCTGTCTGGGCTGGGAAGTGATGATTAGCAACTACAGCCTACATGTAGACATAAAACTCTTTTTTTTTTATTGTCTGATCTGGCTCTTGTAAAGACAGTCATGTCAGGACTAGTTTGATAATTTCTGGAGAAATACAAGAGAGTGACCATTTTTTTTTTCCAGTATCTTTAGTGATAGATTGTATATAGGAGTTTCCATTGAGATCTGGAGTGTGCGTTAGTCTCAACAGGCATTCAATTGCAAGAAGCTTAATTAAAAGTGCAAGGAATTGGTCAAAATATGACAAGATATGGAATGGAATCAGTAATATGTGATTTGATAATGTTCTTTTGTTTGCACTTAAAACAAACAAACTTTTTATGCCACCCAATAGAAAAGATAATATCTTCATTTTTTGTTCTGCAAAGTTTCATTAGCTGAATTACTTCAAGTAATCTTTATTAAATCATACAGAAAACTGCTTTTGTTTGGTTTCATGTTAAAAATAAGTAATAGTTTTTTTGTTTTTTTTAGAAATGTTAAATGAATATATGGAACAAAAAAAATACTTTTATTTATATTTAATGTGTTTTGTATGTTTACAATCATATGTTTTTGGGATATGCATGGTATACCTGTCTTACCAGGTAAATTGAGAATTCCTTTTTTTCCTGATTCCTTTTCCAACCGATTCCGAATTGTTTATTCATAGACATTTTTTTTTTTCATTTTGACTGTAAAACAAAAGGGATGGAAAGAATTTATATTTTATTTTTAAACTAACACAATTTAATCTTGAACAGTGGCTGATATTCTGGCAAAAATGAATTCCATTTTTGGAATTTGGATCCACTAATTATTTACATCCATGATTGATCTAATATAAAGCCCACAAAATTATCAAATTATATATCTATACATGTATCTATTTATTGCATATATATATACACTACAGTTCAAATGTTTGATGCCACCTTGGGTAATTTTTGGGGGGACCAAAAAGTAGTTTTTCTGCAGTTTTAAATAAGAGAAAGTTATTATACATGGTTAAAAAAAACAGACATCATTTTTTATTAGAAATTTCATTATGACAAACAGAAAAAAACACTTTAATTAAATTTTGCTCTCATCAAAATATCCTTCTTTATCCTTGATTACTGCAGCAGAGATTTTTGGCATTCAGTCCAAAAGTTTCTCAAAGTTCCATTCTTTTTTCAATGACTCTAAAAGTTCTTTTTCATTTTTTTATCACTCTTCTGTCAACTTCATTCCATGATAATTCTGGGGGTGGCTTCAAATTTTTTAAATGTAGTGTGTGTGTGCATATATATATATATATATATATATTATATATATTATCCAAATTTCATTTTGGAAGAAATAGGGTCCTATATATATATATATATATATATATATATATATATATATATATATATTGAACCATATTTCTTCCAAAATGGACTTTGGATAATTTCTGAAAGAATTTACTCTTTATCTGAGAAGGATTATTCATAATTTTGAAAAGTCGATCAAATAGTTGACACAAAATGTTTATTGCCCTTAATAAAATTTGCCTTAAAGAACATTTGCTTCCTAAATACACACAGCATACATATATATATATATATATATATATATATATATATATACACATATTCTTTTTCATTTGTATATATATATATATATATATATATATATACATATGTATGTATGTATGTATGATAAAGTGCAAAATGTTTCTCATACAATTTCCCCAATATTGTTCTTGATATATAAAAATATATACTGTTATCTAATATATATATATATATATATATATATATATATATATATATATATACATATATATTATTATTATT
>OZ038513.1:64500118-64515118 GCA_964036315.1 Acanthosepion esculentum | reverse complement strand
TAGATTGTTTTAGTGTGTCCCCAAGAACACATGAACCAGTAGATAAAAGCATTGGTCAAAGTACTCCAAATGTGACTTGACCCAAAGAGTTGCAAATTCATATAGCGAAGAAAACAGCAACTTACCTCGTCGAACCAAGTGACAGCGTGTATCCTATGATGGAAAATGTGGCAAAAAAGAACATTACTGTATTCCGCATGACATGCTGAAGACAGAATATTCAAATTAAAAAAACAAGACCCTTGCAGGAGTTGCTATAAAAGTATTTTGATATGCAAAAATTGAGCGTCCTCTCCCAGCTGTTGACGAATGGAAAAAATGCTCGGCTGATAAAAGCAGTTGGTGTTCTCGAATCGGGGAGACAATTCTGGTATTTTGACTACTGCATTTGTTGGAGAGGGAGTTATTTTTCTGACTGGTTACGTGCATTGGGATTTGTGTGATAGTACCTGCGAATCGAGTTTTCGGCATTTCTTTCTGCCGCCGATATTCGAGTCTGAACTTACAGTGATTTGTTCTTTGTGTTGTGGAAGTAATCTGTGACAAATATTTCATTTGCAATCCCAGATCACTTACAGTTCAATACCTGGCCACAGCAGAAATGAACAAAAAAACTTGGAGATTTGAGTTTTTAAGGGAATTAACTGAAAACTGAAATATCCAGAGAGGGTATGGCATTTGAAAATAGCTCAGCATATCGCCATGGACTAAATAAATGGTTCAGGTCAGAATTGTAAAGTATATCACCCGAAGAAGGCTAGTGTGTACAACAACTGAAATGTTGTGAATATGATAATAAAGATGAGGACAATAGTCCGAACAATGTAAATAGTGTAAATCTATATATATATATATATATATATATATATATATATATATGTATATATATATATCTATATACAGACACCTATATATATATATATATATATATATATATATATACATGTATATATGTATATACAGACACCTATGTATATATATATATATATACATGTATATATGTATATACAGACACCTATGTATTTATATATTTATAGATGTGCATTGATATATATATACACACAGACACACATGCACACTTATAAACACACACACCTATATTTATAATTTGTAATATATATCATTCCTGTCTGTCCTAACTAAGTTTCCTTCTTCCATATAACTGCTTTAGAAAAAAAAAAAAGAACTCAGACCTCCCTGAAACTCTTCATCCTGTCTCTTTCACATTCTACACTTTATTCCCTTACCTTTCTGAAATCTCTGTTCATTGTTTCGTGTGCTGAAGTACAGGCCTATTTATATACAGCTGACAGGCTGCCCAGCCCACCGATACTACTATAGTCATTTGATCTCCAAGTTGTCCATTATTCTATCTCTGCATCACATGGAGGCAGACACGCATTCGACCAAATGGGTGACCCATGACTGACCATACACAGGCAGTACTGATGACTGACTGCAGGTGAGTCTTTGTCTATGTTTCTGAGCTCAGACAACCCACCATCAGCCACATATATATATATATGCCCGCATGTTGTTCTCCTGCCAACTGTCATCTGCTGCTGTTGCTGCTGTTGCCGCCGTCGCCGCCACCGTCGCCAAAACCACCTTTATTAGCTTCAGCTCTTAGTTGCATGGAAATACACTAATGTATCTCTATCCTGGGAACCATTCATTGCAACCATTCTACAACTATATGTTTCAAGACAGAAAAGTAAATTTTCTTACTCTCTTTCTCTCTCTTTTTCTTTCTCTCCTTGCTGTTCTTTTTTAAATTATTGAGAAATCTAGATTTCCACAAGACAACATATTTGCTTATTTAGAGTCAAACAATAAAAACAATGAAGTCTATTGTAATTATTACTATTGTTATTAAAATATTGTTTGTATACCACTATGGCTGACAGAAGAGTGTGCAGATTGATCAAGTACTCAGAATGAGAATATTAATGACACTCCACAGATTTCTTTTCTTCATTATCTGTGAATTGGAAAAGATAGAGTTCTTTATGATTTACTTCTCCTTGGTTTTAAATTTAGTATGATCCTTCTCGTAGTCTGCCACCAAAGGCTAGGGAGCCCAGTTTACTTTGCTATGGATTCATGCCTTCACTAAGTGTATTAGTACAAAGTGAATGCAACAGTCTAGAAAGGAACTTGAACTAGTATACTACATTTTAATCTTTAATATGGTTGGATTATGTATGTATTCATTTGAAATTCTGCCTTAGATATATGTAGTATCTATGCACTCTATGAAAAGTGTTATGCACAAAAAATATATTTCGAAGCACATTGTGTTACACACACACACACATATATATATAGAAGTCAACACTTAGAGGCAACAGTCTGTTTCATGCTAGATGCAATCGTCAGGCAACTAGGCAAATATATATATATATATATATGTGTGTGTGTATGTGTGTGTGTGTGTATATATAAAATAATAATATGAAGAGAAACAGAGTGAAACATGACAATCTAAGCATTAAGGAGAAATTATGAATTATAGAATTTAAGGAGAAATTATGAATTATAGAATTTAAGGAGAAATTATGAATTATAGAATTTAAGGAGAAATCATGAATTATAGAATTTAAGGAGAAATTATGAATTATAGAATTTAAGGAGAAATCATGAATTATAGAATTTAAGGAGAAATTATGAATTATTGAATTTAAGAATGTAAATAACCTAATAAACATATAGAATTAAATCAGCATGTTGACGCAGTTTTTAATAATGCGATAAGAATTATAAAATCTCAGGGGTGTTATTAATATGCAGTCACCCATTTTGAAAACTTTTAAACAAGATTAAACACTGCTTTTAATGGGTAAAAATATGTGTGTGTGTGTGTGTGTGTGTGTGTGTGTGTGTGCATGTGTGTTAAAAGAAATTGATGTAAAATCACGGAACATAGAAAAGTATCATAGAAACCGCCATTGTAAGGCCTAGATGTGCAAGAAGCAATCTGATTGGCTGGTATGATGATTAGCCAGCTAATCTTGTGGCTTGTATTCTTGGGATGATGGATTGGCCAGGCCAATGGATTGGACCAGGCATCTTCTTTGTTGTTTGACTTTTTGGTCGATAGATCTGCCGTCATCTCCTAAGGGTTAGACAACTACATCCAAAATTTTATTCCTTCTCATCACTGCATCTATGGTAACTAAAAGTAATGGCCCAAAGCATTTTTATAAGAAGCCAAGAATCTGAAGACAACTATAATTAGTAAGCGATCAGCTAAAAGCAAAGGACATAAATTAACATAAATGATGTTAATTATGTAATGTCCCCCTTTTTCAAATCAATGCCTTGTCTTTATTTTGTTCTTCACCCATGGCTATAACTAATATCTGCTCTCCGAAAATGCTATTTAATCTCTGGAAAAAAAACAAAAAAACTAAAAAAACGTTTGTACTGAAAGTGTTAATAATATAAAAATATTGCTCGTTTAATACTTCTAAAAGAATTATGCAAAGCATAAATTTTCAGAGAACTCTGCCCCTCTAATTTGTAATAACCTATTCGTACTGAGTTTTAGTCTTGGTATAGAAAAGTTAAAGTTATACATAAGGCTACTATTGCAACATAAACCCTTTAAAATGAATTTTGATAATTTAAATTGGGTGACTACCCGTGTTCGGATTCCAGTCAAATCCATTACATTCACTTACACGCTAATACCCTTGGGAAAGGTATGAATCCTCTTCTCCCCCTCAGCTATGAGTAAATAACAGGACAGATAGCCTTGGATGGCAACTGCTCTACCGCAGAAAGAAATAGTAACCTACTATGAGAAAAAATCTGCCTTGTCAGTCATGTATCAAAAGATACCTGATCGCCTAAACGTGTATCATGCATGGCACATAACTGACTTGGTGATACCAGGTTCTGTAAGCTTGGATGTGTGCCAGGGGGTGTATTGGATAATGGTTTTGAATTGGGAATTGTAGAGCTGAGTGCCAATTCCAATTGAATTCATTATATTTACTTACAAGCAAATACTCTTGGGAAAGGTATAAATCCATATCTTTTCCCCCAACTATGGGTTAATTGGTAGGACTTGTATCAGTAAATTATTATTATCTCCAAAACATTTATATAACCTAAGAATATTTTCTAGCTTTAAATAAACTGCAATGGGTTGATAAGCCGTAAAAAACAAATCAACTAATCAATAAAACAATCGTCACTTTCAATATTAGGCTTGGTAAAAATAATTTTATTCTAACCAAATCCATGATTTCTATTCAAATCAGAATGAATATTATTTATATACGGACAATAATTGAATTGTTGTTTTATGGCCTTATCACTTGAAACACTGGTTCTCATATGATCACCAAAGTTAAGCAACATTATACCTGTTCAGTAACTAGATGGGTAACCAATTGTGAATACCAGGTGCTGTAAGCCTGGATGGGTGGGTAGTGTCAGGGATAATGGCTTGGAATTGGAAATTGGAGAGCTGAGTTCCAATTCAAGTCAGGTTAATTATATTTACTTACAAGCAAAAATCCTTGAGAAAGGCATGAATCCACTTCATCCCTCCAGCTATGGGTTAATTAGTTGGACTTGTATCAGTAAATCATTGTTAGCTTCAAAATGTTCTTTCAATCTAAAAATGTTTTTCTGGCTTTAAATAACCCACAATGGGTTGATAAGCCGTAAAAATCAATACAATTCTTTGTAAGTTGCTAAATAATCAAAGATTTCTCGACTTGTGGAAATGCAATTTTCTCAGATTATATTAATTTGTTTTCTCCTTCCTTTATGTTATAATGCTAACTTCCAATTCTTCTTCTCTGTGCCATGATCATTCAGGACATTGGCGATCATGGCTCACCACAACATCCTTTTAGAGTTGTCACCTTGCCTAATTTACCTTGACTTACTAATTTATTTTTAATTTAAAGTCCTAAACATTACCAGTTACATGAGAATATTTGATTACTTACCATTAGTTTTCCTTGACCCCAACCCACCCTTAGAACTGTAAAATTTTATTTATACTGACAGATTATTTTTCAGGGTGAATTTATGCATCTTTACCAAGGATAATGGTAATGGTAATATTAGCTGTTTCCTTATAAGGAAACATTTGGTATTCATTGACCTAACAGTCAGTGCTACTTGAATTATGCTTTTCTTCACTCCCTGGCCATCAGGCTGGGATCAAGTGTAGTATCTGTTCTTCTTATCATTAATGGTAATATTAGCTGTTTCCTTATAAGGAAACATTTGGTATTCATTGACCAAACACTTAATGAATACCATTAAATACAGGCACTACAGACAATGAATACAGGCACTTTTTAAATTTACAAATCTGCTCATAAAAAATAGAGAGGAGTTTGGGGTGGGGGATATTTTTTGGACATTCTTGAAGCCATGTCATTTGTCAGAATCTTAAAATATTTTTACCATTTTATAATACATACTGGTAATAGTAATATAAACCATTTCCTTATAAGGAAACATTTTGTATTCATTGACTGAGCAGCCAGTACTACTAACATTAGAAATTTATAAAATCTTTCTCAAGTCCATTAGATGTTATCACTCTTTCCAGTATTAATGAGGGTTTCCTTCTTAATGTTTTATTTGATGTAGTTTGGAATGTTAACATCTTGATAATATTTTCTTTATGAGTTACATATGATACCCATTTTAGATGTGGTTACTGCTGAAAGTCCTCGAGTGATGAGGTTTCTATTATCTGGTAGAGGTCTTTTTTCGTGATTCTTTAGTATGAGTCGTCAGGGTCCAAAGAAGGACGGTATCTGTCAAGACCCACAGGCTTCACTCGCTCAAAGCTATTTTTCAACCATTGATCAGAGAAATTGGTTGCATAGAGCTGACAATTTAGATATTTCTGAACAGGTCTGGTGCTACACATGACATCTATATGAAAGTCTCGATCTGTTGACTCGAGTTATTGCAAGTTTAAAAAGAAATAAATAAAGGGAAAATATTAATTCTAGACTACCATAATCCATATAATGTATAGTATAGCAGGTTACTCATAATCGGGGATACCCATCTACTAGAGCAGCTAGCCAATCCCTATTGCAGACGCTTGCTCAGGCACATTTGTGATTTATTCAATAGCCACAGAGCCCTTCTGTGGTTTATACTGCAACTATGCTGGGCAAACCTTAGTTACAGTTTTTTGGAAAGACCATGTTATCTAGCATGATCAACAATTTGAACAAGACCAGCATGATCAAGCCTTCGGCCACGATGACTTGTTACTTCGTGCTGTCACAGCTATCGATGGGTTCCAAGAGTACTGTCTACCCAATTTCAATCACAAGGCTTGGGTCAACATGAGGTATAGTTTTCAGGCTCTTTCCAAAGATGCTGGGATTGTCCCCATTCCATTGCATTTAAATTTTTAAAGATTGTGGTTATCAAGGAAGCAAAGTGTGGAAAGTGCGAGAAAAGAAACTGTTGGAGTAAAAGTGTGGTACCTAGATGCCAATCTAGTAGCATCCTTCAATAAATGCCATGAAAATATTTGTAGAAAAGACAGAGGGAAGCCACATGGCATCAGTCAGGATTGGTTACATTGCAGAGTCTTCTTTGGATTTTGATTATATATATATATATATAATATTATAAATTAACTGTTTTAAAATATGTTTTTCTTCGTTTTTTTTTTGTGTGTAGCGAAAATAACATATTTTAAAACAGTTAATTTATAATATTAATGCTCTGTAAATTTACATTGAGCACTATTTTGTAAAAGTAAAAATATCTATAAGAACACCGGATTATATATCTTACTGTTCTTTCTTTTTATTTACATATATATATATATATATATATATATATATATATATATAGTCATCCAAAAACAGACTGGTTTGTTGTTCATCACTGTGGCTAGACATGCAATTGCGTCAGAGACTCTCATCCCTAGACCATTAGTGCACACTAGGAAGAAAGGGAATTTTTGACACATTATATACAAGATATATATATATTACTGGCTACCAGAGGGCTCAATTCATAGCAAAGAGCTTAGTATTAATCATCAGCAGCAGCCAACAAATTTCCTTTCTTCTAAAAGTGCTCAACCCATGAAAGGGAGTGTATGTGTAAGTGTATATTTGAACCTGGGTCCCTGGTCAGAAAGCAAACGTTCTAACCACTTGGCCATGTACCCATCAATGTGTCCATACAATGTGCACAATTTAAAATTAATTAGCACCTGAAAAGAAACCGTGAATTAAACACAACCTGAAAACTTTTCTTGTGATATTCAAAACAACCATGACTATAGAATTTATCTGACAGTGCCAAAGATTCCAATGACAACAAGTAAACCTTACCTAAATACTTGAAATTTTAAATTTTAGTAATTTTAATTTTTTCTCCTTGGGATTTAACTTTTATTTTGCCTTTTAAAATATTTTGCTTTTAATATAAATTATAGCTTAAAGGTTGGGATACAGGCAGGTATGAATTTAGGCCTTAAGAATCCTTTGGTTTAATAGAATTTGGGGGTTCCTTTTTTACATATGTTCACCCCCACCTGTTTATAAAAAATATTTTTAGATAAAGCTATATCAAAAATCTATATGTATATAAAAAGATTCATCAAAATCTAAATTGGCCCCCTTTAAGGGGCTTCAACGAATTTAAAAGACCAGAGGGGCCCCAAATCCTTTAAATCGTTTCAAATGAGTTCAAAGGTTACCCATTAAATCTAAAAATAGACCAATCTCCTCTATTCTTATATCTTATTCTTATATCAATATATTGTTTTAGTTTTATCAGGGGCCCAACACTAGAGGGGGACCCTCTAGTTTTGGGGCCCCTGGGATGCAGCTCATACTGACCCATATGTAAATCTGGCACATGACATGGGTTAAACAGTAAGGAAATATGATATTTTATGAAATCAGGAAAGCAAACATTAAAAAATATGATTATAAAAGGGGTGCTGAAAAGTTAGTCTGACTAATTTTCACAAATTCTGGCCAATTAATAAGACAGCTTTCTGGTGAAAGAATGCTTCTTGGTTAGGCCAAGAACTTTTCAGAATCCTTTGGTACATAATAATTGTTACATTTGCCAAGATATTTCATATAATTAATGTAACAACTTTTCTGGGACGGAGATAATAATAGCTATTATAGGCCTTGTCCCATAATAGTTGTTACATTTACATACATCTTTAATACAATAAATGCATCAAAACTTATGGGACAGATTTAGAGGAGGTTGTTAAAAAGTACTTGGCTGGACTCATTTCCTAAATTCTGATTAAATGACAAAACATTGGAATTTTTTTGGTCTAACCAAAAATATTTTAGCAGTCTCTTATACTTCTGTCTCATAAGAGTTGTTACATTGGCTTAAATATTTCATGTACTAAATGTATCAATTCTTATGGGACAGAGGTAGAGGGAAAGAGAATCCAGTTTAATCTACTATTTAGCCCATAGTATGTGGGATAGAAGGAATGGATTCATGCCTTTCCCAGCAGCATAAGGGCAACAGACTAGACTGGGATTTGAACTCGGCTCACAGATCCCACTTTTTGTTACAGAATCCATTACATGACACACACATCCTAGAAAGAAAGACGACAACGATAAAAAAATATCATAATGTGAATTACTTTATAAAAATTATTACCTGCAGAACATTTCATAGCTATTGCTGAATTTCCACTAGATGAGCCACAGAGATGATATATATATATATATATATATATATATATATATATATATTAGGTTGGTGCAAAAATAATGACGTTTTTTGACATGATCTTGAACGTCAAAAAACATCATTATTTTTGCACCAACCTAATATATATATATATATATATATATATATATATATATATAATAATAATAATAATAGCTGGCTGCTCACATTCAAGGATACCTGTCTACTAGGGCAGCTAGCCAATCCCTATTGCAGACCCTCCCTCAGCCACATTTGTTTGTTGTTCAACACCCACAGAGCCAACCTGTGGTTTATACTGCAACTATGTTGAGCAGACCTTAGTTACAGTTTCTGGGAGAGAGTGTGTTATTTAGAATGATAAACAATTTGAACAACACCAGCACACTCAGACCCTCCGTCACAATGACTTGTGACTTTGTGCTAGCACAGCTATTGATGGCCCCAAGTGTTCTGTCTACCCAATTTCGCTCACAAGGCTTGGGTCAACTCGTGGTATGGTTTTCAGGCACTTCTAAAGGTGTTGCATGCTCAGATCATCCCCACTCCAGCCCAATAACATCAGGAAGTCTCCTTGACAAATCAACCATGGTGAGATTAGAAGCCGGGTCTCCTGATCAGAAAGTGAATGTTCTAACCACTCAGCCACATGATATATATATATATATATATATATATATATATATATATATATATATATGAAGAAATATAGTTTTAAAGTGTGCTATATTTATGGAATAAAGTGCTCAATATCAGAGATAGAGCATATGTAAATATAAAAGTGAACTTTGAAGTCAACACTCAGAGGTGACAGACTGTTTCATGCTAAATGCAATCATCAGGCCTGACGATTGTGTTTAACATGAAACAGTCTGTCGCCTCTGAGTGTTGACTTCAATGTTCACTTATATATATGTAAAATAAGTTGGTTAATAAAACAAGGGCAAACAGAAGGGTACCAATGGGATCAGTATGAAAAACATTTATTAAATATTAATTATTAGCCACAAGATAGAAATGAAGCACAGAAATTAAGTTTCTGTGTCCTCAATTTTCAGCCATGCCTGTGCCCTTCATCAGTGGTGTGAGAAATAAACAGAAAAATGGGGAAGACACACTAACGGTTGTCCTTGTGGCTGGTGTGAATCCTGTTATTATTAGTAAAAATCCGATCTCTGTCTGATTCCTCACGTGTGAGGTACCCTTTCGTTTACTCTTGTTCTGTCAACCAACTTATCTATTTTACATACTATAAGAAGCACGCATGGACTCTTTCTTCTAATTATATATATATATATATATATATATATATATATATATATATATATATATCACAGCAATAAACGTATGAAGCTTGATATTACTAGACATATTAAAAACGGGCGAAGCAACCGGTTTCGCTCCCACTCATCAGGCTTACAACGGGAGATTTAATTTAAATTAAAAACACAGAAAATCTACAATAAAAGGAAATGTAGAGGAGGAGGAAAAAAAAATGAGCAAAAGGAGCTAGAGGCAAATGACAGCGAGCCCCAACAAACACTCACGTTGTTTGCACAAGGAAGGCTTGCGGGACCCGATGTAAAGTGCCTCCAGCACCTTAAGGTGAAATAACGAGTGTGACCGGGACAACACAGTGAACTGGTCAACACTAAAATTAGCTGCACACAATCTGCTCTTTAATAAGTGCTCACATATGGCGGACCCGTAGGTGTTTGGGACGAGTCCATTCAGCGGCAAAGTCCCGGTCACACTCGTTATTTCACCTGAAGTGCCATATGGGATACATGGACAATCATGTCTCGATCGATTCATGACTGACTAGGCAGATGAATTTCATGCAGTAGGCTGGTGTTTCTTTCTGCCGTACACTGGTTGCCAACAAAAGCTATAGGACCCAGTCTGTTCTGCTATTCAACTCATAGCTGGGGGGAGAAGAGATGGATCCATACCTTTCCCAAGGGTAGTTTCACTTGAGTGAATTTAATGAACCTGACTGGAATTTGAACATGGCTCTCCAATTGCTCACTCTCAGTCATTATCTAACATACCACTCTGCACATCCCCTTCTCTAACTTTTCAATAACCAATTCTCTAAAAGATGGAATACCATGCCCTAAAAGGTTAAAGAGTTTCAGTATTTTAGCTTAGTAGGTGTTTATTAAAACAAATAAGGTATGAAATTTACTGGAGGGTGGGACAAAACTTTTGGCCTCTAGTTTATGACATTTTGAAATTTGAATTTGTCTATATATATATATATATATATGTATATATATATTTATTTATTATAATTTTATAATATAGACAAAACCATTTTACTCACTACAAAGATGCAACTTGGTTTCAGTGCATTTGAACAGCACTTCTTAGGACGCTTGTGAGATGATGTGCCTAAACTTTGGACTGGTATTTATCAGCAAAAAAAAAAATCTCCACAGACCAGTCAACATTAAACACCCAGTCCATTCTTCACCAGACTGCTATCAACAAGCGCTATTGTGTCACTCCGTTACCTTTTTTTTATGTATATTTTTCTTCTCAAACAAATGAAAAAGACGAAGTGACGTTTCATGGCTTGCCTACAAGCAGGATTGTTCATAACCATTTTTGATTCTCACCCGTCGAAGTGCAGTTGAAATGCACTGAAACCAAGTTGTATCTTTGTAGTGAGTAAAATGGTTTTGTCTATATGAAAAAATTATAATAAATAAATAATTATCGCTCTACTATCGGTATCGAGCTCTGTTTCGGATTAATGCTGTGAACGTTGAAATTTATATATTACTTTAGTTCTCATCGCATCAGATATATATATATATATATATATATATATATATATATATATAAACAACTAATGATAGAAACACGCTATTTCTTGAGTGGTGTATTTATATCATTAGTTTGAAGATTGCACTGAAACTGTGTGACAGCAAGCCTCCTCAAATGACCAGTACCTTCCTCAGTGACTATATACATACATACATACATACATACATATATATATATATATATATATATATATATATATATATATATATATATATGATAGAAATTATTAGGAGGATTTGATAATTATATTTAAGTAATTCATCGAGTCTGAAACCTCAACAGAATGCAGAAAGCACTGGACGGCCGTTTCGTCCTATATTTGGGACTCATCAGCAGTGCGCATCCACTACCGAGAATTGAAACCCTGACAGTTAGGTTATCAAGCAAACGTCATACCAACAGTTCAATGGGCATCGGTGATGAAGAGGTAGCAAATCAGACTCAATATAGCACCGCTCGCTCCCAAATTCCGTGGTGGAACTCAACTGAGATTCTCTCTAACCATAGGACGGTGCCCCCGGAGCCACGACTACTATCACCAAGCCGCTCAAACTTGAGCCTTAGAAGCCGGTTCAAGCAATGATATATAAATCTTGAGTGGTGTATTTATATCATTAGTTTGAAGATTGCATTGAAGCATAATTTGTGTACATTTTTAATTACAAATCATTAATTAATGAATTAGACACCATGAACCAATGGGTTAGATATTTTCAACCAGTAGGAGTTTATTAAAGCAAAGTATGTATAAAACTTATTAATTATTAAATCCAGAGTATTGTTCAAATCTTTTGGCTTCTAGCGTATGCCATTTTGAAATTTGCCACTTAAAAATCTTCTAAAACCTCCCATTGTTTTCAATATTCAGTATTAGTAGTTTTATTTAACGATTTATTCTCTTTGCATTCTTTGTACCCCTGTTCTTGAAATATTGGTCTTTTTTTTCCCTGAAAATGAATAATATTTATTCTCAAGCTAAAATAATATAACCAATTCTCAAGGTACCTGCTTACCAAATCCATGCATCCCTCAATATGCAAATTAGTGTAGAACTAACTAACCAATATCTGTTTACCAATATCCGTTCGTACTTTAAGAATCTCACCTAACAGTTATTAAGTAGCATGTCCTGTAAATGTCATTAATATTTTATTTGTGTCTTTATTTATTTTGACAATTATTTTATTATGAAAAAATTCTTCTTCTTATTATTATTATTATTGTTATTATTGTTCTCTTCTGGAGGTTTTTAAAAATATTGGAAGAGTTACATTAATTATTTTGTTTATTATTCTTTGTATACGTTCTTGTATTTGTCTTGTTTCTTTTCTGTTGTTTTCTGTCGCAACTGGAAAGCTGTTAATCTAAAATCTTTCTTCACTTATTTTATTGAATGATTCATTTTCTATGCCTTATCAACCCTTTGCAGGTTATTTAAAGCCAGAAATCTTTTTAGATTGTAAGAATTTATTTATTTGTTTTGAGATACTAATGGTTTAGCAATACAAGTCTTACTAATTAACCCATAGTTTAGTTGCCAACCAAAGCTCTAGAATCCAGTCTGTCCTGATATTCAAACCACAGCTGGAGGAAGCCTCTCACATGACACAGCAACCCAACTTTCCTTGATATGCTCAAATATGGCGGGCTTTGAGGGCACAATATTGTCAAGAACTATAATTAAATTTAGCGTTATGCTCCTTTGCAGAAGCCCTCTTGTGCACTTTCTACGCATACATTTGATTTTTATCATATTTGTTGGACTATTGTCCTCATCTTTGTTGCCATATTTATCACAACGTTTCGGCCGTTGTACGCTCCGGCTTTCTTCAGGTGGTTGGAATGTCGAACTGAACCCTTTATTTCGCTCGCTGGGGCAGACTGTTCTAGTTCCACGTGCCATGCCTAATGGCTGTCAGTTATCAGTTATCTCCTGTTAATTCCCCTCTCCAAGTTCTCCATTGCCATAACCAGGTATTGAACTCAGATCTCTTTTGGTCTTGTCACTAGATCTAACCAACGCCTTTATCAACTGTGCCAAGGACATCTGTGTATGAATTTTGTGGACTTGTAAAATAAATGTCTTCAGCAAAATTTTTACCAGTGCTCATATTGCAATTTTTGCAGTTGTCATTGCTACCCCAGCAAACGAAATAAAGGGTTCAGTTCGACATTCCAACCACCGAGTCTGAAACCTCAACAGAATGCAGAAAGCACTGGACAGCCGTTTCATCCTATATTTGGGTCTCATCACCAGTGCGCATCTACTACTGAGAATATATATATATATATATATATATATACACACACACACACACACACACACACACACACACACAACTAATGATAGAAGCATGCTATTTCTTGAGTGGTGTATTTATATCATTAGTTTGAAGATTGCATTGAAGCATAATTTGTGTACATTATTAATTACAAATCATTAATTAATGAATTAGACACCATGAACCAATGGGTTAGATATTTTCAACCAGTAGGAGTTTATTAAAGCAAAGTATGTATAAAACATATTAATTATTAAATCCAGAGTATTGTTCAAATCTTTTGGCTTCTAGCGTATGCCATTTTGAAATTTGTCACTTAAAAGTCTTATAAAATCTCCCATTGTTTTCAATATTCAATATTAGTAGTTTTATTTAACGATTTATTCTCTTTGCTTTCTTTGTACCCCTGTTCTTGAAATATTGGTCTTTTTTTTCCCTGAAAATGAATGATATTTATTCTCAAGCTAAAATAATATAACCAATTCTCAAGGTACCTGCTTACCAAATCCATGCATCCCTCAATATGCAAATTAGTGTAGAACTAACTAACCAATATCTGTTTACCAATATCCGTTCGTACTTCAAGAATTTTACCTAACAGTTATTAAGTAGCATTTATTCAATAAACGGGATATTATGTAATTAATGTTAGTGTGTAACAGTTAACATGCTAATTAATGTCTTTTCACATTGAATATGTTTTGAAAATAACAAAAATAAATTTGTTTTTCTAATGTTACAATTATTTCCGACTTTTTACTCTTTGCAGGAATAATATGTTTAAATGCAGTCAGATTCTGCCAGAAAGAGAGGTTTATGAAAATTCTTTATTGATAGAGACTTATGTATACTTGAAAGAATTTTTAAAAATACATTCTGGGTTTCAAAATTAAGATGCAGGGTAAATAATATATTTTAAAATATATTTGTGTACAGTATTGACCGTAAGTGATTGATCAGTGAATTACAGTAAAATCAACTTTGCTTTTCCGATCTGTTACCCACGGTTATTTGTATTGATCCCACGATTTGTTTATTGTATGTTAAGTGAATTTTTATTCATCCTTTTTTTTCTTCTGTTTTCAGAAAGGCGATAATATCAAGAAGTTTAGGGAAGAGGTAGGTGATATTTTTTTCAAAGATATTTACCTTGCAGTTTTGTATTGATTTTCATATT
>OZ038513.1:64447618-64492618 GCA_964036315.1 Acanthosepion esculentum | reverse complement strand
ATCACCTGAAGAAGACAGAAAACGTCACGAATATAACAATAAAAATGAGGATAACTGTCCAAATCATGTAAAAAATGCAGGTGAAAATGGATTTATACATTTTTTTTTTGAGAATTGTTAAAAGAATTAGACACTGTTTATTAGATTGTCTATTTACAAGGAAAAGTTTATGTTTCCAAAATTATAAAATATCTTGAATCTTACGGTGCACAAAAATATACCCTGCCCCTCAAAAAATCACATAATCATTGTGAATATGGCAATAAAGTTGAGGAAAATAGTCTGAATAATGTAAATAATGCAAGTAATCATAATACCTCATCTCAGATATATAGACAGATATTGAAGAAAAATTTCAATTACCTGAGGGAGGCCAAAGCATACAACAGCTGAAACATTATAAATATGGCAATGAAGATGAGGATAACAGTCTGAATAATGTAAATAATGCAAGTAATCATAATACCTCATCTCAGAGATATAGAGGCCAAAACATTGTGAATATGGCAATGAAGATGAGGATAACAGTCCGAATAATGTAAATAATGCAAGTAATCATAATACCTCATCTCAGAGATATAGACAGATATTCCAGTTTCATATGTTTGGGCCTTATTAAAATTCTAATAAATAGCTTTTTAAAACGAAAACAATTTCCAAGGAACGAGACAGTAATAGTGAGATCAACAGAAAATCTGTCCTTTTGACACGGCATTATTTTTTTGCAGCTAAATTTGTTGAAAGTTTTCAAAGTTTCATTGAACATCAGTGGATATCATCAGTTGATGATTTAAACATTTTCCCATGATACAGACATCGATCATTCATTATTCGAATTTAAAAGAGAAATTTAAGTGCATAACGGGCAGATATTTTGAGTTTTGCAGTGTTCATGCACACATGTCCGCAGACACTCAACCCCTGATGATGATCGCAGAAGAGATTGAAAGTACTTGAGAAAACAAAAATTATTTGAAAGCAAATTTTTGGAATTTTTCTTAATCAATTTTCTACAGCCACCAAGAAATTAATTTGTGGACATGAAAGGATTAGAACTAAAATAAATAGACATAATACGTCTAAATTATTTAACCAAACATCCTTGAATGAAAATATACTTCATATATATATATATACATACTTTAAAATTATAAAATATATAAACCAACTACAATGCAATGATGATTATTCCTGATTTAAGGTGAATAAGCATCATTGCATTGCAGTTAGTTCATATATTTTTATAATTTTGTAAACATAAACTTATCCTTGTAAATAGGCAATCTAATAAATAATCAAAGATGAAGAAAAGACTCAAAGCAACAGAAATGTGGTTCTACAGAAAGATGCTGAGGATACTACGGACCGAACATGTGAGCAACAACAAGGTTTAGGAGAAAGTGGAAACAAAAATGAAACTTATTCATAACATTAGGAAGAAGTTGAAATTATTGGAGCACATAATGAGGAAAGAAGGCTTGGAAAATTTGATACTCACAGGACAGATTGAGGGAAAATGGACAGAAGAAAACATCACATAAAATACTTAGTGAGTTTGAGTAAATGTTTGGTAGAACAGGGTTTAGGAGAAATAACAAAAAGACAAGACTTATTAAGAGTTACAAGAAACAGGAAGATGTGGAGGGTCATGATCGCCTATGATATGAAGGACCACGGCATATAAAAGAAGAAGAAATAATGTTTAAATATTATCTATTATGTTATAAATATGAAATTTAAAATTATTCTTGTAAATAAACAGCCTAATAAATAAAGCATTATTTACATTATTCGGACTGTTATCCTCATCTTCATTGCCATATTCACAACGTTCGGGGTCTATATCTCTGAGAAAAGGTATTATGATTACTTGCATTATGTACATTATTCAGACTGTTATCCTCATCTTCATTGCCATATTCACAATGTTTTGGCCATTGTATGCTCTGGCCTTCTTCAGGTGTTTGGAATCTCGAATGGAACTTTGTTCTAATTCCACATGCCATGCTTCTTCCAGATCAATTACTTCCCTTTAACTCAACTTTCCAAGTTCTTGGTTCACCACTGCTGTGGCCTAGTATTGAACTCACAACTGGATCTAACCAATGTTTTCATCTACAGAGCCATGTGGCCTTGAGGATATCTGTGTATGAATTTTTGGGACTTATAAACCTAATGTCTCAGCACCATTTTTTTTACCAGTGCTCATATTGCAATTTTTGTTGTTATTCATTGCTTTTCTCTCGCACTCCTTGTTACTAGTTCCCATACTGTATTCATTTCTATGCTTGGTCGGCTCAGATCTTCGTGGCCTATCATTTGTACTGATTCATTAAGGTCTGAATAATGTAAAGTATGTAATGTATTGTGGTATCAAGAGAAAAATTGTCCACTTGACATGCCATTTTTTTTGTTGATACATTTGTTAAACTTTACCAAAAGTTAAACTGGCAATGTCCTCCATTTAATGGTTGATGGAACCAACTTGATATGTCCTCTGCTGAATTTCAGCAAAATATGCCTGTTAATTTCTAATGAATACAAACAATTCTTTATTTGCTTTCTGTGCTCGAAAAACTACTTTCTCTTGAGTCAAGTATCTTGTTTTTCTTTCTTTCAGAGTGGGGCCAAAATTAACATATCAGATGGCTCATGCCCAGAGCGAATAGTTACTATCACAGGCTCTTTAGAGAGTATTAATCGAGCCTTCACAATGATTTGTAAAAAGTTTGAAGAGGTAATGTTTCTATTTTATTTTTTTTTACTTTCGGTTTTTTTGATTTCATTTAAAGACATATAAAATCCTTTTTCTTGATTTCATTAAATGATCTATGAAATCCCTCCTTTTTCTTGATTTCATTAAATGATCTATGAAATCCTTCCTTTTTTTTGATTTCATTAAATGATCTATAAAGTCCTTCCTTTTTTCTTGATTTCATTAAATGATCTATAAAATCCTTCCTTTTTTCTTGATTTCATTAAATGATCTATAAAATCCTTCTTTTTCCTTGATTTCATTAAATGATCTATAATATCCTTTATTATTTGATTTCATTAAATGATCTATAATATCCTTTATTATTTGATTTCATTAAATGATCTATAATATCCTTTATTATTTGATTTCATTAAATGATCTATAATATCCTTTATTATTTGATTTCATTAAATGATCTATAATATCCTTTATTATTTGATTTCATTAAATGATCTATAATATCCTTTATTATTTGATTTCATTAAATGATCTATAATATCCTTTATTATTTGATTTCATTAAATGATCTATAATATCCTTTATTATTTGATTTCATTAAATGATCTATAATATCCTTTATTATTTGATTTCATTAAATGATCTATAATATCCTTTATTATTTGATTTCATTAAATGATCTATAATATCCTTTATTATTTGATTTCATTAAATGATCTATAATATCCTTTATTAATTGATTTCATTAAATGATCTATAATATCCTTTATTATTTGATTCCATTAAATGACCTATAAATTCCTTTTTTATTTGATTTCATTAAATGAGCTATAAAATCCTTCTTTTTTTCTTGATTTCATTTAAGTACATATAAAATCCACATTCTATTTTATATTCATTTTTACTAATTCCTCGACTAATAAAAGGGTCAAGAGCCACTCAAGATAGTGGCCTACTGAATGAAGGTCGTTGTATGAACATAGGTTTAGGCTTATGAAATGCCAAACTCTTTTTAATATGGCTAACAGGTAATGAATCTAAGTTGCTTGAGTGCAAGAATGCATTTTAAAACCTTTTCCCCTTTACAATTCTGTTGCTAAACATTATCACTTGTTTTTATTTTTATTTCTTTCAAGGATCTTCAGAATACACCCACGGTGCCTAAGCCTCCTGTTACTCTCCGATTGGTTGTGCCAGCAAGCCAATGTGGCTCTTTAATTGGAAAGGGAGGGTCAAAAATTAAAGAAATTAGAGAAGTAAGTCAAGTTCCAACCTTGGATTTTCCTTTTTATGTTCAACAAAATAAAACGATTTTTAAAAAATCCTACTTCAAGGAAAATGTAATTTAGTATACTACAAGTATTTAGTTATATGATTTTTACATTTATGCTTTTATATGACAATATATATTTATGTTGTCAAAGTCATAACACACACACACACACACACACAAACACACACATATATATATATATATATATATATATATATATATATACCGGGTGTAACAGCAAAATTGTCCAATTGTTAGATTAAGCCCTGAACCATTATATCTTAGAAATGATTAAAGATATCTTACTGGTATTTTCTGAGGTTTTTTATAATACTATTAGACTCTACATTGAGCAATAAGAATGTATAATTACTCTCCAAGCTTAACAAAAGAATAGTGATGAAATTGATCATAAATGAAAATGATATGTTCATCATTAATTAATCATAGCTAAGGATCACAAGTTCATGAAAGATTGAAATTAAGATCAAATATATATATATATATATATATATATATATATATATATATATATATATTATTACAGGATCATTTTTCAACTTATTCAAGATGATCTTTGCCCACTCTAACCTTCTAACTTTCTGTCCTGGAGTAACACATTGCTCCACATGTTTCATGTATGATTTTATTTTTGAGTTTTTTTTTCACTGCTTTTGTACTGTAATAGCTGAAACTCCTCTCACACATGCCAAACTTTTTATGGATTGAGTTGGATCTTTTCTAATTGACCTCTTTACCTCTAAGTTGAAATGATGATCCCTCTTCCTGCTGGGACCTCCTGATCCAGTTGTCCTTTCTACTGTTCCCTCTTTTTTAAACTTATTCACCATTCTTTTGATGGTTCTTGAACTTTGAAAGTTCATGGACTTTGAAGATGGAAGCCAGAGTATGAATGTTGTTACCATTACTGAAAGTCTGAATGATCTTTTTCCTCTCACCATTGCCCATTTGGGTAGACAGTGGGTCTGACACAAAGTAATTTTAACCTGCTCTCTTTTTAGCTGAATAATTCGAAGGGTTACAAAAAATGGTATCAAGATGACTCAATGTCTTATCTAAAAACCTGGAAAAAAGAAACTCAATTAGTCCAGTGATATTTTAGATATTAAGCATTTTGTGGGATGGACAATTATGCTGTTACATGATTTGGCTAATTTTACTGTTACAACTGGTATGGTTTGTTTGTCATCATATAATATATATATCTTAGTGGCTTTATTACCTTGCTTACGATGAAATGATAGAAAAGAAAACTTTGGCAAATAAATTATATTTTACCTTCTGAAAAAAAACTACTGTATATATTCAAGTATCATGAGGCTTTTGAAGACCTAATTTTGAAGCTAATTTTAAGGGGGTCACATTATACATGAGATATGAAATTAGTGTATGCCATTGAACAAACTCTATAACTATTTACTGTTATCAAAAAGTACAGCAGTATTTAAAATAAACATCACCCATTACAGGAGTATATACGGTATGTTACGGTATTATCATAATATGTAGTAATTCTTGGGGGATCAGTTTATTAATTCATAATAATACAAAACCGGTCCCCCACTTTATGTCCAATAGAAACTTTAATTACCTTATATAGACTTTTGAAGATCTAATTTTGAAGCTAATTTTCAGGGGGTTGAATGATACATGAGATAAAAAAATAGCCTATGTACTGCTGATCCTGACTACACCACTGAGCAAACTATATTTACTGTAGTCAAATTAGCTTCAAAATTAGGTCTTCAAAGGTCGCATGATAACTAAATATAATTAATAATCTAAGGAAGGGATGGTAAAAAAGTGGGGGGGGTCAGTTTTGTATTGTTCTTTAGTACTAAACAGATCTCCCATTTCTTGGCCATACTAGATTCATAGATGAAATTCCAAAACATCTTTATAGGTAATCAAATGAAAGGATGATAGAAAGTGAGGGATCAGTTTTGTATTGTTCTTTAGTACTAAACAGATCTCCCATTTCTTGGCCATAGTAGATTCATAGATGAAATTCCAAAACATCCTTATAGGTAATCAAATGAAAGGATAATAGAAAGTGAGGGATCAGTTTTGTATTGTTCTTTAGTATTAGACTCATCCCCCAATTTTTGGCCATTGTATATGCTATCCATTTCTATAATCTAAGCAGGATTTAAGTAATTCCCAAAAAAATATTCTAATAGGTTAATTTGTTATAACTACTGTACAGACTCGCGTATCATGCAACTTTTGAACACCTAATTTTGAAGCTAATTTTAAGGGTGTCGCACTATACACGAGATATAAAATTAGTTTATGTGCAGCTGGCTCTGGCTATGCCATTGGCCAAACTATATATCCGTTTACTGTAACCAAAAAGTACAGCTATATCTAAAATAAACATCGCCCGTTACACAAGTATATACAGTATGTTGCCAATTATAATAATATGTAGTTCCTGGGGGATCAGATTATTACTTTACGACAATAGAAAACCGGACCCCCACTTTATGTCCAATGGAAACAGGACTGCTTAAATGCAATCTTCAGGTCATGCACACACACACACACACACACACACATATAATATACTGCATGTACTTGAGTATCATGTGACTTTTCAAGACCTAATTTTAAGGGGGTTGCATCATAGACAAAATATAACATTATCATATGTACTGCTGACCCTGGCTATGTCGTTGACCAAACTATATATCTTTTTACTGTAGTCAAATTAGCTTCAAAATTAGGTCTTCAAAGGTCGCATGATAACTAAAAATATCCTTATAGATAATCTAAGGAAGGGATGGTAAAAAGTGGGGGATCAGTTTTGTATTGTTCTTTAGTACTAAACACATCCCCCATTTCTTGATCATAATACATTCATAGATCAAATTCCAAAACATCTTTATAGGTAATCAAATGAAAGGATGATAGAAAGTGAGGGATCAGTTTTGTATTTTTCTTCAGTACTAAACAGATCTCCCATTTCTTGGCCATAGTAGATTCATAGATGAAATTCCAAAACATCTTTATAGGTAATCAAATGAAAGGATGATAGAAAGTGAGGGATCAGTTTTGTATTGTTCTTCAGTACTAAACAGATCTCCCATTTCTTGGCCATAGTAGATTCATAGATGAAATTCCAAAACATCTTTATAGGTAATCAAATGAAAGGATGATAGAAGTGAGGGATCAGTTTTATATTGTTCTTTTGTACTAAACAGATCTCCCATTTCTTGGCCATAGTAGATTCATAGATGAAATTCCAAAACATCTTTATAGGTAATCAAATGAAAGGATGATAGAAAGTGAGGGATCAGTTTTGTATTGTTCTTCAGTACTAAACAGATCTCCCATTTCTTGGCCATAGTAGATTCATAGATGAAATTCCAAAACATCTTTATAGGTAATCAAATGAAAGGATGATAGAAAGTGAGGGATCAGTTTTGTATTGTTCTTCAGTACTAAACAGATCTCCCATTTCTTGGCCATAGTAGATTCATAGATGAAATTCCAAAACATCTTTATAGGTAATCAAATGAAAGGATGATAGAAAGTGAGGGATCAGTTTTGTATTGTTTTTCAGTACTAAACAGATCTCCCATTTCTTGGCCATAGTAGATTCATAGATGAAATTCCAAAACATCTTTATAGGTAATCAAATGAAAGGATGATAGAAAGTGAGGGATCAGTTTTGTATTGTTCTTCAGTGCTAAACAGATCTCCCATTTCTTGGCCATAGTAGATTCATAGTTGAAATTCCAAAACATCTTTATAGGTAATCAAATGAAAGGATGATAGAAGTGAGGGATCAGTTTTATATTGTTCTTTTGTACTAAACAGATCTCCCATTTCTTGGCCATAGTAGATTCATAGATGAAATTCCAAAACATCTTTATAGGTAATCAAATGAAAGGATGATAGAAAGTGAGGGATCAGTTTTGTATTGTTCTTCAGTACTAAACAGATCTCCCATTTCTTGGCCATAGTAGATTCATAGATGAAATTCCAAAACATCTTTATAGGTAATCAAATGAAAGGATGATAGAAAGTGAGGGATCAGTTTTATATTGTTCTTCAGTACTAAACAGATCTCCCATTTCTTGGCCATAGTAGATTCATAGATGAAATTCCAAAACATCTTTATAGGTAATCAAATGAAAGGATGATAGAAAGTGAGGGATCAGTTTTGTATTGTTTTTCAGTACTAAACAGATCTCCCATTTCTTGGCCATAGTAGATTCATAGATGAAATTCCAAAACATCTTTATAGGTAATCAAATGAAAGGATGATAGAAAGTGAGGGATCAGTTTTGTATTGTTCTTCAGTGCTAAACAGATCTCCCATTTCTTGGCCATAGTAGATTCATAGATGAAATTCCAAAACATCTTTATAGGTAATCAAATGAAAGGATGATAGAAAGTGAGGGATCAGTTTTGTATTGTTCTTTAGTACTAAACAGATCTCCCATTTCTTGGCCATAGTAGATTCATAGATGAAATTCCAAAACATCTTTATAGGTAATCAAATGAAAGGATTATAGAAAGTGAGGGATCAGTTTTGTATTGTTCTTTAGTACTAAACAGATCTCCCATTTCTTGGCCATAGTAGATTCATAGATGAAATTCCAAAACATCTTTATAGGTAATCAAATGAAAGGATTATAGAAAGTGAGGGATCAGCTACGTTGTTGACCAAACTATATATCTATTTACTGTAGATTAGATTCAAAATTAGGTCTTCAGGGGTCACTTGATACATAAGTATATACAGTAACTTGAAACTGGACCTTTTGGAAATTGAAATTGTAATTGTATTAACAAAAGGAAAAAAACACACAAGAAATATTTGAGCATTCAAAACATGATGGAATAATAATAATAAATGTTTATTAAAATGATTTCTCAATTTCATTTCCAAGAAATATTCTTAGAGTTGATACAAGATTCCAAAAGTGACTAACCTATTTTCTTTTGCACAGAGCACAGGTGCCTCTATTCAGGTAGCCAGTGAAATGCTTCCCAATTCTACCGAACGGGCTGTGACAATATCAGGGACAGCAGATGCCATTATACAATGTATTCAGAGCATCTGCTCTATCATGTTGGAAGTGAGTAATTCAATCTTTTGATTATTTTAATGAGTATCTTCATCATTATTGTTTTCACCTTGACAAAAGAGAGTCAAACTGGGGACTACTTTACAAAGCCATATCCTCCTTGAATCAGTTTAAACTGACGTCTACTTTTTTTTCACCAATATATTGTGACTGTTTTGTCTATATTTCTGAGATGAGGTATTATGTACGGTATTTACATTAGTCGGACTATTGTCCTCATCTTTGTCGCCATATTTGTCACAACGTTTCGCCCGTTGTACGCTCCGGCCTTCTTCAGGAGATAACTGATAACTGACATCCATCAAACATGGCTCGTGGAACTGGAACAGTCTACCCCAGTGATTGAAATAAAGGGTTCAGTTCGAAATTCCAACCACCTGAAGAAGGCCGACTAATGTAAATACTGTGACTGTTTTGTTTAAAGTTTGTATTTTTTTTTTGATTCCAGCTTAAAACGTGGCAATTTCCCAACAAATTTCAGTGAAATTTTTAATTTTGAAATTATAGTTTAGAGATATAAGCACAAAAGACTTCAGATGATCCGATATCCGTCTGGTATCAGCTTAAACTTATCTCTTCTTTTTACAACATATTAATTTGCTTAATGGTTCATATTGTATATCAGCTGAAAACTAATTATAGTTTATATATATATATATCAAGAACAATTTTGGAGGAAATATGTATGACAAAGTGGAAAAGTTTTCATGGGATGCATCAATGAAGTCCTAAGAGACAAAACATATCACACACTTGTCATCCATACATATATATATATATATATATATATATATATATATATATATATATATAAATATAAAAGTGAACATAGAAGTCAACACTTAGAGCCGACAGTCTGTTTTCAGAGTTCCCTGATGATTGCACTAGCATGAAACAGACTGTCGCCTCTAAGTGTTGACTTCTATGTTCACTTTTATATTTACACACGCTCTATCTCTGATATTGAGCACTTTATCCCATAAATATAGCCCACTTTAAGACTATATTTCTTCATATATATATATATGTATATAAATTCTTGAAGCCTTCTCTATCAAAATCAACCAACCAACACTCAACAAAGTTTTTTTACAAATATAGCAACAACATATTACAGTGCATATAACATGTTGTGCCATTTTACATTTCTACCAATTTCTGGTCAGCTTCCTTATATTGAAACACTTGTTTTGCCAAAATTTCCATAGCTACAATGAATGAATTTGAAAAAAAATATAACAGAGCACGTTCATGCGTGGTTTTAAAAATCACTATCACAATGGAATGCCGAATTTATTGCAATTATAATAAATTTATCGTTGTAATTTACCCCTGAAGATGACCTTAGAAAAAAGGTCGAAAGTACTTGGATTAAAAAAACAAAAACTATGGTGCCTTCCTTGATGAATTTCATCTGAACATCAAGAAAATGATTAGAGAATTGGAAAGATAAGCATAAAAATAAGTAGACACAATATTCTGTATTATGCAAAGAAACATATTTGAATGAAGATATACTGCCTAAATCTCTCTCTCTCTCTCTCTCTCTATATATATATATATATATATATATATATATATATATATAGTCATCCACAGATAGACTGTTTCACTTTATCATCTGTGAGCTAGACATCTGATTGCTTCAAGCCGGGATTGAAGAAACCTGACTGATTTGGCATCAGTCAGAAATTCTACCCTCAAACTACCATCGCATGGCAGAGCAGAAGGGAAATTTTAATGTTTTTACTATACAAAAGACGTCGGTAGGTAGGAGAGCTCAATTCAAGTAGAAGAGCATTGCATTAGCAGCAGCAACCACTGTTTATAAAATCACCCCTCAACTGAATTATTTCACGTGCATATATATATATATATATATATATATATATATATATATATGGAAAAATAGGATATTGTTTAAATAAAATAAATAGATTAATCAAAATATTTTAATAAAGGAGTGTACACTCTATACAAACAGGATAGGATTTGGGAGAATATTTATACGGCAAAATATACAAAAAGACAGACGACAGGATTTTCCCCAACTTCCAAACAGGATATGTTCCTGGGTTTTGTCTATTGCGATGTTGATAAGAATAAATATATTTATATTTTATTTCTAAAACTGTATTTATTTCATTCCTGTCACTCTCTTTCTGGGTGGTGCTGATGTTGCTTAAGGAAAATTAACACTAACCTAAAGTTGTTAACACAAAAGTTATTTGAACAGTTTTAGTTGATTTGAACAAAAAATATTCTATAAATGTTATCCACTTACTAACAACACTTGTTAATTTATTTGCTTCTAACATATTCTCATGTCTTAGAACTTGTGCATTCCTTTAGTCATTCACTTTGAACCAGTCACGCTGCTACTGCTTACCGCCTAAGTAAACAATTTTAAAGCCCAAATTCTAATTTTAGAAGTTACAGCATGGCATCTTTCGAATATCTGTGTCTCTGAAAATTCATATTCTCTAACACCATAATACTCTGTTAAATCTAAGTGTTGTTTTTATGTTTTACAATGATTTTCACCCTGTACAAGGCCCAAGAGCCACTCAAGGTAGTGGGTTACAGAGTAAGAGGTCCAATGTATGGGGATATGTGGGAAAGATTAACAGGTTTATATAGTAGTTATCGAAAAAGCCTTTATTTATTTATCATCTCTCAGTTGCGTCTCTGTCTTAGGGCAGAATGCACTCAGGGGTGACTCTGTCAAAGGACAGAGTTGCAACTGAGAAAAATTATACTGAGAGGTGCCCAGCCATGGGGGACAGCTGCCTGAGGCGGCACCCTCTCATTGCACCAGAGAGAGAGAGATTGGTGCTCACTCTGAGGCCAGCGCAGCTGAAGGTTGCAGCGGCTGTGAGCAGTTTTTGTTCCTTGCTCAGGTGTACACGCTCAGGTGCCCACCTTAAAAAAAGACCTTGTGTCACAACTCGTCTTAGTGGGGAGACAGAGTAAATATCTAGTTATTGAAGAAGCCTTTATTTATTTATCATCTCTCAGTTGCGTCTCTGTCTTTGGGCAGAATGCACTCAGGGGCGACTCCGTCAAAAGACTGAGAAAAATTATACTGAGCGGTGCCCAGCTGTGGGGAAAAGCTGCCTGAGGCCGTGCCCTCTGTTTGAACCAGAGATAGGGATCAGTGCTCGCACCAAGGCCACCGCAACCAACGGTTGGGGGAACTGTGTGCAATTTTTGTTCTTTGTCTGGGTATACACACTCAGGTGCCCACCTTAATAAAAGACCTTGTGTCACAACTCGTCTTAGTGGGGAGATGGAGTAAATACCTAGCTATTGAAGAAGCATCCTCTTGGGAGTTGGTTCCACAATGCAGCGATTTGTTTGAAGAATCTGTTCAAGTGGAATTATCATCAATGGAATACAAAAAAGACGAGGGTCGTTCATTACAATGTGTGTGACATGGCAGGTCTTAGCCTTGAACGTTAGAACTGGTAGAAATAAAGAATGTACTTCATCTGAAGAGTTTCCATGGAAATTGTGATAGAACAGCAAGGGGCTTGCAATGTTTTGCCTGTGGCAAAAGGACTGTAGGATGGTAAACAATTCATCACCCACAAGGCAGTGTAGATGCTTTTAGACTAGAAAGTGAAGATTGGGTATCTCTTTCCCTTATATGCAGAAGTACTCCATTTTCGGCTTGTTCTGGCTCTAGTAAAAGTAAAGGAGAACAAGAGAAGTCAGGTACTTACTGGATTGGTATAGGTAACAGACCTTTTTTTTCCAGTATCTTTAGTGATATATCGACGCATTCCACTTGAGGTATAGGTTGAGCTAAAGTCTCACTAGATGCTCAAGGCATGGAGCCTCTCTGAAAGAACACCTGTTCATCGCAATAGGTAACAATTAAGGATTCCCTCAGTGATGATGGAACTTCAATAGTTTAGTTTTCAGGGTCAGTTTTCTCCCCACTGAGCTGGACACCTCCTGCCCATATATGGCAGTAGTACTCCATTTTTGGCCTGATCTGGTTCTTGTAAAGGTAGATGATAGCACAAGGAGTCATGTACTTACTGGAGAAGTACAGAGAACTGAGCAGTCTTCCATCCTCTTTAGCAAAGTATGAGTCCTAATAGGTGATCAAGGCACAGGCCCTCCCTGAGCAGACATCTGTTAATTGTGATTGGTCATAATTCTGGATCTAATTGTCAATTCCTTAAAGTAATCTAATGAAAAGATAATAGAAAGTGAGGGATCAGTTTTGTATTGTTCTTTAGTACTAAACACATCTCCCATTTCTTGGCCATACTAGATTCATAAAGGAAATTCCAAAACATCCTTAAAGTAATCTAATGAAAAGATAATAGAAAGTGAGGGATCAGTTTTGTATTGTTCTTTAGTACTAAACACATCTCCCATTTCTTGGCCATACTAGATTCATAAAGGAAATTCCAAAACATCCTTAAAGTAATCTAATGAAAAGATAATAGAAAGTGAGGGATCAGTTTTGTATTGTTCTTTAGTACTAAACACATCTCCCATTTCTTGGCCATACTAGATTCATAAAGGAAATTCCAAAACATCCTTAAAGTAATCTAATGAAAAGATAATAGAAAGTGAGGGATCAGTTTTGTATTGTTCTTTAGTACTAAACACATCTCCCATTTCTTGGCCATACTAGATTCATAAAGGAAATTCCAAAACATCCTTAAAGTAATCTAATGAAAAGATAATAGAAAGTGAGGGATCAGTTTTGTATTGTTCTTTAGTATTAAACTCACCCCCCCATTTTTTGGCCACTGTATATGCTATCCATTTCTATAATCTAAACAGGATTTAAGTAACTTGCAAAAAATATTCTTATAGGTTGGTTTGTTATATATACTTGTGTATCATGCGACTTTTGAAGAACTAATTTTGAAGCTAGTTTTAAGGAGGTCGAATCATACACAAGATATAAAATTAGCAAATGTATTGCTGGCCCTGGCTATGCCATTGACCAAACTATTTGCTTTTGGGGCCACTGAATGTGACCAGCCAGTTTTCTTCCCACTGAGCTGTTAGAGCTCAATCAGAAGAGAGATCAGCTGCCAAGCTCTCATTATCTAGAATTTTTAAAGTTTCCACCAAAGAAAAACAAAATTTATCTAATTTTTTGAGGCTCCTGCAGATTATGAAATTCTGTGATATGGTTCATTTAGCTGATACTTACCTAAATCTATTGGGATGTATTCAAACAGAAGCAAAGAAATGAGTACTGAACTGCTATATAATATCAGTCCCCTTATATGGTAGTAAATGCTGGACAATCTCATCACAGAAGATGAAGAAACATGGTTGTACAGAAGGATGCTGAGAATATCATAGACAGAACCTGTGAGCAACTACAAAGTTTTAAATTGGTTGACTGAGTTGTTTTCTATGCTTTATCAACCCTTTGCAGGTTATTTAAAGGTAGAAAATATTTTCAGATTGTAAGAATAAGCTAACAATGATTTACTAAGTCCTACTAATTAACCCATATCTGGAGAGAAGAGGTGGATTCATGCCTTTCTCAAGGGTTTTTGCAAACAAGTGAATATAATGAACCTGACTGAAATTGGAACTCAGCTCTCCAATTTCCAATTCCAAGCCGTTATCCATTACACTACCCACCCATCCATCCATCCAAGCTTACAGGACCTGGTATTTTCAATTGGTTACCCATCTAGTTACTGACCAGGCATAATGTTGCTTAACTTTGGTGATCATATGAGAACCAGTGTTTCAAGTGATATGGCCATAGGACAACAATACAATTATTGTCCGCATATAAATAATGTTCGATCTGACTTGTATAGAAATCATGCATTTGGCTAGGATAAAATAATTTTTACCAAACCTAATATTGAAAGAGATGATTGCTTTATTGATTAGTTGATTTGTTTTTTACGGATTATCAACCCTTTGCAGGTTATCAAAAGGTAGAAAATATTTTTAGATTATAAGAATTTTTTTTTTAGATAATAATGATTTAGTGATACAAGTCTTAATAATTTACCCATAGATGACAGGAGAAAGGGTGCATTCATGCCTTTCTCAAGGTTATTTCCATGTAATTGAACATAATGAACCTGACTGGAATTGGAACTCAGCTTTCTGGCAAAGTTTTAGAGAAAATGAAAGCAAAAAGGACACTTACCGTATTATCTGGCTTACAAGACACTTTTTCCCCTAAAAAATACCTTGTAAAATATGTGGCCATCTTCCAAGACAAATGTAAGGCAATGCCCAAGTTCAAGTAAGCTTGGATGGTCACCTAATTGGCTTGACTGATAGGCATGTGGATTTGTACATTGGGTCATTACAGTATAATGTTAGCTATCTATCTAATATGATGTCACCTCAGTACTTAGCTGTTACAAGTATTTCCAAGACTATAAACCTTCCTGGAGGTGAGCCACAAGCTTAAACATGCTCCGTTTACTAGGAGTGGTAGAAGCCTTTCTGCTCTTGACTAGCATGTCATTGGCATGCAAACAAAATCGGACAAGTGATTAATGTGTAATTGTTTACATTAATCACTTGACCGATTTTGTTTGTAAGGCAATGACATATTGCCTCATTCGCAACATTTCAGGGTTTTTCGTCAGCCGGCAACACGTTCATCTCCATAGGGATCCGGGAGTGGCACAAAAACAGCTAACCAGTGTCTGTGTACAACCAAGGCTATGGACTTCCTTCCATCCAAAATTACATCAGTTGTTGGCAGCATCTTGATTCTTTGGGAGCAATTTTACACTGATGACTTTTGTGGTGCAAGTATGTGAGGGAAGCATGGTGAATGTGTTGCTGTATGAGAATGATTTTTTTTTTATTGAAATTTATTTCCAATATTAGGGAGCATCTTCGAAGCCACAGTGTCTTTTAAGCCGGAAAATACGGTGTATTTAAGATCAAGAAGAGATAATCAGGAAGGTATATAATGAGGGCTTGGTAAATTAGATACTCTTAAGACATATTGTAGTCAAGAGGGAGAGAGGAAGACAATGCCCAACCTACTTAGTGAGCGAGAGTAAATGGATGGCGGAACAAAGTTTAGCAGATATAATGAAAAGAAAAATTATTAAGAGCTACAAATGACAGGAAATTTTAAAGACCCATGATCGAAAAAAATGAAAAGAAAAAATTATTAAGAGCTACAAATGACAGGAAATTTTAAAGACCCATGATCGAAAAAAATGAAAAGAAAAAATTATTAAGAGCTACAAATGACAGGAAATTTTAAAGACCCATGATCGAAAAAAATGAAAAGAAAAAATTATTAAGAGCTACAAATGACAGGAAATTTTAAAGACCCATGATCGAAAAAAATGAAAAGAAAAAATTATTAAGAGCTACAAATGACAGGAAATTTTAAAGACCCATGATCGAAAAAAATGAAAAGAAAAAATTATTAAGAGCTACAAATGACAGGAAATTTTAAAGACCCATGATCGAAAAAAATGAAAAGAAAAAATTATTAAGAGCTACAAATGACAGGAAATTGTTGGGACAAGCCGCAGAAGAATAGGGTATTTTTTAAGTAATCTAGTATTATTTTTTTGTTTTTGTAGATTTTATTTCAGTAATGTTATTGAGTTCTTTTGTGCTTGTAGAAAACCAGTATCTGTTGTTAATGAGAGCAGTGGAAACAACTTGATTCTTTTATTAACTTATAAATGTTTAATTTTATTAATTAATAAATTATTAATTAATTATTATTAATTTTCAATGAATTGACTGCTGATTATAATTCTTTTCTTGCATTTGTAAAACACATTTGATATTTGTTTATTTAAGAAACGGAAATGTACTTTGTTGTATTATTTTGCAATTACTGACTTTCATTTTAATTTATTTTTCTTCTCACCCAAATGATAATTCTGTTTTTTTCTATTTGCTTTATTTAAATCTTCATTTCATTTTTCAGAAACTCAGATTGCTTTGTGTCTTATTGCATTTCATGATACATGATTTCTTTCAAAATGCTTTTATTACTAAAAGAAAAAAAAAATTAAAATTGATTTTGTTTTATTTTTTCCTCTTTTTATGACAGTGATTGCCACTCTTTTTTTTTTTTTTTTAATTTTTCGGAGGTTATTTAGACCAAAAATTGGCAAATTGAAACAGTTGGAATTTTTTTTTTCAACACACTACAATTCTAAAATATACGTTTTTCTGTAAGAAAATCTTGAAGAATGACTTTCTAAAATATGGTGAAAAGTCCACATAGGCTTAAAAACAAATGAATATTTCTGTAAACTATAGTTTTACATTACTTCATTCAGATTATTGTCCTCATCTTTGTTGTTTTTATCACAATGTTTTGGCCATTATGCGCTATATTTGAGTTGCTTATAAAGGAAGAAGGACAGCAGCAGCAGCTGTATCATAGGGGAAGTTAGTAAATATTAGTAGCTGGGATCTGTTGAGTACAACTCAGACTCACACCAGAAGTACCGACCTTCCAATGGTAGCAATCACTAAGGGATTGACTTGTCACCACCTTGTGCATAACTGTTACCTTTATTCTTATTGTACTTATTTTTACAATAAACCCTTACTTATTATAACTACCTTGTTTTTCAAGTATATATTCCTATTAGCATGGAATATAATATACAATTATGCACAATAAATGGATCCTATGCGATATAGAAGAAGAATTCAACTAGAAAAATTAAAACTAAATACAATGTATCTAAATACAAATTAGAGACATGTCGTAATAGATCATTCCATCTTAAATAATTAGAGACATGTCATAATAGATCATTCCATCTTAAATAATTAGAGACCTGTCGTAATAGATCATTCCATCTTAAATAATTAGAGACCTGTCGTAATAGATCATTCCATCTAAAATAAATCTAAAATAAATCAACAACGTTTTGCGGCAATTTTTAACATCAGCTTCATATTTTTCTTGCTAAAAAGCTGAATAATTTTAACACATTCAACATCAGGCATAAAAAGTAGTAAATTTTATATCTGTCTATATTTCTGAGATGAGGTAGTGTGTACACTATTTACATTATTCGGACTATTGTCCATATCTTTATTACAACGTTTCGGCTGTTGTACGCTCCAACCTTCCTCAGGTGGTTGGAATGTCGAACTGAACCCTTTATTTTTCTCGCTGGGGTAGACTGTTTTAGTTCCATGTGCCATGTTTAATGGATGTCAGTTATTAGCTATCTCCTGTTAATTCCCCCCTCCAAGTTCTCTACTGCCTTAACCAGGTATTGAACTCACACTCTTTGGATTCTGTCACTGGATCTAACCAATGCCTTTATCCACTGTGCCATGTGTACTTGAGTAAATTTTATATAGTGTTTCCTTGAGACTTAGCATAAGCAAAACAAATTCACAGATTTGAACAACAAAAAGACCTCAGAATGGCACAAAATCCACAAAAATTTTTATCTTTTAATAGTCATTTGTGTTCTATTTAATTTGTAATTCAAATCTACAACTCAACCATTCACCCTTGCATTGAGTATTGCTGTCATATATGGTCCAGAGCCCCTACTGTTTGTCTCGGGGTTCTTGATAAGATCCAGAAACGAGTATGCAATGTAATTGGCCCTGATCTGTCATCTCGTCTGCATTTGCTCTCTCACAGATGCACCGTCGCCTCGCTCTGTCTTTTTTACAAGTACTTTCACAGTAATTGCTCCAATGAGCTGCTTTTGCTGGTTCCCAGGCTTCATGAATTCAAGCGTCCTACGAGGCTGGCATCCCGCTCCCACCTTTTCACTGTTGAAACTGTTAAATGTAGTCTCTTCTACTCCAATAGCTTCATGTCTCGCATCTCTCACCTGTGGAACTCCCTCCCTTATTCCTGTTTCCCTGACAACTATAATCTCCAACTATTCAAATGTAACGTCAACCGACATCTCCAGTTGCCTTGATCTATCCACTATCCCTTCTCCGCATCCTATCCTGTTTCACTCCTATCTGCTCTCGCTCCAAATCTTCTGTATCCTCTTGCCTTGATCTATCCACTATCCTTCTCCACATCCTTTCGTCTAACACTCCTATCTGCTCTCGCTCCAAATCTTCTGTAACCCCTTGCCTTGATCTATCCACTATCCTTCTCCACATCCTTTCGTCTAACACTCCTATCTGCTCTCGCTCCAAATCTTCTGTAACTCCTTGCATGCTAGTGGCTTCCAGCCTTGCTTGGGATGAAAAGCTTAAAAAAAAAATACATGTGGGTAGAAAAAAAGCAAATGTTGATAAGATAGCAAGGTTCACAAAGCACTGCCTGAGGCCCCCAATCAGACTTGGGCCCCTCAGTCAGGGGTTTGTGGGTAGTATGCACTGACACTGTATTTATTTCAGGAAGGCTTCTTTTAGAATTTGCTATAAATGATCACCAACTTTATTTATTTGCAGGTTTCTTCATTTTTGAGAATTTTTCTTGTAATTTTATTAGTAAAAATTGAAAAACTGATGGAATTTTTTTCAGATTTTCAGATTCGGATCTACTTGGATTTGCATAGTATTACAAATGTAGTTTGTTTGCTTGTATGTAAATATGTGGGTGGGTCAATATGTGGGTGGGTCACTAACCCTGCAGCCTGATATTTACTAGCTGAATTTTGCTCTGCTGTTTCTACAATATATTGCTTGATTGAATTAAGTGCATTGACAAGAGATTGTTGAAAATAAAAATATTTCTTAGCTTGAAGAATTATTGATGAACTGAAGGTGGATCAATAAATCAGTAACCTGTCATGTAATTAGCTAATTTTGATTGGAATTTTCACTGTATACGATTTGAATGATGTGATCAATATTCATCATTGAATTAAGTGCATTGACAAAGAAGAAGAGTATACTAAAGAATAAGCACTTGTGTAAAATAAATGCCTTTCTCATAATTTGTCTACGGATCTACTGATGTACTTACATAAAAGATAACGATAAGGGTAATATTAGCAGTTTTCTTATAAGGAAACATTAGGTATTTATTGACTTAATTCTCAGTGCTTAAAAAATGATTGAAAAAATAGAGATATCAGAATCAGGCAGGCAAGGAAATTTAACCCAACTCTCTGGTACATGTTTTAACAGACAACAGAAAATGTGAGATAGAAAAATGTGCATGCAATGGAGTAGTGAATTATGCCTTCCAAAAGCTAAGCAAAATATTAAGAAACAGGAAAATTTCATTAGAAACAAAGAAAAGTTTGCTGAACTGCTATATAATATCAATCCTCTTATTTGATATCAAATGCAAGACAATTTCCTCACAGATCAAGAGGAGACAACAGAAATTTTGTTCTACAGAAGGATGATGAGAATACCATCGCCAGATCATGTAAGCAATGAGGAAGTTTTAAGGACAATAGAAACAGAAAATTGAAGCAGAAACCAGTCAAAATGTCTGAGGTACAAAATGAGGAAAGGAGGCTTGGAAAATTTGACACTCACAGAACATACTGAAGGCAAGAGGGATAGAGGAAAACAGTGTTTAACCGATGTAACAAGTTTTTGTGAATGGATGACAGGAGAGAGACTGGGAGGGATATTAAAATGACATACAATACTTACAACTTACAAAAGATAGGAAGTTGTGGAGAGCCATGAAGAGACCTGGCACATAGAAGAAGAAGAAGGAGAAGAAGAAGAAGCATTTTAGTGACAAGTTTTATCAAGGACATTAGGTGGGAGCGGAATGTAAGCAACTTGAATTTGTTTAGCAATTTTGTTTTCAAAGAAATGAGTTTTCACATTTGTCAAAGACTGTGAGTTCTACCCTACTGTAAGAACGGCTTCAAGTCTAAGATTTTACATCCTGCCTGCTAAGAGGCTTCAAGTGGAACAAAATCATTGACCTTCTGATTAGCACGGGGGAAACTGTGACTATCCATAAATAATAGGCACAGATAAAATGACCTTCAATAGTTATTGTTAGAAATGTGTACCCTCTAGATACGTTCAGAAATACTGATTTTATTTTTTATACAAGTGGCACTGAAATGCTTTAGGTTTGACCCACTTCTCCAAAATAAACCAAATAAGCAGTCAGATTTTTTTTTTTTTTATAGAATGCATTTTTCATGGTGATATTATAAAAGGTACTCATTTTTAAAATTTTTGATTTTTTTTACTAAGGTTGTAAAAATTAGTTTTTAAATGCAAATATATGCACTATATACAAGACATACAATGTAAGACACCTTAAACAGGGCCAATACATTAAAGTAAACAAATAAAATAAACAACCCCAATAAGCAACAAATAATAAAAAAGCAAATAAACAAATTAACAAACAGATTTTTCTGTTAATTCACCTCAAATAATGTAAAGTTACTTATTGCAAATATATAATTCACCCCAAGAAATCAAAGTTTGTTTATAATTTTATTCAATTTTTGGCACTCTTTTGAAATTATAAATTTGAAATCAAATTTCGTTTAGCTTGCCTCGTAACAACTCCAACCCTCAGGAGGAAAAATTACCAAAAATCAATGAGTTATTCACATTTCGTAAGTGTGGATGATATTCAAGGTATTTACAATTAATTTATACAATAAAAAAACTGAAAAAAAAAATCTGTTTTTTGCTTGTTTATTAGGGTGAGCGTGAACATAGATCCACAGCATGTGAGTCGCCCATATTTGGAATGCTTGCAAAGATCAAGCCAACCGGAGTGCAATGGAAGGGCTTCGATCAGAGTGAATTTTATGCAAATATAAATTCTTTTTATTTTGGGGGGAAGTAACAGAAAAAATCTGTAGCCAGAAACAAGTGCATTTATTTCTTCTCAGCAGCCACTACAATAATTTGAAGTATAACCGCTACTGCCAAGCATTAACCTTGAGGTTAATACAAATATAACTTTCTATGCAGAATAGAATACCAATCCCATAGTAATGCATCATTCACCAGCACGTATGTCTTGAAGACTGTGTTCAATCAGGAAATAAACAGTCGCTACTCAGTGTTGACCTCAGTGTTCACTTTTATATTGAAATACACTGTCCCAGATATTGACATATACTTTTATCCATAAATATAGCATAACTTACGGACATATTTTTATATGCAAACTTAAAATTAAGCCTAAGTTAGTGTTTTTAAATCGTTTTATTTCTCATAATTTATTCATTTTATATATATATATATATATATATAGATATATATATATATATATATATATTGTCATGCAAAGACAGACTGTTTCGCTGTTTCACAGCTCTTCAGTGTGGCTAGACGTCCAGTTGCCTTTAGCTAGGATTGAAACCCGACTGAGTTTGCGTCAGTCAGAAATTCTACCACTAAGTCATCTATCTATCTCTCTCTCGATATATATATATATATATATATATATATATATATATATATATATATATATATAATATGGAGAAAACAACTGAAAAGTTGCAAATTAAAAAAAATTGAATGTTTTTTTTGTGAAAGTATTTATTTATATTTTTTTATATATATATATATAATTGATATTTCAGATTTGCCCCGATCTTTTGTCAGAAATAAATTAAATAACTGTATTCAGAAGTTTGTTTTCAAGTAGCTTCTCATTATGCTATATATATATATATATATATATATATAGCATATATAGATATCCATGTTATATATATATATATATATATAGATAGATGTGTGTGTGTGTGTAATGTATGTTTGGGCACCAACCTTTTTTCAAACATGATTCATTGAATATAACAAAGAAGGAAAATTTGAGGGCTTTTTAGGAGTTTTTCTAATTTTCTTTAATTTTTCTATTCGTTAGTGGGTAAGGGAGTGCCAAAACAGTCCATAGTGCCTTGTATCTTAAGTGCTCTTGGCCACTTCTTTAGATATTTTCAAGGGGTTTTGTTGTTAAGTGCTGCTAATTTCTTTACATGATTGTCTTTTTAAGATGTAACTGTGTGATATTAAGGACAATTTTTACACTCCCTTACGTCCTACCAAATGGAAAGTTTAAATGCATTAGGAAAACTTAATAAAAAGTCATAAAACTTTCCTTATCTATCATATTTAAACAATATATATATATATATATATATATATATATATATATATATTTACAAATATGTATATATTGACAAATATATATATATATATATATATATTTACAAATATGTATATATTGACAAATATATATATATATATATATATTTACAAATATGTATATATTGACAAATATATATATATATATATATTTACAAATATGTATATATTGACAAATATATATATATATATATATATTTACAAATATGTATATATTGACAAATATATATATATATATATATTTACAAATATGTATATATTGGCAAATATATATATATATATATATATTTACAAATATGTATATATTGACAAATATATATATATATATATATATTTACAAATATGTATATATTGGCAAATATATATATATATATATATATTTACAAATATGTATATATTGACAAATATATATATATATATATATATATATATATTTACAATTATGTATATATTGACAAATATATATATATTAAGACAAATCCAAAACTAATTATAATTTCTGTATACCCCACTCTATAACCTCTTTACCTATATTAATTATAATTTATAAACCTTAATTCGTACTGTAAGATCTCCCCCACCAACTCATTTTACATTAATTCATTACATCCTTTTATGTATATATTTTAAAGTTATTTTTAAACCCCCTTTTTATTCCCCTTTTAATTTTAAATTAATATCTCATTTTTCATATAACCCCAAATTAATGTCGTAAGGTTAATATTTTGGTTTAATTTTACAAAACTTTTTCCCTTTGAGGCAAATACCTTCCACCATTCCCTGACCCCTTCTCATGCCTTTTGTCTGGCTGAAATATTGAAATGGATAATAAATTCTGTATTAGTTTTTTTTTAGCAGCTGTCACAGTTTAATTTCTATTTCTGACATGAATTCAGTCGATAATGGCATTGATAAGACAGATGACCGATATCTTCGTCTGCCGAAATAGATTATTCCCCATATGAGGGGATTTTAGATTTTATTGTTTATTAAGTATTTACTCTGTTCGACATTCCAGCAACCTGAAGAAGGCCAGAGTGTACAACGGTCAAAAAGTTGTGATAAATATGGCGGCACAGATGAGGACAATAGTCCGAATAATGTAAATAGTGTACATAATACCTCATCTCAGAAATATAGACAGATACTGAAAGGCCGAAACGTAATAAATATGGCGACACAGATGAGGACAATAATCCGAATAATGTAAATAGTGTACATAATACATCATCTCAGAAATATAGACAGATACTGAAAGGCCGAAATATTGTAATAAATATGTCGACAAAGATGAGGACAATAGTCCGAATAATGTAAATAGTGTACATAATACCTCATCTCAGAAATATAGACAGATACTGAAAGGCCGAAACTTAATAAATATGGCGACACAGATGAGGACAATAATCCGAATAATGTAAATAGTGTACATAATACCTCATCTCAGAAATATAGACAGATACTGAAAGGCCGAAATATTGTAATAAATATGGCGACAAAGATGAGGACAATAGTCCAAATAATGTAAATAGTGTACATAATACCTCATCTCAGAAATATAGACAGATACTGAAAGGCCGAAATATTGTAATAAATATGGCGACAAAGATGAGGACAATAGTCCGAATAATGTAAATAGTGTACATAATACCTCATCTCAGAAATATAGACAGATACTGAAAGGCCGAAACGTAATAAATATGGCGACACAGATGAGGACAATAATCCGAATAATGTAAATAGTGTACATAATACCTCATCTCAGAAATATAGACAGATACTGAAAGGCCGAAATATTGTAATAAATATGGCGACAAAGATGAGGACAATAGTCCAAATAATGTAAATAGTGTACATAATACCTCATCTCAGAAATATAGACAGATACCTCATCTCAGATATATAGATAGAGAGATAATTGAATTTAGACAGCTATTAACTTAAATACACAAATTTTCTCATGATTTCTTTTAATAGAATACCAATCCTGCAGGCATTCTGTTTTTTGATGTTTCAAAAGCGTCAAAACGAATTATTTGATAAAATTAGTATTCTGGATGTTGTTTTGTCCAGTTGACCTTAAACCCAAGTCGAGGCTTGAAATACTAAACTCAGCTATTGAGTCAAACAAGACTTCCTTCTTATTTTCCTCTAAGTGCTTGAGTTAATCATCGTAAAAAGAAAAAGTTGTTAAGTTGTCTGACGTTAGTACTTAGCTTGTTTGCGATTGTTGGTCTCTAAAAAAACAAGGTCATATGTTTTCTCCTGTTCTTTTCAAATAACTAACTCTAAATACATTACTGATTCATGTTAGAATTCTGGCTTGATTAAATTATACTTCTAGTATTATTACCCTATTATAACTGTGCTTGTCCCTCCCATTGTCAGTTTGCACAACCGTGACGCCCTGCCAATACCTCATAGTTAATGGGGGCGGGGAGATGGAAATGACATATCAGAAGTGCTACTTGGTTTCAGTGAGAAAATGAAAGAAAGAAGGGAAGATGGAAGTGTTTAACATATCCTGAAAATACCTCATAAATAATAGACTCTTCCATTTTGATTGTATCGGAAAGACATATCAAAAATGCTACTTGGTTTCAGTAAGAAAGAATGAAAAAAAAAAAGAAAGCAAGGAAGATAGTAATGTTTAAAGTCTGTTTCAGTGAAATGGAAAAAGTTGTCAATTTTTAAAATCTTTTCATGATTATTATTGCAATATTTTATTAAAGTAGTTAAACTCCAATCTTTCACGTATGAAGGACCTGCCTTGCCTTAAATACCAGCTTTTGAAAATTCAGTTTCAATCCTAAACACTGGTACCGGTAAGAAGTAGATGGATATCTCGGCGATGTGACAAACACAATTGATTTAATTCTTGAGAATTAGAAAAATTTTGACAAATAAATTTCCCCAGGACCCACTTTTTGTTTCTCTTCCTTCCCCAGAGACGCCCTTTTGTTCCTCTTCCTTCCCCAGAGAACCCCTTTTGTTTCTCTTCCCCCCCCCCAGCCAGCAACCCCCATTTAAAAAATCTTTTTAAAACTTGTACTGATGTTAGCAAATAAAATGTTAATGAAAATGTATGAAATGTTAACAAATTTGGATTAGGTTCAGAATCCCCACCCCCGCCACTGCAAAATTTAAGAAAATATATTAAATAACCCCCATGAATGAAGCAAATAATATATTAAGTACACCAAGCTTAAATACAGCCAACGCTATTGAACAGAAGTACATAAGCTTAACTAATATTCAAATGTACTAATTAAATGAAATAAACAAATATTGCATCATACTTGATGCGATTGTACCAATCAGGCCAAATGACCTTCATAATAGTAAAATCTATTTTACAGTCAGAGGTCGAGAAAAGAGGATTGGTATGTCAAAATCAACTTGGAACAATTAAAAAAAGAGAAGGTGATGCTCAAGGTAGCATTAAGTAAATCTTTTCAAAATAAGTTAATACCTACTCGGATAGATATCACAAAGGCTTTTGGTTCTATTGATCAACAAGCTCATTGCCTTTCTTTCGTCTGAATACAACTTATATGTACACTAACGAAAATATAGCTCAGTGTCATTTTCACACTGACCATCATTTGAACCCCTTCACTATCATTGACTCACTAGAACACTTCACCGACCCTTAGGAGGTCACTCAAGCTTCATTTGATGACACCTGATGCACACAGAGATCTGTTTTTACATATATTCTTTTTTTAAAAGCTGTTAACTTTTTCATCTGTCTATATTTCTGAGATGAGATATTATGTGCACTTTTTACATTGCTCGGACTATTGTTCTCATCTTTGTTGCCATATTTATCACAACATATTGGCTGTTGTACGCTCCGGCCTACTTCAGGTGGTTGGAATGTCGAACTGAACCCTTTATTTTTCTCGCTGGGGTAGACTGTTCTAGTTCCATGTGCCATGTCTAATGGATGTCAGTTATCAGTTATCTCCTGTTAATTCCCCTCTCCAATTTCTCCACCGCCTTAACCAAGTATTGAACTCACACTCTTTGGGTCCTGTCACTGGATCTAACTAACGCCTTTATCCACTGTGCCATCTGTCCCCGGAGGAGATAGCTGATAACTTTAATAATTTAAAAAGCAGGATGATTTCTTACTTGTGATAATAAAGTTATCCGTTTAGACCAGGGGCGTATCAAACTTTTTTGACCAGAGACCCTCCTTTTGTTTCTCTTCCTTCCCCAGTGACCCCAATTTAAAGTATCTTTTAACCTTAAAACTCACACTGATGTTAGCAATTAAAATGTTAACTAAAATGTATCAAAAATTTCAAAAATTTTGTTCAGATTTAAAATGACACCCCCACCCTTATCAGGTTCAGAACCCCACCCCCAAAAAAACAATTAAAACAGGGCAAGCGATGCTCAATGCAGCATTAAATAAGTCTCGTCAAAATAAGTTAAAAGCGATTATCAAGCTCAGTACTTTTCTTTCATTGGCACAGAAGTATACAACATGTACACTAACAAAAATTTAGTTCATTTGCACACTGACTCACCCCCCTTCAGCCCCTTGACTATCATCAATCCTCTGGAACTCCTCACCAACCCATTAAGGGGTCACTCAAACCCCATTTGACGACCCTTGGTTTAAATAAAAATTCATTGAGGTTAAATTTTTTGTTTGCCCTTCAGTGATCCTAGGCAATAACTGCATCATAAATTTCCAGGAACCGATTCTATAAAAGCAGGTAATCTTTAGGAACTTATTCTACTTATTTTCTTTTCTATCTGAGAATGGAAACAAATCCCTTTATTGTATCAAAACGAATTAAAACCATTTTGATAATTTCATAGAAAGCATTCATTTAAGATATTTCCAGATTGAAATTTTATCATATTTCTGTCCAGAAGTATGATGCTTTTTGACCCCCCCCCCGCCCAAAAAACAATTAAAAAAGGGCAACCAATACACAATGCAGCATTTAATAAGTCTCATCAAAATAAGTTAAGAGCCACTTGGACAGATGTAACTAAAGTTTTTGATTCTGTTGATAATCGAACTCAGTACCTTTCTTTTGTTTACACCAAAGAATACAACATATATGTACGGCAACTAAAATTTAGCTCAGTGTCATTTGCACACTGACCCCCATTTGACCCCTTGACAATCACTGACTCACTGGAACACTTCACAGACCCTTAGGAGGTCACTCAGGCTCCATTTGATGACACCTGATTCACACAGAGATCTGTTTTTACTTTTTTTTTTTTTTTTTTTTAAAAAAGCTGCTAACTTTTTTTATCTTTGGATAAATTTCTTTTGATTCTTAATCCTGTTTTTGATTTTTTTCAGATAAATGGTTGAATCTGCTTAGAATGCTGCCATTTTTCAACACTTTTCCTTTACGATGAATTTGTGGGCAAAATTAATGTAGTTATGAATGTTCGACTTTTTATTTTATTGCATTCTTTGGCAGTCTCAAAGACACTGGCACAGAAGATGGCGAGTGACTTTGCATTTAAATTTTTGAAGATTGTAGTTATCAGGGAAGCATGGAAACAGAAGGGAGTTCAACAAAAAATGCAATGGCTGTGACAAGGCAACATTTTTTTCTTGTTTATAAGATTAAAATTCATTCCTTTTCTTAGTTTTAGATCTGAATGTTCATATTGAGACTTGGCCAATTCATTTTTTTATAAATGCTATATTATTTTATAACAAAAGCTTTTGTTTGCTGCATCATATATATATATATATATATGTGTGTGTGTGTGTGTCTGTGTGTGATAAAATATAAATTGAAGGTATGCTATATCTATAGAGCAAAAGTGGTCAATATCTGGAATAGTGTATACGTAAATATAAGAAATGGTACACTTATATTAATACTGTAAAGCAATAGTCTCACTGTATATATATATATATCCTTTATCTTTCTTATACATACATATATATATATATATATATATATACATACAGATATATATATACATACAGATATATATATATATATATATATATATATATATACATATACATACAGATATATATATATATATACATATACATACAGATATATATATATATATACATATACATACAGATATATATTTATTTATATACATACATACAGATATATATATATATATATATATATATATATAAACACATACAGATATATATATATATATATATATATGTATCAAATATGTGGTGCAATTCAATTTATATTACAATAACACATTTCAAAGAAAACATATTTCGATTTGCATTTAATTTTTTCGTCTTGTCGAATGGATGCTACCTGACTTTTACCAAAAGCAAAATAATCTCCATGCCTGAAGATGACTGAATGTCCAGTCGAAAGTACTTGCGTTGTTAAAGAGAATTGTGTTCAGTATCACACAGTGTATATAGGAACCAATACTGCATGGTGACTGGTATTTCTTGGTCTGATGATGGCTTTAGTTTTCAAACTGTCATCTGACATGCCTTGTTGCTTTCGATGTCCACACTGTTTATAAATGTGTGTGTATATATGTTGTCATTCACAGACACGCTGTTTCACTATATCACAGCTCATCAGTGTAGCTAGACATTTGGTTGCCTCTAGCTAGGATTGAAACCCAGCTGAATTGGCATCATTCAAAGATTCTGCCCCTAACCCCTTGGCACACTGCAGAGATGAAGGCGAATTTAAGCGTATTTATTTTTAGATGGACACACCAGTGACTGAGAGAACTCGATTCATTTTATCAAAGAGTATTGCATTATTAGCAGTAGTAGTCACTGTTTACAAACTCTCAGTTTCTCCCCTAAGAGCTCAACAGAAATAATTTTTCAGGAGCATATATATATTGTCATCCACAGACAGACTGTTTCACTGTATCACAGCTCATCAGTGTGGCTAGATGTCCAGTTGCCTTTAGCTAGGATTGAAATTGGTGTCAGTTGGAGAATCTATCTCTAAGCCATTGGAGTAGGCAGAGATGAAGGTGAAGCAGATATGAATGTACGAGAGAAATTCATGGAGAATTGTAGTTTAAAAACAGTAAAATCAACCTTGCTAACCAAAATGTTTCTCTGTGGCTAAATCAGTAAAGCACATTAGGCTATATGATGGTATAGGACACAGGTTCGAATCCTGTCAGAGGACGAATATTTTCTATGAAAATTTCTGACATTCAGGCCAGTAAATGTCATTAATACTGTTTATTATAAAACAGAGCATTTACTTAAATACTTGTATCTATAAAAAGAATGTTAAACATAAAAATGTCTTAAAATAATTGTCAGACTTTGTACATTTCATAATGTGTGACGTCATGCTTACATTTGATATGCCATGAGCAGATATAAATGTACGTGAGAGATTCATGGATGATTGAAGTTTAAAAGCAGTAAATTTGACCTTGCCAACCGAACAATCCTCTGTGGCTGAATCGGTTAAAAGGCACATCAGGCTATATGATGGTTCCATATAGGATACAGGTTCGAATCCTGTCAGAGGACGAATATTTTCTATGAAAATTTCTGACATTCAGGCCGGTAAATGTTGTTTAATACTGTTTATAATAAACAGAGCATTTACTTAAATACTTGTATCTATAAAAAGAATGTTAAATATAAAAATGTCTTAAAATAATTGTCGGACTTTGTCCATTTCATAATGTGTGACGTCATGCTTACATTTGATATGCCATGAGCAGAAATGAATGTACGTGAGAGATTCATGGATGATTGAAGTTTAAAAGCAGTAAATTTGACCTTGCCAACCGAACAATCCTCTGTGGCTGAATCGGTTAAAAGGCACATCAGGCTATATGATGGTTCCATATAGGATACAGGTTCGAATCCTGTCATAGGACGAATATTTTCTATGAAAATTTCTGACATTCAGGCCGGTAAATGTTGTTTAATACTGTTTATTATAAACAGAGCATTTACTTAAATACTTGTATCTATAAAAAGAATGTTAAACTTAAAAATGTCTTTAAATATATATATATATATATATTTTAAATAAAAACAGACCACTTTAAGGTTCCATATAATAAATTATTTCACCACAGCCCTTTTAAACTTTACTTCCAAAGGTTGAAACGAAAAATGAAAAGAAATTTACACATTTTTGACGGGCAGTACTAAGTATATGTAAATTAACGAAGTGAGGAAGTGTGTAAATTAACGAAGTAAATTTCTTTTCATTTTTCGTTTCAACCTTTGGAAGTAAAGTCTGATGATCCGCTGTCCTTTAAAAGGGCTGTGGTGAAATAATTTATTATATGGAACCTTAAAGTGGTCTGTTTTTATTTAAATTATTAGCTCCGATTTACATTGAGCTCTCTGGATTTTATCCTCCTTGGGTCTACCCATATGGATTACCTAGTTTTTCGTAAACTAAATATATATATATATATATATATATATATATATATGTGTGTGTGTATCTATAATAATAAATGCATAAACATGAAATATGTCTTAAAATACATATATGTAGAAAAAGTTGTTTATTCAACATTCTATTAGTCGTTCCATGAAAATTCCACGGGTCCAGCTAGTATATATAATTTTATCAATAAGAACATTACTTTAGTCTGATGAAGTCCTTTTAGAAGACGAAATGTGTTACATAGATTTTTTATTTTTATTTTGTCATTCAGTTACATAATTATGAACAAAAGAACTTTTTCATCTTTGGATAAATTTCTTTCGATTTTCAATTTCTATAAATTACAAGACATATGTTTTTTTTATTGAATGTTGGTATATGTTTCAGGACTTCTGTTCCCTTCATCAGTCAAAGATTTACAGTGATTTAATTCTCTGTAGGTTACCCAGATATACACCTGAAGAAGGCTGGAGAGCACAACAGCCGAAACGTTGTGATAACAATAACAAAGATGAATACAATAGTCTAAATATAAATAGTGTAAATAATAACTCCTCCTCACAGAAATTCAAACAAAAAATATACTCTTAGCATAGAACTTATGGTTACATCGTGCCATTTCAACTGTGAAATAATGAGACCTATCTGCCAATCTAGTACTGTGCTTAATTCATAAAGTCTAGGTACCAAAGAGGAAAGTTCATCAGTAAAAATGCCATGAACATACTTATCAGATTAAGAACCTGTTAGCATAGAACTTATGTTTACATCTTGCCATTTCAACTGTAAAATGATGAGACCTATCTGCCAATCTAGTACTGTGCTTAAATTCATAAAGTCTGGGTACCAAAGAGGAAAGTTCATCAGAACAAATGCCATGAACATACTTATCAGATTAAGAAACTGTTAGCATAGAACTTACAGTTCCATCTAGCCATTTCACATGTAAAATGATGAGACCTATCTGCCAATCTAGTACTGTGCTTAAATTCATGAAGTCTACGTACCATAGAAGAAAGTTTATCAGAATAATTTCCATGAAAAGTATTTCTAGTAAAGGCATAGGGAAGCTATAACATGGTTGTAAGAAAGTGTCTGAATCTGAGACGCTAGGTTAGGACCAATAACATTGCATTCTAGAAAATTAATTTCTAAGAATTTTGAATTATTGTTCATTCCAAGATTACATTGTGCTGTGTAATTTGAGTTTAAAATTTAAATCAATGCAAATCATAGCTGATGAAGGGAATAGATATCTTGAAGCGTGTACCAACATTCAATAAAAAATATTTGTATTTCTTTTTTTAATGTTTCGACTATAAATTACAAGACCACATTTTATCATCAGTTTTTTTTTTCCTGATTGTTTTGTATGATATCATACTCTCCAACCATGGCCTCGTTTTCTCTTTATTTTGGGAGAACCTTTTCATGGGTGCTAGCCCGATTTATTAATGGAGATATTTTGCATGTAATTTAATTCTATATAGAATGTATTTGATATGGTTTCTACAAATAATATTCTACAATAATTTTTCTACAATAATCCTAGATAAATTTCCTGGGCACTGGATTCAGTATTTGTTTGTGTTTTGTTTTTATGTCAGCATGAAATTAATTCTGCATGGTCTGTCCTGAAAGGATTCAGCCATTTAATATTATTTAAAAAAAGAAAAGAAAACGGTAGCCCACCTAGAACAATGTTGCCTTACTCCCTTCAAAGTATTCCTGCTAAGACTGCATATATATATATATATATATATATATATATATATATATATACCAACATCATTTTCACTTTTAAAAGACTGTGTTTGAAGTTCACTCTAGAAACTAAAAAACGAGCTGTATTCCGACGTTCATAATACTCATGGGCTGAAAGCCCTTGCTTTTTTCCGTGGTAATTTTAGTTTTAGGAAACACAGCAAGAAGCCTAATCTGAACTGCAGAGCGGCTGACAAATCTGGGTGATGTGTTATTCTGCTAAAAAATCCTTCTGCCGAATGTCATTCGCTATTGACCCACAATACGAAAGATCACTCAGTGATATCTCATTGCTGACAGAGCAGCCCCATAAGAGAGCATCTATCCATGCATGTGCATTACGTTCCCTTCTTTTTGGTTACCAAGTTGCGTCAAGTCTGCACAACTGTTTCTTGAAATAGTCAAAATGGCTTGCTACTTTCCGGACAGATTTGAATATATCTTTTGACTCCAGGACATCAAGATTCATGGCTTTTTCTTCATTTTTTTTTTTGCTCCAATTTTTCTATCCTTTTTTTTTTTTGGTAATATATTGATAAACTGTTTATGACAAATTTAACAACTCTTCTAGTTTTTCAGGTCAACAGAGGAGTCACTACAGCAAACCCTTTCTCACACTCTCCTACTTGTCCTCTAAATACCTTTTACCTTCCTTTTCTCCAGTCCCCTCCCAAAGGAGCAACCATCCCATACCGTCCAAAACCTGTAATGCCTCCAGTGATATTCGCTGGTGGACAGGCATATACCATTCAAGGACAGGTACCAGTTCCAAATCCTGAGGTATGTTCATTTCATTTTCTTCTTTCTTTTTAATTAATTTAAAGTTTTGGCACTTACTTTAAATATCTGGCCCCACTATAAAAAGAATGGAATGGAAATATTTTTAGCAGTGAGCATTCGTTAAACCAGTAATGCAAAATTAAAAAATACAGGTTGTATTATAAGCTACTATAAGACAATGATGCTTTGGAAAATAGCACGAAGCACTTGTTATTTTATAAAAACAAGGGACCGAAATTTCATGGTGTGTTGAAAATGTATACATATGTCAACAGCAGGCAATGTGAGTTTTGTAAAGATGTAAAATACATCCATAGCAATGGAAGTGTTTAGTAAATTATAAAAGTCTGACGAAGTAATGTTAACATTATTAATTGGAAATGTTATTATTGTTCTTACAAGGCGGTGCTGAAAAAGACAAATCATATTTCAATAGAATACACTACAGCAGAGACTAAGATGAATGACTAATATTTTTATGCTGGTTTGCTTTGACCGATCCACTACCTTTCTCCACATCCTCTCCTTTACCACTCCTATCTGCTCTTCCTCCAAACCTTCTGTAACCCCTTGCATGCTAGTGGCTTCCAGCCTTGCTTGGGGTGATAAGCTTAAAAAAATAAAAAAAAAAAAATAAGTTTGACATTTTATCTTCTTTGCATTAGGTGTTCAAGTTGAGAGATAGAAATCTTTCAGAAGATAAATGAAAAATTTGTTTTTTTTTATCCATGCATTCTCCATATAAATCCACCTCTTCTCCCCCCATCTATGGGTTAATTAGTAAGACTTGTATCACTAAACTGTTAACAACTCTAAGTAAAAGCTTTATTTTACTAATTCAGCGCAGAAAAATGCTTATTTTATTATAGTGGATGGTTATAAACGAGAGGGGATATTGGATATGATTTATTTTAATCATTTCATCCCAAGCAAGGTGGGAATGCCACTAGTACGCATGGGGTTACAGAGAGTGAAAGTGAGAGAAAAGACTGAGTATAGGGAGGATTGAGGAAAGGACAAAAGATGAATGAGATTTAAGAAGATAAAAGATAGCAGTTGACGTTGCATTTAAATTTTTGAAGATTGTAGTTTTCAGGAAGGGAGTTCCACAGGTGGGAAGTGTGAGAAAGGAAACAGAGTAGAAATGACGGTTGTTGCATTTAGCTATTTCAACAGAAAAAAGGTGGGACCTAGATGCCAATCAAGTAGCACATTTAAATTCATGTAATTAGCTTTGCTTGTTTTATTACCGTAATATCCCAACTAAATTCTTACAATCTAAAAATATTTTCTGGCTTTAAATAACCTGCAAATTGTTGATAAGTGGTAAAAAAAACAATCAAAGTTAATTCTTCTAAAATGGTAAAAATCAATATTGTTTGATTCTAAGAAATGATGTGTCTTCAGTAAGGTCTAAAGAATAATAATCTTTAAAAATTATTCCCCCACCCCAATTTGTTATCTGTTTTTTATGGACGGATGCGTCAATATAAGTAGTGCCTATTTTTTTAATTAATTTCTTTAAAATGGTATCTCATAATAAAATCTAACTTTTTGTGGCTAAATTTTTTGGTTTTGAAAAATGCATGTTTGATTTTGATGGAACCTAAATATTCAGAAAATATTGACTTGGATATTCTTGAATTTTTCAGTTAATTTTTCTATTATTTCTACATTGTTTTACAATAAGAGCTTTTTGACACACACATATATATATATATATATATATATATATATATATATATATATATATATATATATATATATATATAGATTGATAATATTAGTGGTTAATATACACATACATATATATACATATTATACACATACATATATATACATATTGTACACATACATATATATACATATTGTACACATACATATATATACATATTATACACATACATATATATACATATTATACACATGCATATATATACATATTATACACATGCATATATATACATATTATACACATGCATATATATACATATTATACACATGCATATATATACATATTATACACATGCATATATATATACATATTATACACATACATATATATATACATATTATACACATGCATATATATACATATTATACACATGCATATATATACATATTATACACATACATATATATACATATTATACACATGCATATATATACATATTATACACATACATATATATACATATTATACACATACATATATATACGTATGGATCGTATTTACAATTCCAATGTAATAAATTATGACAATGGAGTACTAGTGTTTAAGCATTTTTATTATATATATATATATATATATATATATATATATATAGTAAAATTCTTAGAATAATTCTGTGGATAAGACAAAATGGTGTGAGAATGACAATTGGAAAAATCTTAGTTTTTGCAAACGCATTTTGTATTCCGACTTCATCCAGCCAAAATTTCACTTCAGCTTTGCCTTGATAAAGTTGGAAGATTTTTCCCTACTGTCATTTTTATACCAATACACACTCACACTCATATATATATATATATATATATATAAATGTATATAATTATTTATTCCAAAATTATAGCATAAATATGTTAAAAACCACTACAAAAGTAGCCATTTTGTTTCAACACTTCTGGTGTCTTATCAAGTGATGATGTTGAATGTAGAATAAAGGGTTTTAAAAGGTTCAAATCAATCAAACACTCCTCGCTAGTGGAAATGCTGATACATAAGCTGGAATGACCAATCAAAATACAAGTATATTTATTCCGTATACACCAATCCTATACTTGGGTATATATATATATATATATATATATATATATATATATATATGTCTTTGTGTGTGTGTGTGTATATATTTCTTTATCATTATATATATAATATATACAAATATAGTTTAAAATTTGTTCTTTTTATAAGGAAATTATGTTCAGCATCACAGATTATATATAGGAATCTAGTCAGTTGATTGCTTAAGTTATAAAACTGCCATCCATCATTCAGTGTTTAATTTCTATGTTCACCCTGTTTATAAATGTGTGTATATATATATATATATATATATATATATATATATATATATATACAGAGTCTGCAAAAAATGTATACACACTTCAGGAAAACTTGTATAGATATTGTAATACAAGATTAATACAAGTTACCTTTGGACTCTACAATCATAAGAGATGCACAAAATGGTAGCCTTTAGCTTCCAGACATTTATTAGTACACCAAACTACTGCTTGAGTAACATTGGTCAACATGTCCTGTGGGATTGCTGTATATTCATTTTCAATTTCTTGGGCCTCTAATGTGATGCCATCTGTCGATAAAATACCGTACTACAGTAAAAACAATTTTTTTCCTTTCCTGAAGTATGTATACATTCTTTGGGCATACTGTGTGTGTATATTATATATATATATATATATATATATATATATATATATATATATATATATATATATATATATATATATATATATGATAGGATAAAGAACAAGTAGGAAACAGATCATAATCTAACATGTTTCACTTTATTAAAGTTTCATCAGAAATCAAGATAAAAATGATAAAAGCAAAGACACAGATTAATTGTATGCTGTATTTGGCTATTACGTATACAGTTTGTAGAAATCAGCACTGGTCAGCATCACAGATTGTATAGAGGAATCTAGTTAGTTGATTGCTTAAGTTATAAATCTGCCATCCATCATTCAGTGTTTAATTTCTATGTTCGCCCTGTTTATAAATGTGTGTCTGTATAAATACAGAGTCTGCAAAAAAATGTATACACACTTCAGGAAAAGAAAAACTTGTATAGATATTGTAATACTAAATTTATTCAGATATTATGAGATTAATACAAGTTACATTTGAACACTACTATCACAAGAGATGCGTGAAATGGTAACCTTTAGCTTCCAGACATTTATTAATACATTGAACTAATGCTTGGGCAACATTGTCCAAAGTGTCCAATGGTATTGCTGCATATGCATTTTCAATTTCATGTCTAAAGACAGTCGATGTAGTTGGTTTCCTGCAATATACAATATTCTTTAGGGTCCCCCATAGTAAACAATTTGAGAAAACTAGGAAAGACAAGTTTTTTGCTTTCCTGAAGTGTGTATACATTTTTGGTAGACAATATATATATATATATATTTTAAGACATTTTTATGTTTATACATTTTTTTTATAGATACAAATATTTAAGTAAATGCCCTGTTTATAATAAACAGTATTAACAACATTTACCGGCCTGAAAATCCGAGAAATTGTCATAGAAAATATTCGTCCTCCGACAGGAATCGAACCTGTATGCTATACGGAACCGTCATATAGCCTGATATTTGGATATGCATCGAGCAGATATGAATGTATGTGAGAAAATGATGGAAAATTGTAGTTTAAAAAACAGTAAAATTGACCTTGCTAACTGAAACGATCCTCTGTGACGAAATCAGTAAAAGTATGTCAGGCGATATGACAGTTCCGTATAGGATACAGGTTCAATTCCTGTTGAAGGACACATATTTTCTGTTTTCAATTGATTCGATATAATCACTCGATTTCATGTCAGTGGAAAGCATGAGACCAAGAAGGCAGATGAATTGTTCTACTGGAGGTTAGCATCAGCCATGATGGAAGGCAAAATGGTTCTTTATAATGATTAAAAGATAGCAGTTTTGTTTTGGAGACTTTAAAATTAAAAGCCATTTCTTGCCCCAGTTAACAACAGATTGGAAGTAATTTTCAAGAACTGCTGCCAGTTTTACTTACTTGTAACTGATCAGAATTACTATTTACACTGGAGTAAATAGTTTTGTCATCAGTATAAATACCAATTTGGTAACTGATGACATCCGGAATGTCATTGAAAGAAACTAATAATTCCAAAGATTGGGGGACCATCGCACTAATTTGAAAAAAAATGTGAAACATGGCTGTTCAACATTTAAAATAATATGAAATAACGTCAGATTATTAATGAAATTACTCGAGAAGTAAGTCAGAACTTGTGAGTGACAACCTTCTTTGTATAGCAAAAGTTCAGTGGGAAGACCTCGTTACACCTATATTGGCCAACTTGTAGATGACTCTGGATGTCGATGTCTCACAGACATGCCTGGAAAGAATGAGTCAAAAGAATCCGAGAAGAATTCTCAACCTGATGATGTCAATGATGATCAATAAAATCAGTTAATTCCTTAGAAACTGCTTCATTTATATTCAGATATGAAAATAAATTTAGCCGATATGTGCTTTGATGTGTCCAAAAGAGAGGCTTGCATTTCTGAAAAGGGTAACTGAACCATGCTTAGCTGTGAAAGATTTTGTGACTGAACGGTCTAAACACTCCAGGCCAGGATGTGGTTTTATCCTATAAGGGGGACATGGGTTTGAACACTGACAAAAAGCACATCTTCTTTATTAAGACTCTCAAATGCACAAGCCGGTAGGTGTAAATATACACTGTTGTTTTTCTTTTAATAATTTTGCTATCTTCTACTTTCAATCAAGTTTGATCTTCAAAAATTTTAATGCAACATCAATCGTTATCTTTTGTCTTCTTAATTACTCTTCTTTTATTGTCCTCTCTTCTTAATATTTTTTCCTCATTTTCTCTCACTAACCTCTTGCATCTTAGTAGCTTTATTGCCTTGCTTGGGGGTGAAATTGTTTTTAAAAAAGTAAGGTGGTTTTACTTATAAGGGGGACATAGGTTTGAACATTGACAGAAGGCACATTTTCCTTATTAAGACTCTCAAATGCACAAGCTGGTAGATGTAAATATATACTGCTGTTTTTCTTTTAATAATTTCACCAGAGGTGATAAAGCCACTAAGACACAAATGGAAACTAAGAAAATGAAACATTATTGAGAAAAAGGACAATAAGAAGAACAGGATTCAAGGGGCAGGAAATGACATTTGACATTGCATTTAAATTTTCTAGATTATAGTTGACAGGAATGCAAGAAGCTGGAAATGAGTTCCATAGGTAAGAATGAGGAGAGAAGAAACCATTGGAATAGGAATTGCAGTAATTTCGACAGTAAAATGATGAGACCTACCTGCCAATCTAGTACCAAGTTTAAATTTATGAAGTTGAGGTATCAAAGAGGAAAGCTCATCAGAACAATTACTAGGGAAATATTTGTAGAAAAGACACAGGGAAACTACATTATGAGAGTGGGGGAAAAAGGATTGAAACTGATATGCCAGGTTGAGACTAATAATATTGCAGATTCTTCTTTAGATTTTTTTTCAGAGTCTCAAAAATAAATTAATACAACGGAGATGTTTATGCAAACATGTATCCATGAAATATATTTTTTAAAGTCGTTATTGGTGGAACTTTTTTCCAAGAATTGGGGCGCTCATCGACATTTCCTTCTGTGTGAAATGAGTTCTATGTTGGATGTGAAGAGACATCTGCAGCCACTGCATGAAAGGGTAACCGCTGGGTTCAACGAACAGAGAACTCTGGCTTTTCTTTGGCCTCTCTTCGTCTCTTCTATTTGTCTTCTGGTGTTTTTGAAAGATGCTGTTTTTTCGTTGACTGCTCTTCTCCAATTGTTTCTTGCTGGAGAAAATAAAATAACCGAGATGTTTAACCAAACATGTGCATCTGCTAAATACAACGTTTAAAGAAATAAGAAACAGTTTGTATGTGCCATGTTTTGAGGTTGTGCACATGTTGGAAAAGCTCGGACACCTTCGCATGGTGTAATGGTTAGCAAGCTTGTCTCCATAGAACAATTACAATTGACTATATCTCTGAGACGAGGTATTATGATTACTTACATTATCTAAATTATTCAGACTGTTATCCTCATCTTCATTGTCATATTCACAACGTTTTGAGGTCTATATCTCTGAGATGAGGTATTGTGATTACTTGCATTATTTACATTATACAGAATGTTATCCTCACCTTCATTGCCATATTCACAACATTCCGAGGTCTATATCTCTGAGATGAAGCATTGTGATTACTTGCATTATTTACATTATTCGGACTGTTATCCTCACCTTCATTGCCATATTCACAACATTTCGAGGTCTATATCTCTGAGATGAGGTATTATGATTACTTGCATTATTTACATTATTCGGACTGTTATCCTCATCTTCATTGCCATATTCACAATGCTTCAGTTGTTGTATGCACAAGTCTTCTTCAGGTAATTGGAACCCTTCATTTTGTCCACCAGGGTAGATTGTTCTAGTTCCACATGACCTCAAGGACACATGGTCCCAGTGGATAAAGATGTTGGTTAGATCCAGTGACTACACCAAGAGAGTTGTGAGTTCAATACCAGGCCACAACAGTGGTGGACCAAACTTGGAGAGTTGAGTTAAAGAGAAATAACTGATACATCTGGAAGAGGCATGGCATGTGAAACTAGAACAATCTACCCCAGTGGACTAAATAAAGGCTTCAGTTCGAAATTCCAATCACCTGAAGAAGTCCAGAGTGTACAATAGCCAAAACATTGTGAATATGGCAATGAAGATGAGGATAACAGTCCGAATAATGTAAATAATGTAAGTAATTACAACTGAGTAGTGAGTTTGATTCTCACTGGGTGTCCAATACTTTCAGCATTGTGCCACATCTAAGTTATGCTTAGAAAATCACCACATGTTGGAAAAGCGTCATTTATTACTGAGAAGATGCATTTGACAAACAGCAAAGAAAAACAGGCGCAAATGCAATCTTGAAGTCTTCGCAATGAAGCCTGTCAAAAAACTCCTCTTTGACTCCTGAGGACTTGTTTGGATTTTGGTGAAGGCTTCTGGTGAGATCCTCATCACCATTATCATCATCATAGCCGTGTTTTGTTTTTTTGGTTGAGGCAGGACTGTGGATCTCAGTTTACATTACCACATATGCCTGTTGACATACTGAGACTTGTCATAATAAGTTGAGTCAAGGTTTTACAACCAGATGCTCTTCCTGACACCCAACTCAGGCACTCATAGTTTAAATACACCGAGTGTTTTTATCAAGACACCATCTCTAGAAAGGTCATTGATCAAGGCTTGAGACTTCATCCTAGTCTTAAATATCAATCATGGAATCTTTTTTATTAATCTGACATATTTTTATCGCTTTTAATGTTATTTTTAGTGGGGAAACCATTGTTAGACCTGGTGTTCTTTAACCAACTCAGCTACCAACTGGTACTAAAGAATCCCAAACAAACAATTCTACCAGTTAACAAATACCATATTTCTTGAGGGGCTTTCAGCGACAACAACTAAAATGGGTAGCATATGTAACTTAAAATAAAAATGAAGACAAAATCAAGATTTTAACATTCTATGCTACTTAGAACAAAAGTCGTCATCTTTGTCGCCATATTTATTACAACGTTTCGGCCATTTTACGCTCTTGCCTTCTTCAGATGGTTGGAATGTCGAACTGAACCCTTTAATTCGCTCACTGGGGTAGACTGTTCTTGTGCCATGTTTAATGGATGTCAGTTATCAGTTATCTCCTGTTAATTCCCCTCTGCAAGTTCTCCACTGCCTAAACCGGGTATTGAACTCACATTCTTTGGGTCCTGTCACTGAATCTAACAAACACCTTTATCCACTGTGCCATGTGTCCTTGAAGAAGAAAGCCAGAGTGTACAATGGCCAAAACATTGTAATAAATATGTCGACAAAGATGAGGACAATAGTCCGAATAATGTAAATAATGTACATAATACCTCCTCTCAGAAATATTGACAGATACTGAAAGGCCGAAACGTTGTAATAAATATGGCGACAAAGATGAGGACAATAGTCCGAATAATGTAAATAGTGTACATAATACCTCATCTCAGAAACATAGACAGATACTGTTTGGACAAAAGGTTAGAAAAAGAAGCCCTAACATTACTGGAAAGAGCTATAACAGTTAGTGGACAAGAAAATTAAATTTCTCTGAAAAATTGTTAAGAAAAAAGATGGCCCATAAACACCATTATTAATATATATCTTGTCTCAACAATGCAGGGATTGTGGTTTGTCTTCACATATGACACAAAAGTACTTTGTTTCAATGTTAAGACTGTTACAGTTGAAGCTATAAAGTGACTCATAAAAAAAAATTATTACCTTATTTGGTTATTATAAAGTTAGTGATTTGAGGTCAGATTTCATAACTGACTTCTAGCAGTCATTCTGTTAACTGTTAAAAATTTTCAAATCAAACATATTGTTTTTAGGTAGAAGGATCGACCTGATAATGATTTTTTCCTTAGATTTTTTTCAGTTGTTTTGAGAATGTTCATACAGAGAGAAACGTTAACAAGGAAAAAAAAATTCAATATTCAGCTGGTCTGCAAGAATTCCACTTTACATTTTCTGAGGTAATTCTTGAAATATCTTCCACATTTATAAGTCTACCATTCGTCCATGCATTGGATAATTGCTGCCATATCTGGTCTGGTGCTTCAGCTATATATTTAGAGATTCTTGATAAAATCCAAAGAATCTTGGTTATTGGGCCTGACCTGGTATTTCGGCTTTAGTCAACTTTCCGCTTCCCTGTGTCTTTTCTATAAATACTTTCATGGTAATGGTTTTGAGGAACGTTGCTCTATGGTACCTAAATTCTCTCTTCTGGCTTCTTGCTTACCAATCTTTGATCTTCAAAAATTTCAATGCAATGTCAATCGTTATCTTCTGTCTTCTTAATTACTCTTCTTTTATTGTTCTTTCTTCTTCTTATATTTTTTTTATTATAAAAAATAAGAAAATAAAGAACTTCATGTTTGATTGAGATTTTTTTCTTAAAGAAGCTGTTTCATGTCTTCAGTCTCATAAACCTTTGTGTCTGATTTTGCACTTCACAAAAAGAAGACCCGAACTTTACCAAATATCTGAATTGTTACTTTGTGTCATTAGAATTTAGATAGATTAGGTACAAAGCTTTTTTTATCATTGTGTCTTTTCAGGTCAGCAAATTGCATCCACAATTTTCCTTGGGTCAGACAGTACCAGTTATTCCAGCGGCATCTCAGACTTTGTTACCAGGTAAGTAATATATTATTGAGATATATTAATATGTATAAAAAATTATATATATATATATATGCTGAAAAGACATTATTTTATTTACTGTTATCACTATCACCACTATCATTTTTGTCATCTATGTCGAAGTACATTTAATCATTAAGATGTCCCAGATGTAAATCTGGTGTAATTGATAGCAGTTTGGACAGAGAAATCAAAGTGCCAAGTTCAAATCCCAGTCAGATTTGTTACATTCACTGATGTACAAATACCTTTGGGAACAGTATGAATCCATCTCCTCCTACAGCTATGGGTTAAATAGTATGACTTGCATCTGGAAAAATCAGCATTATTTGCAAAAAAAATTGTTAATGCAATATTCAGTCTCAAAGAAAAAGAAAAGAACGCTTATAATCAAAAGTATGTTTTGGCTTTAAATAAACCAAAAAACGGTGGATAAATCTATCATGATGTCTGCGGACGTATTTTGATGGGTTAACAGTGAAAAATTAAACTTGTAATGTCAAATCGAAATTTGCAAGTGGCAGAGTTCTTTTGGCTTTTTTTATTTGTTGCTTTATATAAATTATATTTGAAAGAAAAAACGAAAAAGAAACATTCATTTCAAGCATGACAAAACCTTTGTCCAAAAAAGAGGCATTACTTTTGGTGCATGGAACATAATCGCAGGTACCAAAAGAATGTCCCTCTGGGTTAATTTTTGGATTTTTTACCAACAGACCCCTCCCTACACACATACCCGAGCTTATTAGAACCCCTAGTTTAATAAGGAGTAAATAAATTATTGTGGAGAAAGAGAAGAATATAAGTAAACAAGAAGAGGAAAATCAACACATTTTCAGAGATTATTTTGGGATATTTACACACACATATACACACACACACACA
>OZ038513.1:64407618-64445118 GCA_964036315.1 Acanthosepion esculentum | reverse complement strand
TTTTAGTAGCATTAGCCATTGACAAACATTTATTTTTTTTTATTAATTACCCTGGTCTCCTAAGAGAGACGTGATGTGAAACAAAGTCGGTTTTAATATGATGTACCTGAGTGCGTACACCCGGGCCTGGGCCAAAAATTGCCCAGCCACCAGTTGCGATAGCATCGGTATGAAATACCGATTCTTACCTGACTAGTGCATTGAGAGGGAAGCTGTTCCCCACAACTGGGCCTTAGTATTTTGTTTTTCTCAGCTGCGTCTCTGAGCCGAACTCGGTGGCGCAACCGAGAGATGCTAAACCCAAACATTTATTTTTATTTTTTATTTTTTTGAGGCCTTGTTATTGTTTGAAAGATTTGCTTTTAATGGCTTCCCAAACACTCTATTTATTGACCTCCACTAAATTAATTAGATTTTCCTTATTTTTACAACTACCGCCCCCCCCCCCATTATTAACCCCCTCTGTTTAATTTTCTGAACCCAATGAAAGTGAAAGTGCTTGTAATGATTAATTTTGAGAAACATTTAAATAATTTTATTCAAACTTAAACATTTTCTTTTTTTTTTTTTTTTTTTTTTGCATATATTCGTTCATTCATCTGTGAATTGCATGAAATTTTCCTACCATATCTGGTCTGGGGCTCTGGCTATATATCTGGAGATTCTCAAATAAAATCCAAAGAAGAATCTGCAATGTTATCGGTCCTGACCTGGCATCTCGGTTTTAGTCACTTTCTCACAGCTGTAATGTGGTTTCCTCTGTCTTTTTAAAAATATTTTAATGGCAATCCTTCTAATGAGCTTGATTCCTTGGTACCTCAACTAGAAGAATTTAAGCATTCTACTAGATTGGCAATTAGGTCTCATTATTTTACTGTTGAAATAGCTAGATGGAACTGTAAGTTCTATTCTGATAGTTTCTTCTCTTGCACTTCTCACCTGTGAAACTCTCTTCTGATTTCTTGCAACTGGCTTTCTTCAGAAATTTAAATGCAACGTTAATTGACATCTTCTGTATTCCTGAAGACTGTTCTTTTATTGCCGTTGAAATTAATGCTGTTTTGCAGCCTATTTTCCTATAAAATTTTTCTTTATTAGTACCCCAAATTTTATAGGAATTATTTTATAGGAATTATTTTCTTTATTAGTACCCCGAATTTTATAGGAATTATTTCCATTTCGACAACATTATATCCTGCCTAACGTCTCCCCCAATGGTTGATATTATCTTCTGTAATATGTATGGACATTATTATTAATAGGGACATTATTATTATTAGAGGCATTATTATTATTATTAATAGGGACATTATTATTAAAAGCGACATTATTATTAAGTGCTGCATTATTATTAATAGACATTACTATTATTAATAGACATAGTTATTATTAATAGGGACATTGTTATTATTAATAGGGACATTATTATTATTAATAGGGACATTATTATTAATAATTGGGGCATTATTATCAATAGGGACATTATTATTATTATTATTAATAGGGACATTATTATTAAAAGAGACATTATTATAATTGTGGCATTATTATTAATAGGGACATTATTATTAATAAATAAAAATAATATAAAATAATAATGATAATGAATATCATAAATAAAATAAAATAAACCAAATAACATTAAAACTTTGTTTAAAATAGATTAAATAAAACCAAAATAATAAAAGTTCTCCCAGAATGCAACAGAAAACTTTTCCTGCCTGAAAAAAAAACAAAAAACGCTGAACTCTCTCTCTCTCTTCACTCCTCTCGTTGTTTGTTATAATACGAAGGGATTTTCTTTCTTTTTTCACATGCAACTTTAAAACACATGTAACTAAAATGCACACACACTAATATACAAAAATAAATAAAACTATATGATTTTAATTTACAATTTAACATGCTTTTCGTATTATTTCTCTGTATGTTTTTACCCCCGTAAAGTTGAGGCTATCCCTGCTGGTATGATATGGATGACCCCACAAATACATAAACCCAGATTTGGCTCATATTTGAACAATTTAAGTTAGCTCACATTACTCTCAGAACATTACTGTTGTCGATTCTAAATAAAGCAACATAAAGTTGTTGGATTTGTTTTCATTAGTTATAGTCAAACTAATTCAGATATATATTATTTGGTAGTAGGCAATTTTAGCAACAGTTTATTCAAGCAGAGACAGAGTAATTTCATTGAAAACAAAGAAAAGAGTACTGAACTGCCACGTGATATCTGTCCTCCTGTATGGTAGCGAATGCTAGACAATCTCCTCAGAAATGAAGAAGAGACTTGAAGCAACAGAAATGTGGATCTGCAGAATGATGCTGAGGATACCATGGACCGAACATGTGACCAATGACAAGGCTTTGGAGAAAATGAAAACAAAAAGGAAGCTTATACTTAACATCAGAAAGTGGCAGTTGAAATTTCTGGGGCATGTGATGAGGAAGGAGGGCTTGGAAAATCTGAGGACAGATTTGAGGGTCAAAGGAAAGCAATGCATAACATACTTGATGAGCTTGAATAAATGGATGGTAGAACAGTGTTTGGGGGAGAAATAACAAAAAGTCAAAACTTATTAAGAGCTACAAGGAGCAGGAAGATGTGGAGGGCCATGAATGCCTACATCCTGAAGGGACATGTCACATAAAAGAAGAATTTCTCAATATTAAAAACATTATTTCAGGCATAATGATTGTTTTCGTTTCTGCATTCTTCAACTTCCATAAATGGCTGATATTACCTGTCAAAATATAGAAGATGCAATATTAACCAATTTTAGGCATTTCACTGTAGCTCTTGAATTGCAACTGCTAAGCTTGACACATATGTTGTATTCATCATCATCATCATCATCATCATCATCCTTCGACCTCCCTGTGGTTGGTCGGAGCTCCATTGGCAGTCCCTTTAAACACTGTTTGGCTCGGCATTGCTGTCTCCAGATCCCCAATGTCCAACCCTGAGTCCCGAGTTATGGTGTCTGGGAAATTCAATTTTCGTGAGAAGACACTTCCAGAAGGTTGCCTTAGGAGTAAGGATGAGATGATTTCCCTGTCCGCTCGGTGGATAGATAGATAGATAGATAGATAGATAGATAGATAGATGTGAAGAGACTGAGATAGATAGATAGATGTGAAGAGACTGAGATAGATAGATAGATGTGAAGAGACTGAGATAGATAGATAGATGTGAAGAGACTGAGATAGATAGATAGATGTGAAGAGACTGAGATAGATAGATGTGAAGAGACTGAGATAGATAGATAGATAGATGTGAAGAGACTGAGATAGATAGATAGATAGATGTGAAGAGACTGAGATAGATAGATAGATAGATGTGAAGAGACTGAGATAGATAGATAGATAGATGTGAAGAGACTGAGATAGATAGATAGATAGATGTGAACAGACTGAGGTAGATAGATAGATAGATAGATAGATAGATAGATGTGAACAGACTGAGGTAGATAGATAGATAGATAGATGTGAACAGACTGAGATAGATAGATAGATAGATAGATGTGAACAGACTGAGATAGATAGATAGATAGATAGATAGATAGATGTGAACAGACTGAGATAGATAGATAGATAGATAGATAGATAGATAGATAGATGTGAACAGACTGAGATAGATAGATAGATAGATAGATAGATAGATGTGAACAGACTGAGGTAGATAGATAGATGTGAACAGACTGAGATAGATAGATAGATAGATAGATGTGAACAGACTGAGGTAGATAGATAGATAGATAGATAGATAGATGTGAACAGACTGAGGTAGATAGATAGATAGATAGATAGATGTGAACAGACTGAGGTAGATAGATAGATAGATAGATGTGAACAGACTGAGATAGATAGATAGATAGATAGATAGATAGATGTGAACAGACTGAGATAGATAGATAGATAGATAGATAGATAGATAGATGTGAACAGACTGAGATAGATAGATAGATAAATAGATAGATAGATAGATGTGAACAGACTGAGATAGATAGATAGATGTGAACAGACTGAGATAGATAGATAGATAGATGTGAACAGACTGAGATAGATAGATAGATAGATGTGAACAGACTGAGATAGATAGATAGATAGATAGATAGATGTGAACAGACTGAGATAGATAGATAGATGTGAACAGACTGAGATAGATAGATAGATGTGAACAGACTGAGATAGATAGATAGATAGATGTGAACAGACTGAGATAGATAGATAGATAGATGTGAACAGACTGAGATAGATAGATAGATAGATAGATGTGAACAGACTGAGATAGATAGATAGATAGATAGATAATCATCATCATCATTCTTCAACCTCCCTATGGTTGGTAGGGACTCCATTGACAATCCCTTTCCATACTGTTTGGTACTGCATTGCTGTCCCTAGATCCCCAATGTCCAACACTGAATCCCGAGCTATGGTGTCTGGGAAAGTCAATTTTCATGAGAAGACACTTCCAGAAGGTTGCCATAGGAGTAAGGATGAGACGATTCCCTATCCATTTGGTGGCAGTGGCCGGCAAACTGGAATCGTTTTTGTTTGAGCTTAAGAGAGATTGGTCTTAGTTCTCCATAAATTGAAATAAATGAAATCCTAATTCTCTCAGCAACTATAAAACATTACAATTCTGTTATTATAAATTTGTATCATAAAAGTCCAGTATTTTTAATTTTCTCATACATTCATCATAATTACCACTTACATCCACATCATGTTGAAACAAAGGTTCCCATACGATCACCAAAGTTAAGCAATGTGGAGCTTGGATGTGTGACCACTTGGGAATACCAGGTGCTGTAAGTTTGAATGTTCTGTTTGAGATAATCAGATATATTACAATTCAAATTGTGCAATGGTCAGTTTATTTTCAGCACCTGAAGATTGTGACATGCATGATTGCGCAATATGGAAAATTCTTAGACGCTTTTAAAAAAGAATAGGACTTGCAAGAAATTCATATTTACCTAGATTTAATAACGCCCTTGAAGGATGGCATAAGGTTTTTTTTTTAGCAAGTGTCATTCCACAATATGGAAATTCTTAGATGCTTTTAAAAGAGAACAGGGCTTGCAAGAAATTCATGTTGCAAAAGTAAGTGCAGGTTGCCAAAATATCAAGAGCGCCAAGAAATACCACAACGTAAATGAAAAACTTAAAGAATTAGTGGCATCCCGTTTATTAGTACTCTTCAGTAGTTGACTATTTGCATGCAGTATTATATAACTTAAGGTTTTAAGTATTTTTCTTACTAAATTGTTTTATTTATGTCATTCGTATTTCGAATAATTATCATTTGTGTATTTCATCTTTTAACTTTTACTTTTTATTGCAAGAAAGAATTTTGCATTTTGAATAATTATCATTTAGTCTAATTGTCCTTTCGATTAAGTTTCATTCAAACAATTTACAATTTGAATAAACATTTTGAATAAGGTTCACATAATCGGTGATGATAGAGAAACATAAGAAATCAGCATAAAATCTTTGGATTATTTCAGTTTCATTGACATAAGAGATGACTTTAAGTTCTTAAACTTACCTGGACACCATTTATTGGTGAAATGAATCTGTCTAATAAAAAAAACGGACCGATGATTTGCTTAATTAACTGGGAGAAGATAGGCAACAATTCTTTAAGTCCTCTACATAGAAGGCACATTCGTATTTCAGACATGGGTATTTTAAATAATTACCAGTTAGTATAATTGTCTTCTTGATTAATTTTCATTCAAACGATTTGCAATTTGAATAAATGTTTTTCAAATAATTGTTTTTGGACCAGGTTTGCATAATTGCTTTGTTGAATATGACAGATAATTGAAGAATTTTTTATTTAGTTTTTCCAGCATTCTTACATTTTTCCATTTGGTGGTATTGAGTATTGGAAATGGCGTGTTTGAATGTTTTTTTAAAAGCAGAAGAATTACGTTAATAGATAATGGCACACAGCTTTGTATAAATACTTGTACACCTGAACAACATATAGTTTTGTATTACTTGCATCCCTGAAGATGATCTTGGAAAAAGATCAAAAGTACTTGGGAAATGAAAATAAAAGAAATTTAAACAGCTATAGCACATTTCTCTCGTCCTTTAACGTCAATAAACGGAAGGTTCTTCGTGAGTTTGAACAGATTTTGTTAAAAGTTAGCAGACATAATGTCGGTAATTTTTTCAATCAGACATATATATATACTGATAAACTAACCGTTTAGAAAAAATAAATAAAGATAATCAATCCAAATAAATAAATTAAAAACTGTTCCCGCCAAAATAATAGTCAGAATTAACCACAACAATCAACCCCAAAATTTAACAAATACCTTTATCTTCCCAAACAAAAACAAAACTATTATATAAGCTATATAAACAAATCTTTATTACGTTAATAAAAACACTGATCAAAATAAAAATAACGAATAAATAAATATATAAGATAAAAAATAAAAATAAAAATAAATAAAAACAAGCAAAATAATTTGACCCAAATAAATAAACAAATAAACGACTTCCGGTAAAATAGCCACCATAATAGACTACCTACAATAGGCTATATAAACAAATTTTTACTACGTTAATAAAAACACCGATCAAAATAAAAAATAAAAATAAAATAAATATAAAGGATAAAAAACAAAAATAAATTAAATAAAAACAAGCAAAATAATTTGACACAAATAAGCAAATAAACGACTTCCGGTAAAATATCTGCCAAAATAGACTACCCACAATGCACCACTGACCCTTATATATAAATAGCCGAGAAAAATAACAGCATTCATGGTCTGACGATTGCATCTAGCATGAAACAGACTGTTGCCTCTAAGTTTTGACTTCTATGTTCACTTTTATATTTACACACGCTCTATCTCTGATATTGAGCACTTTATCCCATAAATATAGCACACTTTAAGACTATATTTCTTCATATATATATATATGTGTGTGTGTGTGTGTGTGTGTGTGTGTGTGTGTGTGTGTTGGTAGGATGTATAATAGTATCTGAAACAAAACTGAAGGTGATGAGACAAAGTGTAAAATTATATTAATGATGCGTTTCGCCATAGAGGTGTATGTTCTTTTTTTTTTTGGCTTCCTCAGTAAAGAGAACATACGCTTTTCTGGCAAAATGCATCTTCAATAAAATTTTCAATTTTATCTCATCATATGTATGTTTATTTGTATGTATTGCTAAAGTTCACACAATACAAGGCCTGGGAATCACTCAAGTAAGAGCATTAATGTATGGGCTATTCACTCACACCATAGTCGTAGTGGTAGTAGAATTTTAGGCTGGTTTTTACAAAGATACAAACAAGAAAAATAAATGTTCACAATACAGAGAAGACATGGCAAATTGTCTGCTAATTCCATACACTTTTATTTATGTATTTGACTTTATTGGCATGTGTATTTCATGCTACAATTGTGTTAATGAACATATTATAAAAGGGAGCTATTTAATGTGTAATATTATCAGTCATATCACAGAGGGAAATTACATATTAATAGTAAAACTACCAACAATATATATTATAGCAAAATGACCAACAATACATTTTATCTGTGGTTGAAGGCTTACAATTCCGTTCAAAATATATTTAATTGAAGCAATTGTTTTCAAATTATTTACATTTCGGCATTAAGTAAATCCATAGAGGTATTGATATGCTGCTAAAAATCAACCAACCAGCTGACATTAGGGCACGGAACTGTGGCTCCTAAGCTGAGGGGCCTTTACAAACCATTTATGATGGATGCTATAAACATTGTACAGAATAGAAATTTGGCTGTCAAAATAATTCAGCTTCTGATGTGATTCTAAGAAAGAATGATGAAACGGAAAGAAAATAAGCATTATCCTGAAAATAAAATGTTCACACTATTCTATGGGCAGCTCAAGAAGAAGCATTAAAATCACTTGGAGCCACTAGTCACCAGCTAGCTTTAGAGAATTCCATTTTTGAATTAAAAAAAACAAAAAACAATACACTGATTTTTTTTTTTTTAAGCTTATCACCCCAAGCAAGGCTGGAAGACACTAGCATGCAAGGGGTTACAGAAGGTTTGGAGGAAGAGCAGATAGGAGTGGTAAAGGAGGGGATGTGGAGAAAGATAGTGGATCGATCAAGGCAAGGGGGTTACAGAAGATTTGGAGTGAGAGCAGATAGGAATGAAAGGTGAAAGGATGTGGAGAAGGGAAGTGGATAGATCAAGGCAACTGGAGATTTCGATTGACATTACACTTAAATAGTTGGAGATTATATTTGTCAGGGAAACAGGAATAAGGAAGGGAGTTCCACAGGCGAGATGTGCGAGACATGAAGCTATTGGAGTAGAAGAGACGTCTACATCTAACAGTTTCAACGGTGAAGGGGTGGGAACGGTATGCCAGCCTCATAGGATGTTTAAATTCATGAGTCCTGGGAACCAGTGAAAGCAGCTCCTCGGAGCAATTACCGTGAAAGCATTTGTAAAAAAGACAGAGCGAGGCAACAGCGCGTCTGTGAGAGAGTGACTGCAGATGAGATGACAGATCAGGGCCAATTACATTGCATATCCGTCTCTGGATCTTATCAAGGACCCTGAGGCAAGCAGCAGGGGCTCCAGACCATATATGGCAGCAATACTCCATGCAAGGGTGAATGGTTGATTTATAGATTTGGAGGATCAATTCTGGGGAGAAAAATTTATATGGAATTTGCAGTTAAACTTTCCTTTGCATGATTGGTTGAAATCTGGTGCCATTTTTTTGTTAATCGCCCTTTGTAGAATAGCAGTGTCTTAAATCATCATCAAAATATCTCGTAAAAAAGCAATTTTGGCAAATGGAAACACTGTTCAATATCGACTGGACTGTTTGATAAGATCCAGTTTGTTATGAATGTCCAAATATGCATCAATATGATTTCAGAAAGAATAATTTACTTCATAATATTGCAAGTCATATCGCAGAGAAAAGTTACACACCTGTTGTCTTCCTGATGTTTCTTGAGTGAAGAGAGTGAATCTCACTTATTTTGGCGGGATGTCCATATTTCGGCTGGAACAGTTTTTATTGCATGCTGGGAATCATTTTATTATTTTTATTATTTTATTTCATTTATTTTAAACAAGGTTTAAATATTATAGTTTTAATTTATTTATAACTTTCATTATTATTATTATTATTAATTTATTTATTTGTAAAAATAATAATATCCCTACAAATGAACAAGGGATGTGATATGAATGTAGGAGGAGGTTGTAGGAAGTGAAGATTATGATGGTAATGATAATGATTGCACAGATATTCACAAAAAATTAACCTAATCTGGCACAAGGCCAAAATAATGGGACATCCATGAAGACTGAATTCACTATTTCATCTACCAATCAAGTTTACTAAACATTACTCTAAGCTTGGTGTACATTTTGTATTGTTTAACTGATAGAAAAAAATTATTTCTGTGTTTCTAAAATTATTTCCTTTGTTTTTGCTTTGTTTTTAACTTTTTTTTCTTTCAAACATAATCGACTTTTAAAATATATATTTTTTTAAATGTCTCAGGTTTTTTTAAGAAAAATAAGAAATCATTGAAAATATTAAATTCCTGTTTTCAGTAAATGATAAATTTAAAAAAGGGAATTTTAATTCAATTAAATATCTTTCTATGATATATCTTGTACTAGCAAATATTGTAAAAACTGAAAATAAAGTAACTGGACAAAAGATTTAATTTAAAATATTTAAATTCATTTTAAAATATTTTCTTATTTGTAAATATTTTTCCACTGTTAATTTTGATATTAATAGATTTTTTTTTTCTTTTTTATTATGATGAAATTTATTTTGATGTTTTATAAATTTTGTTTTTACTTGACAAATTGAAATTTTAATCTTAAAATTTAAGATTAAAATTATTTACTAATTTTGCTTATTTGTGTTTAGTGCATGCAAAAAGAAGAAATTATTATCTGTCCTTGTTTGTGGCATCCATTTTATTTGCAATAAATTGTATTTTTTTCCTGAATTTTTCTTCCAAAAACAGAAATTACTTTCTTAATACAAATATTAGGTTAAGTTTGGGTAGCATAACACTGGCATGGAAAAACTTCCTTTCTTGTCTACTGTGTTTATTTTCTCACAAATAGCCTTAGGAAAGGACTGGGCTCCCTCAACTCGGGTAGCAGCCAGTCTGACAGGCAATCATGACTTTCTAGAGCTTCCTGTCCTCTCCTAAGCAACATTTGTCCCTTTATCATCTTTACTAGTCTCCTCTATGTCCCCTTCCATTGACACAAACTAATTATTTCACACGACTCCTCTTGCCTTCCATATAGCCTGTGAGCAGTGCTAGATGTATGTATGGGCTGCAGCCCAGGGACCCCAAGACTAGAGCATCCTCCAAAGCCTTCTAATTTTGGACCCTTGATGAAGCTAAAAAAATAGATATAAGAACAGAGGAGATTTGTGTCTTTTCAGATTTAATGGGGCTCCTTTGTACTAATTTGAAACAATTTAGAATATTTGGGCCTGTCCAGTTGGAGTGGGTTTTTAAATTCAATGAGACCCCACAGAGTTGCTTATGAAATAAACTGGATGAGTTACAAAATCATTAAAAGTTTTAATTGAAGTAATTAATGTCTTACACCAAAAAAGCATCATCTAAAAATACATCTTTTTTTTTTTTTTTATAGACACATATTTAATGAGGAAGGCCCCCAAATTCTATTATCCCAGGAACCTGTTAAGGGCTAAATCCAATCCTGCCTGTGAGTTTTAAATTCTCCAAGCCCTACTTCCTTCAATATACTCTCCATTGTTATTATTACTTTATTACTTGTTTTATTCCATTTTATCAGGGTTGCTTTTTCTGGGTTGATAATTTTTTTTATTGCTACAGTAAACAGTAGTTAGGTTTTGTAGTTTAAAATTTAATGTCATATGTCAATAATTTAATGGTCTGTGTCCATAATTTAATAGCTAATATCTATAATTTAATGGCATATGTCTATAATTTAATGGTCTGTGTCTATAATTTAATAGCTAATATCTATAATTTAATGGCATATGTCTATAATTTAATGGTCTGTGTCTATAATTTAATAGCTAATATCTATAATTTAATGGCATATGTCTATAATTTAATTGCTTGTGTCTATAATTTAATGGTTTATGTCTATAATTTAATAGTATACATTTCTGGTACAGTCCATGTTTTGTGAATGTAGAAAGAATCAGGATAGTATGATCTGTTTTGGGGTAAAATAGTTTGATTTAATCTTAATTTAATATTAATTTAATTGAAATATTTTGAATAATGAACAAATTTGCTGGTATTGACTGTGAAATATACCAGTAGTAATAAGTCGGTAGCCTAGTGGATTAAAATTTTGGTTCATGAATTTGGTGACATAGTAATTGATAGTTCAATCCCTTGGTCGTGCACTGTATACTTTGACTTTGTGGATATAGGTGAGCAATAACTGAGCAGTACTAAAAATAAGAACCAGACGAGATATCCCTAAACATGGGCAGTGGGATGAGAACAGCATCTCCATAGATTAAATAAAGGGCTCAATTCTGAATACCCTGTAAGTTACCCAACCAATATACTCCTGATGAAGGCCAGAGGGTACAATGGCCGAAACGTTGTATTACAACAAAGATGAGGACAATACTTCAAATATAGTGTAAATCAGTGGTCGGAAACTGTTTGCTAACTATGTGCTGACTTAGGGTTTTAAAATCATTCAGTGTGCCAACAGCATACGTATTTTTATACAAGTCAAGGTCAATATACCTGTTCTACAATATATTGTATATAGTATATATAGTTTAGTATATATTAAAATTGAAACAGCTAAATATCTTCTTTGTGTTGTAGTAGTTATTGGTTCGGACTTTGTGATGTCATTTGCGGTTATGTATGATTGGTAATTGCTTGGTGTTCCATGTGTGGTACACGTGCCATAGGTTGATTAACCCTCGTGTAAATAATGGTAATTCCTCGTCTCAGAAATTCAAACATAACTTAAGTCAATTAATTTTATTAAATTTTATAAAACATAATAGGGGAGGGGGTCAATTTGTTATGGAAATTCACTTCCCTATGGAAGCCAAAACAAATATACTCCTTGGTATCTTCTTAAGAATCTTTTTTTAAATTTTAAAATTTGTAATCTGACGTTCTACTATTAGTCATTATACACTCTGGATTATAAATTAAAAAAACAAAAATTCATTTTTTTAAAAATTTCATTTTTGTAAAAAATAATTTAAAAAAAAAAAAATCAATTCTTTTTTTTTAAAATGAAATTTTAAAAAAAAAATGAAATTTAAAAAAAAATGAAATTTAAAAAAAAAATGAAATTTAAAAAAAAAATGAAATTTAAAAAAAAAATGAAATTTAAAAAAACTTTCCCTCGGTTCAGAACTTTACAGCTCAGACCTACCATGCCACTTATACAGGGTTGAACCATTCTCATTCCTTTTCTATTCCATTCGTAAGAGGGATATTCTGCTCAGATGTTTTTTTTTTCCCAAGAGCCACTACTTTGTTGAATAGATTCCTGTGAAGATGCTTCCCCAACAACTACATTCTTAACCTTGTAAAATCTAAGGTCAACTGTTATCTATCCAACATATCCTTGTAATATGCACTTACTTCCCTCTCCTTCTTACATCAATACAACAATCTCATTTAGTAACCCTCTACCTTGAGTGGCTCTTGGGTATAATATTGGTTGATCATTTATTAAAAACAAATAGTAGTCTATATTAATAGGTTTAATTTTATGTACCCACAATAAATTGTAAGTAGTTTTATATAGCAATTTCTAATTGTATCTCTATTAAATATATATATCGTTTTATATAACCAAACGATTTAAATTAATGTTTTAAGAAAGCTTTTAATATAAGTGTTGTGGTGTCCTCCCTCTAAAGAGTCTATGATGGACTTTTCTGCCTACTATAAAATTAGTAGGAGAGAAGGTCTTCGGAGAACAGTAGAACAGATTGTTCAACCGAGGCTGTGAATTTTCGCAGCTGCTGTCTAACTCTCTGCCGAAAGGCAGAGAGTAACCCGGATGAGGCTTTGCCGAAGGGCAAAGTTTCGTCCGGGGAGGTAGACGGGCCCTGAATCTGTTTATGCAGGTTCTAAGGGAATATCTTTGGCCGAGCCTACGGGCACGGAGAACCCACAGTAAACTCTGCCTTGTGCCACATACATCCCTCGCGGCGGTGGGGGATGTTAAATATTAACAGTTGAATAGATCTGTTCCAACTGTGCTGGTCAAACTCTCTGTCTCTGGGCAGAGAGGATTCCCAGACGAGGCTATGTTGAAGGGCAGAGTCTCGTCTCAGGAAACAGCTACCCATCTATGGGGGAAACTTTTGGTCAAGCCTACAGGCTCGGATTGCTCCACATTAAATTCGGCCTTGTGACACATCCTACCTATTAGGGGGCGGGGCTGATAAATATCAACAGATGAATAGATTGAACGCTTGGTCAACCGACACACACTCACTAGTCGTGTAATACTCTTCTGTTGTATTTACTGTTTAATATACGATATATCTGCAACACTTGTTTTCTTATTTCTTAAACCATTTACTTGGTCACAATAATAAGAAAGATTTTCATTCATTGTTTTGTCATTATTATTTATTTTGCTTTAACTAATTTTGTTTTTACCTGTACACTGCATGACGGCATGACTATTGATATTGTGTTTGTGTTAGAAATTGTAAGATGTTTTGTTTTTTATGCTTATAAGTGAATTTTCTTGATGCATTTGTTGTAGTCGTTGCAAAATTTTATTTCTTTTATATCCAATTTAGGATAATATTGATTTGCAATTAAATAATGCTTGTTCATTCTTAACAAATGATTTTCAAGATAAGTGTATTTTAAATTATTCTAACAGTGGTTCTACTTCGTAAGTACTCTTTCAATGGAGAATGATCGAGTGATTCTACAGATTGATTTTTTTATAGCTAAACATTTATGGGATGAATCTATTTGGTCTTAAAATTTGTTTGCTGCAATCTTTGGGGTTAAGCTGATGGTAGATAGTCCTGAGTATGACGATAAACTACATCTGCCAGCATGGCCCCTGACTAGAAGATATGATAGTTTGAGGCTCATGGAACTACATCTTAATTGCTGTTGTTCCCAGGTCTACCCTGACACAGGGTGGTAGCACATGTTAGGGTCCCAGCTACAAGTAAATAGTGAACCCCCAAACAAAAATAAAAGAATATGAAAGTAGAAAAAAACATTTTATATTAAAAATACCAGGATTACATTTTTATATAAAAACTTACCAACAATACATGCTTACGGCTGTCATTCCATCCCCAACTGTTCTCTGTGGGCTGACAAGTGAGATAAAAGCCCGATTCATGAGCGACAAGTTCTCAGGCATAGGTGGTAGGGAAACTTGCCTGGTGTGGGATTGACAAGTTGCAGGTGATGTTGGCATCACCTCCCCTTGAGTGCTCCTTGTCTCTCCTCCTCAAAGTGTGCCACTCCGGCAACGCAGAGAGACTGCCAGCTGTGGTCCAATCCCTTGTGAGGTTTTCTAATTGTGTTGGGTTAATGTTGCAACAGATAATAGCACACTTAAGATATGATTCCAAGACTATCTTAAGCATGCTATTATCTCTTGCAACATTGACCCAACACAATTAAAAACCAACAATACATATCAATAGTAAAACTACCAACAATATATATTATAGCAAAATGACCAACAATACATTTTTATAGCAAAATGACCAACAATACATTTTTATAGCAAAATGACCAACAATACATTTTTATAGCAAAATGACCAACAATACATTTTTATAGCAAAATGACCAACAATACATTTTTATAGCAAAATGACCAACAATACATTTTATCTGTGGTTGAAGGCTTACAATTCCGTTCAAAATATATTTAATTGAAGCAATTGTTTTCAAATTATTTACATTTCGGCATTAAGTAATCCATAGAGGTATTGATATGCTGCTAAAAATCAACCAACCAGCTGACATTAGGGCACGGAACTGTGGCTCCTAAGCTGAGGGGCCTTTACAAACCATTTATGATGGATGCTATAAACATTGTACAGAATAGAAATTTGGCTGTCAAAATAATTCAGCTTCTGATGTGATTCTAAGAAAGAATGATGAAACGGAAAGAAAATAAGCATTATCCTGAAAATAAAATGTTCACACTATTCTATGGGCAGCTCAAGAAGAAGCATTAAAATCACTTGGAGCCACTAGTCACCAGCTAGCTTTAGAGAATTCCATTTTTGATTAAAACAAAAAACAATACACTGATTTTTTTTTTTTTTAAGCTTATCACCCCAAGCAAGGCTGGAAGCCACTAGCATGCAAGGGGTTACAGAAGGTTTGGAGGAAGAGCAGATAGGAGTGGTAAAGGAGGGGATGTGGAGAAAGATAGTGGATCGATCAAGGCAAGGGGGTTACAGAAGATTTGGAGCGAGAGCAGATAGGAATGAAAGGGGAAAGGATGTGGAGAAGGGAAGTAGATAGATCAAGGCAACTGGAGATGTCGATTGACGTTACACTTAAATAGTTGGAGATTATATTTGTCAGGGAAACAGGAATAAGGAAGGGAGTTCCACAGGTGAGATGTGCGAGACATGAAGCTGTTGGAGTAGAAGAGACGTCTACATCTAACAGTTTCAACGGTGAAGGGGTGGGAACGGTATGCCAGCCTCGTAGGATGTTTAAATTCATGAGTCCTGGGAACCAGTGAAAGCAGCTCCTCGGAGCAATTACCGTGCGTGAAAGCATTTGTAAAAAAGACAGAGCGAGGCAACGGCGCGTCTGTGAGAGAGCGACTACAGATGAGATGACAGATCAGGGCCAATTACATTGCATATCCGTCTCTGGATCTTATCAAGAACCCTGAGGCAAGCAGCAGGGGCTCCAGACCATATATGGCAGCAATACTCCATGCAAGGGTGAATGGTTGATTTATAGATTTGGAGGATCGATTCTGGGGAGAAAAATTTATATGGAATTTGCAGTTAAACTTTCCTTTGCATGATTGGTTGAAATCTGGTGCCATATTTTTGTTAATCGCCCTTTGTAGAATAGCAGTGTCTTAAATCATCACCAAAATGTCTTGTAAAAAAGCAATTTCGGCAAGTGGAACCACTGTTCAATATCGACTGCACTGTTTGATGAGATCCAGTTTGTTATGAATGTCCAAATATGCATCAATATGATTTCAGAAAGAATAATATTAAAAAAATATTTTAATTGCTTTTATTAATGTTTTATACTATTAATCATGACCATTTGTTAAATAGTCATTTGTTAATTAGTCCATTTTAGTTGGTAGTCAACTTTTCATATTTTGTTTCTTAAAAATAATTATTTCTGGTATGAGGGTGCATCAAATGTATTTTTGCTTTTTTAATCAACAGGGAAACTTTTGAGAGCGCATACATGTTTTTTGAAGCTTATTTAATGCCCAACATATGGCATCTTTTGATGATCCTAGCTCTTCTAAAAGTTTACAGACATTGACTCCAAAGCTAATTTCATGAAGCCTATGTGATGCTTGACATATGGTATCTTTTGATGATCCTAACTCTTCTGGAATTTTACAGACCTTGACTCCAAATCTAATTTCATGAAGCTTAAGTAATGCTCGACATATGGTATCTTTTGATGATCCTAGCTCTTCTGAAGGTTTACAGACCTTGACTCCAAAGCTAATTTCATGAAGCCTATGTGATGCTTGACATATGGTATCTTTTGATGATCCTAACTCTTCTGGAATTTTACAGACCTTGACTCCAAATCTAATTTCATGAAGCTTAAGTAATGCTCGACATATGGTATCTTTTGATGATCCTAGCTCTTCTGAAGGTTTACAGACCTTGACTCCAAAGCTAATTTCATGAAGCCTATGTGATGCTTGACATATGGTATCTTTTGATGATCCTAACTCTTCTGGAATTTTACAGACCTTGACTCCAAATCTAATTTCATGAAGCTTAAGTAATGCTCGACATATGGTATCTTTTGATGATCCTAGCTCTTCTGAAGGTTTACAGACCTTGACTCCAAAGCTAATTTCATGAAGCCTATGTGATGCTTGACATATGGTATCTTTTGATGATCCTAACTCTTCTGGAATTTTACAGACCTTGACTCCAAATCTAATTTCATGAAGCTTAAGTAATGCTCGACATATGGTATCTTTTGATGATCCTAGCTCTTCTGAAGGTTTACAGACCTTGACTCCAAATCTAATTTCATGAAGCCTATGTGATGCTTGACATATGGTATCTTTTGATGATCCTAACTCTTCTGGAATTTTACAGACCTTGACTCCAAATCTAATTTCATGAAGCTTATGTAATGTTTTAGATATGGTATCTTTTGATGATCCTAACTCTTCTGGAATTTTACAGACCTTGACTCCAAATCTAATTTCATGAAGCTTATGTAATGCTCGACATATGGTATCTTTTGATGATCCTAGCCCTTCTGGAATTTTACAGACCTTGACTCCAAATCTAATTTCATGAAGCTTATGTAATGTTTTAGATATGGTATCTTTTGATGATCCTAACTCTTCTGGAATTTTACAGACCTTGACTCCAAATCTAATTTCATGAAGCCTATGTGATGCTCGACATATGGTATCTTTTGATGATCCTTGCTCTTCTGGAATTTTACAGACCTTGATCCCAAATCTAATTTCAGGAAGCCTATGTGATGCTTGAAATATGGTATCTTTTCATGATCCTGGGTCGTCCTCTGATAGTCTGGTTTCTCCTCTAACATCATAATCAACTAATTAATTAATTAATTAAATGCATCATAATCAAGGAGAGATGTTCGTCCATTTGTGGACTTTACTGCAAGGGATAAGTCCCCACATTTGAAATACTTAAACACTGAGATATTTTCTTCTAACTTCTGAATTATAAAGTCACTAACAAGTAGAAATAATTGTTGATCCAAATGTAGTTACTGGTAGTCTGGTAGTATGTATAAGTCATATGGTTCTGTAATCTTGAAGTGTGTACATGAAATAATCTTTGGAGTACAGCTATATAAAAACAAAAATGCTTTTGATACACCCTAATATATGAGACATATTCTTGTTTAAATTCTTCACTTGTATCCATCAATTAAGTAATTAACTAATTAAAGTTCTGGTTTGATAAATAATGATTAGCAAAAAAAAAAAAACAAAACAAAACAAATTGATGAAGACATTAAGAGCAAAAGGCTAATTTCCTATGCTACTCTATAAGGTCCATTTGAAAACAAAGTATATTTTTATCTACCGCAACTATTTTTCCAGTTGTACAGAAAATATACTTGTCTATTGAAGGCGCCTGGTTGCAGTCTTCAAGTTCAAACATGAATTTCAGAGAGCTTTCCTGTTGTTCACTGGCATCTGATCAACATCAGCCTTTACTCACTCACTCCCTCCACCCATATTCTGGTGTGCAGGAACCATCGACGCAAAGTAAGAGTACTGAACAATATTAATTAATCTCATTCAACTTTCTAGATCTTTCTATGTCTGGGTACTTGTCTCTCTAAAAGCTTCTCTCTCTGTAAATATTTTGCATTTGACTAACACTAATGCATGCACTTCTGGTGCTATTTGAACGCCAGGTAGATATAAAAGAAGTAAATGTTTGTTTTCGTTAATTTAAGCACTAGCACCACATCATTAGACATTGCGTGATCTTTACTGTCAGTTTGTATCTTATTGTTCAGATCTGCACTTTTCTTTTTTCGTTGCCACTAATTTACTAACGATATTTTTCTTTTACACAGGCCCTATCTCTATTCCAGGTGTTTCACCGGTCTCGTTCTCACGGCCGAATAATGCAGCAGCTGCTGTGCCCAACAGTCAACAAACTAGCGAGATGTCAATACCAAATGACTTGATTGGATGTATTATAGGACGGGCCGGTCAGAAGATCAATGAAATTAGGTATGCTATCCCGTTACTAGTTGGATACACTTCATCTACCAACAAATAAACTTAACTTTTAATACTCATTAACTTAATGTGTGCAAAAGTTTATAGCTCTTTTTTTTTTTAAACCTTTATCATACTTAACTATCCACAATTCATCTTTTATTTTTTAATCACTCAACTCCATTTGTTAGCAATTTCATTTTTAATTTAAATTAATAAAAAAAAAAATAATTACACTGTTTACATTATTCGGACTAATGCCCTCACCTTTGTTGCCATATTATCACAATGTTTCAACCATTCTTCAGGTAGTCGGAATGTTGAGCTGAACCCTTTATTTTGCTCGCTGGGGTAGACTGTTCTAGCTCCACATTCCATGTCTATGGATGTCAGTTATCACCTGTTAATTCCCCTCTCTAAGCTATATTTATCACAACGTTTTGGCCGTTGTAGTCTTCAGCCTTCTTCAGGTGGTTGGAATGTTGAGCTGAACCCTTTATTTTGCTCGCTGGGGTAGACTGTCCTAGCTCCACGATGTCAGTTATCTCCTGTTAATTCCCCTCTCCAAGTTCTCTGCTGCATTAACCAGGTATTGAACTCACACTCTTTGGTTCCTGTCACTGGATCTAACTAACGCCTTTATTCACTGTGCCATCTGCACTTGAGGACATCTGTGTATGAATTTCTGGGTATTATAAACCTAATGTCTTCAGCAACCATTTTTACCAGTGCTCATATTGCAATTTTTTGATGTTATCAGATATGTTTTTACCAAAGCTCATAATGCAATTTTTGTTGTTATTATCACTTTTTCTCTGGCAATCCTTATTACTGGTTCCCATATTGTATTCATTTCTATTGCTTGGTCAGCTCAGGAGATTTTTGTGGCCTAGTGTATGTGCTGATTCTTTCAGTTTACGAATTTTCCAATGATGTTCTTTGTCTATGATCTCAACCTGATCATTACTTCTAGAGTTAATCAGAAAAAAGGTAGTGTGAACTTTTGCACATGACTGGTATTCTGTATCTGATAATTAACCCCTTAAAATGCAGCCCATTTGAATATCACATTCAAAATAATGAAGTTAAAAGAATTTTATGGAACCTGAATTTCCTGTTAAAATGAAGAACACTTTTCTTAAAAATTAATGGTTGTCAGAAAAGTCAGTCAGAAGATTTGTTTGTTGCCCAATTTCGAATACTATCTATCTATCTATCTATCTCTCTCTCTCTCTCTCTCTCTCTATATATATATATATATATATATATATATGTAATTCACCACTTGGAACAAAATTAAATAGAACAAATATTATTTAAAAATTTAAATGTCCATTAAGGAATTGTATTCGTGATCATTGAAAATTTGTAAGCAATTGTATAGGTCACACTACAACATATTTGACAGGAAGACTCGCACGACATCTTTCTGACCATAGCTCAATTATGTCTCATTTAAATGCTCATGGGGACCTACTGGACCGTATTTGCAACATACTTGTTGATAATACAAATATAATATCATCGTCTACATGTAAAAAAAGGCTAAAATAATGGAACCCTTATTAATAAAACAAAAAACCAACACTCGGTAATATCAATTATGAACATGGACACAATATCTTGACCGTGATTTGAAAATGAAACATTATATAAATGCATACATAGAACAATCTATTTCTTGTTAACAGTTGGTATATTTCAACATTGAAAATGGTAAAAGGTTTAGACAAAAGCACACAGAAAAAACATTTGGACAGTTTTTATATAATTTATCTACTGAAAAAAAAAAATTATAAGACCACATAAAAAATTATATTAAAAACTTAATCAAAGCACCTTGTCTGTCATATATATATATATATCTGTATCAAATGTAAAAGAAACATTTAAAATTAAGGTATCAATTGTATATGTAATAAAGTTAGATTTTTTTTTTCCTTGACTGACTGCTGCCCAGGGCAAAAGAATACAGTTTATCACTATTTAACCTATAGCTGGAAGAAGCCTCTTCCAAGAATATTAGTAAAAAAAAAAATGTAAAGACTTGGCCAGAATTTGAACTTGTCATTCTCATTCCATTTTCTGTGCCAATAATCATTACACGTCATGAACTGAGGGAAATGCCAACTCCATATTACTAAAAGCCATTGTGTAGAATTTAAAATTATCAGTTTAAATTTCTAATTACATTTTTAACACAAAAGACATCAAATTTTCTAATTTTTAAATTGTCTTTGAGCATTTGTGCTTAGGATAAGAAAGAGACTTGGGATTTCTGACACATATAATGAGAAAAGGGAGCTTAGAGAACTTAACACTCACAAGGAATATTGAAGACAAGAGCTGCAGAGACATTATTTTAGTGGATACCTATATCTGAGTAGATGTTCCGTTTATTTTAAAACTGTATTGATTTATTTTCATCTACCAGCCTGAATATTCAAGAAATTGGACTAGAGGATTTGCATTCTCCTTTGCAGGAGAAACTGTTGTTAGATCCAATGTGCTCTATATTGACTTAGCCATGGATTGGGTTACTGATCAAGTAAGGTCAAATAGTGCCTTATAAACACAAATCCTCCCCAGATTCTCAGAAGTTCATATTTACTCAGTTTCATATCCGAATAAATACAAAGCAATTTCTAAAGAACAGATTTTTCATTTATTAATCCAACAGATTTTATCACTTTTATCATTTTATATATATTTATAAATATATATATATATATATTTTTGAATTGGACAATGTCTGACAATTTATTTAAAGACATTTATATATATTATGTTTAACGTTCTTTTTATAGATACAAGTATTTAAGCAAATGCTCTGTTTTATAATAAACAGTATTAAATAACATTTACCGGCCTGAATGTCCGAGAAATTTTCATAGAAAATTTTCGTTCTCCGACAGGAATCGAACCTGTATCCTATACGGAACCGTCATTTCGCGTGACGTGCCTTAACCGTTCGGTCACAGAGAAGCGTCCGGTTAGCAAGGTCGATTTTACTATCTTTAAACTTAAATCTTCCATGAATCTCTTCTATTCATATCTGCTCTAGCGTATCAAATGTAAACAAATGACGTCATATATTTTTGAATTGGATGACCAGTCCACCGTAATTGAGACTGTATGAGAAAAGTCTTGATTCCTCCAATATTACACCTATATATATATATATATATATATATGGTGGACTCTCCCATTGTATTCGACATATGGGGATGAAGCAACTCAGTTCCAAGGAATCGACAGCCCAGACACTAGCACATATGATCTGATTATATTGGTGAAGGCTTTCTGCAGAACCAGTCACACTTTTTGGAAGATCTAAATACAGAGACCTGGTGTACTACGTGCCACAATGTCTCCAAACAACCCTCCGCAGGTTTTCAATTCAGAGTTGACCTTCTCCTAGACCAGTTGCTATCCAAGGCTATAGAACCCCATCTGTCCTGCTATTTACCCATAGCTGGGGGGAGAAAAAGAGGATTCATACCTTTCCCAGGGGTATTAGCACGTAAGTGAATGTAACGGATTCGACTGAAATTCAAACTCGGCTATCTGATTCCTCAATCCAAGCCACTATTCACTGTGCCTTACATATATATATATATAGTTAGGTAAAAAATCTATTCACTATTCATTGTGCCTTACATATATATATATATAGTTAGGTAAAAAATCTATTCACTATTCACTGTGCCTTACATATATATATATATAGTTAGGTAAAAAATCTATTCACTATTCATTGTGCCTTACATATATATATATATATATAGTTAGGTAAAAAATCTGTTGGTATATAATCCAAGTGGATCCTAGTAATATAAAAGTATAACTGAACCACAAAAAAGAGCTCGATGTATTTTATTTATACAGAGCAATATAATTAATAGTCAAACAAATTGTTTTACCTCATATGGGGAGTAGGCTATTTTGGTAGATGATGAAAGTGGTTGTCCGTTTTTCAACCCCGGTGTGGAATGAAGTTCATGTCTGTAAGGTTAGAGGAAGTATGAGGTGTGGTAGGAGTTAAGTGTGAAGAACTGATATTAGAAGGGTCAACTTAAGCCATAACTTGCTGAAAATACCTACTACAGTTTTCACAGTTTCACTTGCACACTAGGCATGAGGCAGAGCTTAACACTTTCACTGCTACTCATTTGCCCAGTGCAATTAGATACAAAACTACCATGACGTAGAGAAAAATCGAGGCTGACTAATAATTTGCATGATAGAACAGTTAGAATTTTCCGTATTTTACGATAGATGGCGCAACGGGACACTCATACCAGCGGTATGCAAAAAACGTAGGTTTCCGTACTTAGCCAGCTGGAGCAAGATAAGATAAACGAAGATCTCCATAGTTAGCAGAGGATGTGTTAAGGAGTGTGGTAGGTATCTATCTTAATGGGGAGGTTTCATTAAAGAAAGCCCAGAATATTAACCTCATGATTTCAAATGGGGGTATTAGAAGAAAACACTAGTTTTTAAATTAAATTTAAAATTAAAGAAGAAACTAAGAATGAACCTAAAAATAAATTTAAAAGAATTTATAATTTGTACAGTAACTTTTCTTTTAAACATTTTTCATTAAATATGGCAGACAAGGAAAGTTTTATTAATTTTTTCTTTAGTTTTTCCAGCTTTCTTGCATTTAATATATATATATAAATATATATTTATATATATATATATATATGAGAAAATATACAGTGTAACAAATAAATAACAAGTATAATAAATCGATCTAAATACATCCAAATATATAAATAAACTAACAACCGATACTGATAAACTAGCCATTTAGAAAAAACAAATAAAGATAATCAATCCAAATAAATAAATTAAAAACTGTTCCCACCAAAATAATAGTCGGAACAAACCACAACAATCAACCCCAAAAGTCAACAAATAGCTTTAATTATCTTCCCAAACAAAAACAAAACTATTAAACAAATTTTTATTACATTAATAAAAACACCGACCAAAATAAAAAAATAATAAATAATAAATAAATAAATATATAAGATAAAAAATAAAAATTGAATAAAAACAAGCAAAACAATTTGACCCAAATAAATAAGCAAATAAACGACTTCCAGTAAAATAACGGCCATAAAAGACCACCCACAATAAGCTATATAAACAAATTTTTACTACGTTAATAAAAAACGTGGATCAAAATAAAATAAATAAATATATAAGATAAAAAATAAAAATAAAATTAAATAAAAACAAGCAAAATAATTTGACAGAAATAAATAAACAAATAAACGACTTCCGGTAAAAATAACCGCCAAAATAGACTACCCACAATGCACCACTGACCCGTATATATAAATAGCCGAGAAAAATAACAGCACTAGTTGCCTGATGATTGCATCTAGCATGAAACAGACTGTCGCCTCTAAGTGTTGACTCCTATGTTCACTTTATATATATATATATATATATATATATATATATATATATATTATTATTATTATTATTATTATTTTTATTATAAGAGGTTATAATAAAAACATTTTAAAATTGCTGCACAAAAGAATTCATGTTTTATTACTATGATTGTATTTCTTGAGACAATCGTAAGTAACTGGTGATTAAATGATTTTTTAAGGAAATTTAAAAACAAATTTTTGGAAAAGAGGTAACACTTTGTTTTTAAATTTCTTTAAAAATCCTTTAATCACTAGTTACTTACCATCGCCTGATGAAGTACAATCATAGTATTGAAACATGAAAGCTTTTGTGTAGCGATTTCAACATGTTTGTATTATAATCTCTTATAATAAAAATATAATAATATATTGCTCTACTTTGTATTGAGCATTTTTTTAAAAGTAAATGCTATGAACAGTGAATTTTTACTCCATCTGTTCTTTCTTTCATTTGGATATATATATATATTGGCATCTCGACTTCAGTCACTTTCTCACAGATGTGATGTGGATTTTCTCTCTCTATTCTACAAATATTTTCATGGCAGTTGCTCTGACAAGCTTTCTTCCCTGGTGCTCCAACTATATGAATTTAAGTGTGCTACTAGATTGGCATCTAGGTCTGAATCTTTTACTGTTGAAATAGTTAAATGTAACAACCACTTCTACTCCAATAGTTTCTGTTCTTGCACTTCCCGACAGTGATACTCCCTTCCACTTACTTACTTCCCTGATAACTACAATCTTCAAAGATTAAATGCAACATCATCATCTTCTGTTGTCTTGAACCCCATTCAGTATTTTTTCCTTTCCTCAATCCCCCTATACACAATCTTTTCTCTCACTTTCACTCTCTGTAATCCTCTGCGTCGTAGTGGCATTCCTGCTTTGCTTGAGGTGAAATGATTAAAAATTTTTAAAAAAATGAAGGTCTTATTTGATAGTACAATGATTTAGTAATAATGTGTTTGTGCCTTGCATCTTTTCCATATAAAATTTGTAAAGGTTCATTAAATTATAAATTTTATAAGGCAGTGCTATAAGTTTTTCACTGATCAGCGGAATGAAATTCTAATGCTACGAGTTTGATCCTAAACGTTATCTTTAAACTCATTTTCTGAAAAAAATGAAAACGATTTGGGAAGAAATATTTTGTATCATTATTTATCATGTCAAATTCCAACTTTCAAATTGAGTGCAATGCCACGCTTCCAAAAGTGACCTGCCCTACCATATCATATTTTCCCTGTGCCTTTTCTATAAATATTTTCATGCTAATTGCTGTGATGAGTTTTCCTCTTTGTTATTTTATTCCCCTCCCCTCACAGACCCTGAATTGTAAATCTGGGGACTAGTTAGTCTTTTCATAGAGACACTGAGGTATTATGGTGATTGTAGTAAGAACGGTACGTATGATTGTGGTGTTTTGGTGTAAGGAATATTGTTCGTACGATTGGGTCAGTGTTTGCGGCTAGCTAAGTTATATTTAAGACAGAAGAAGACCATCCTTTCCCCAATCCCCCCTTCGGCCTTGTGCCACATTTCTGTAATTTATACAGAATAAATATCGCTTTCCTCTTTGGTACCTAGACTTTAGAAATTTAAGTGCAGTACTAGTACTTAGACATGGCACGTGGAACTAAAACAGTCTACCCCAGCAAGTGAAATAGAGGGTCCAGTCGACATTCCAACCACCTGAAGAAAGCCGGAGAGTACAATGGCCAAAACATTGTGATAAATATGGCGACAAAGATGAGGACAATAGTTTGAATAATGTAAATAGTGTACATAATATCTCATCTCGGAAATATAGACAGATACTGAAATGCCGAAACATTGTTATAAATACAGCAACAAAGATGAGGAAAATAGTCTAAAATAATGTAAATAGTGTACATAATACCTCATCTCAGAAATATAGACAGATACTGAAAGGCTGAAACGTTGTAATAAATATGGCAACAAAAATGAGGACAATAGTCTGAATAATGTAAATAGTGTACATAATACCTCATCTCAGGAATATAGACAGATTATCATAAGCACTTGTAAAGTGATTTTTAAGATCCGATGCAAGGTATATAATCATAACTGTGGCTGTTCTGCTCATCATTAATTCTTGTCGGTGTTTCCCTACTTTTACATGAACATTATGAAAATGTAAATGAAAAACATCTAAGGAGAAATCCTGCTACTTAAAAATGTTGGGTTAATTTTAGTATTTTTTCAGTTGTTTTGATAATGCTCACATAAAGTGAGTGAAATGTTAACAAGAAAATTAATTTTCCAACATCCAACTAGTTTTCACCTCATTTTACATACTTTGTTTAGATCTTTAATATTAAACATTTTTTTAATCATTTCACCCCAAGCAAAGCAAAAAAGTCACTAAGATGCAAGGGGTTACTGAGAGTGAAAGAATCTGAAAAAAAATTGTTACTCAAATATAGATAAATTTAGAATGTATATTTTGGTGGCAATTTTTTAAATTAAGCATGTTTTATCAAATCATGCTTCATCAAAACATGTTTTATCAAAATGTTGTATCAAATCATGTTTTATCAAAACATCTTTTATCAAAGCCTACTTCATCAAAACATGCCTCATCAAAACATCTTATGTTTTATTAAATCATGCTTCATCAAAACATCTTATCAGATCATGTTTTATCAAAGCATGTTTTATCAATGCATACCTTATCAAAACGTGGTTCATCAAAACATGCTTTATGAAAACATCTTATATTTTAGCAAATCATGCTTTAGCAAAATATGCTTTATCGAAATATCAAATCATGTTTTATCAAAGCATGTTTTATCAATGTATGCTTTATCAAAACTTGGTTCATCAAAACATGTTTTATCAAAGCATATTATTAAATCATGCCTTATCAAAGCATGTTTAATCAAAACCTGTTTTATCAAAACATCTTATTAAATTATGCTTTATCAAAGCATGTTTCATCATATAGATAAATTTAGAATGTATATTTTGGTGGCAATTTTTTAAATTAAGCATGTTTTATCAAATCATGCTTCATCAAAACATGTTTTATCAAAATGTTGTATCAAAACATGTTTTATCAAAACATCTTATTGAATCATGTTTTATCAAAGCATATTTTATCAATGTATGCTTTATCAAAACTTGGTTCATGAAAAAATGTTTTATCAAAACATCTTATTAAATCATGCTTTATCAAAGCATGTTTCATCAAAACATGTTTTATCAAGACATTTTTTCAAAGACCACAACACTTGCTTTATTATTTTCTGTTGCTATTTTTAATATTCAAGTTGTTTTAAACTAGAACAAATAAATTCATATTCTAGAAAACGACCAATCATATTTGAAAGTTCTAAAACACATATATACTCTGATCATTTATCCAGATCTTTTATGTGCTGCATTCCTTCAGAATGTGGGTGATCATGAGCCTCCACAATTTCCTATTCTTCATAGCACTAAGCAATATTAGTCCCTTTAATATTCCTCACACACACTATTCTACCATCCATTTACACAAGCTTTTTAGGTCAGTTACCCATTGTTCCTTTCTGTCCCTTTAGTACAAGGAGATCATGGCTCTCCATAACATCCTATACTTTGTCGCTCTAAGCAATGTTTCTCTTTTTACTATCCTTTCTACACCTGTTCTACCATTCATATACACAATCTTCCTAGATAGGTTACTCACTGTTACCCTTCAGAATGAGGGGTATCATGGCTCTCCACAACATCCTATCCTTTGTAGCATTAAGCAATGTTTGTCTTTTTACTCTCCTTCACACTACCTGTTCTACCATCTATTTACACAAGTTTATTAGGTCAGTTACTTGCTGTTTCCCTCTTTTCCTTCAGAATGAGGAGTATTATGACTCTCCACAACTTCCTATCCTTCAGAGCTCTAAGTAATGTTTATCTTTATTACCCTTCTTGCTCCCTGTTCTATTTACAAAATCTTATTTATTGTCTTGCCTTCAATGTGTTTTGTGAGTGTCAAATTCTCCATGCCCTCTGTCTTCTTTCCAATTTTACCAGGACCAAGAATACACGATATGGTTCAAAAGCAAGAGAAAATTACTAAAAATTGTTAAAATAATCCTTGTATGAGATCTTTAACAGAACATGCTGAAATAAATTTATAAATAAATGGTTTAAATATTTAACTGAATAATAAAGAGGTCTCTACATATGTTGTATTCATATATATATATTTATATATACATATGTTGTATTAATATAAACTTATTCATTTGTCATTGTAGACAACTTTCAGGTGCTACAATTAAGATTTCCAATGCAGAAGAAGGTTCTTCTGATAGGAAAGTCACAATAACTGGTACTCCAGACACAATTGGATTGGCGCAATATCTCATTAATACCAGGTAAGATTTTCTTTATATCCAGTTTAATAAAAGTTAGGATTTAATTCATATGACGTCACCCATTCTGTATAAGGAATAACATTAATTTGTATCTATCCAAATAGATTACATTAATCAATTAAATAAATGTTTAAGCTTTAGTTACAAGTAACCTATTTAAAAAAAAATATATTAAAATAACATTTACTGCTAACTATAAGGTAGTTTAACAAATGTTAGCACAAAAAGTGGAATTGGTGGGACGAGTTCAAATTTCAATCTAGTCTGTTGCATTCACTTTCACACTAATACCATTGTGAAAGCCAGAAATCTGATACTTCTATTTCCCACCCAGTAGTAGATTAAATAGCAATCTAGACTGGCTTTCTAATCTTGGACAACAACTAAAGAGAAGGAAAATTAAATCTAAATTCAAAACTAGGGAGAAGGCAATGGGAAAACATGCCACGATCTTTCCGAAAATGTTATGACAAGTCACAGATAATGAATAAAGGGAAGCTGTGGAGAGTGATATTCCCCTACATCTTAAAGTGACACTGAGATAAAAAAGAAAATGTATGATCAGAATTTACAAACAATATAAAAATGGATTTATTTTTAGTTTCATGCTTTTGACTCATTTATAAACTTCTATATTCCTTCAGGACATTGTATGTCATGGCTCTTCACAGCTTCCTTTACTTTTAACATCTGCACTGAAAAGGGAGTGGATTTGTTTTTCTATTTCCATGATTTTGGATTTAGCCTTGTTCTTCTTCTAGACTCAACCAAGACTAGAGAACTTAGTCTACCCTGCTATTTTAACCATAGCTTGGATAGGAATAGATGTGTTCATGTCTTTTTCAAGGAAATTAGGGTAAAGTGAATTCAATTGCTTCAGCTGTAATTTGAACTTGGACTGGTGAATCCATTTTTTGTACAGATAACCATTATGCCACTTGTACATGACATGAAGTGATTAGTATAATAAAAATAAAATACTAATAAAAAACAGATTTATTTTCAGATAAAAAACATTTCATATCTAAGAAGAATTTAAAAATTTAACAATTCGGGTTTTAAAAATTTTGAAATGAATAAATTAACTGAACAGCAGAAAAAAAAAAACATTTGAGTATTGAGTTGGCCAAGAAAACTAAAATGAAAAAAAATTGAGTTATGCTTACAAATAAAGTGTTTCTGAGGGATTAGCCAAAACTTATATTGATATCTATCTATACATTTCTTTCTTTATCAGTCTTTCTCTCTCTCTCTAGCTATCTATGTATCCCTTTCTCTCTCTCTCTCTCATGATATATATATATATATATATATATATATATATATATATATATATATATAATAATATTTTTAAAAAAAAATGATTCCTTCGCTACATAATAGTTCTCATGTTTCAAAGGCGAGAGCCGAGACCCACAATATAATTTTTGAAATTAAGTTGAATTAAGGTGTCTGGTCTCGCTTCCTCCTCAAGCTAGAATTTGGGAATCCCAAATTTCTCGCTTTACGGGGAAGCGAGAGCAGACACCTTAATTCAACTTAATTTCAAAAATTATATTGAGTGTCTCGGCTCTCGCTTTTGAAACATGAGAACAATTATGTAGCGAAGGAATCATATTTTAAAAAAGATATTATAATATAAGCTCTACTTCTGTATGGAGCACTGTCTTTTTAAAAATAAAAGCAAAACTACTAAGGAACTCTGGATTATTTACCTAACGTGTTCTTTCCTATTTTTCTGCATACCTGCACATATATATACACACACACACACACACACATATATATATATATATATATATATATATATGTATGTATATTTAGGCAGCATATCTTCATTCAAACATATTGTGACTATTTATTTTTATACTGATCCCTTCCAGTTGTTTAATCAGTTTCTTCATGTTAAGACAATATACGTCAAAGTAGGCACCATAGTTTTAGCTCTGAAGATAATCCTGGAAAAGGTCGAAAGTACTTGGGTTAAAAAAAACAAAAAACTATCGTGCCTACCTTGATGAATTTCATCTTAACACCAACAAACTGATTAGACAACTGAAAAGGTTCATTGTCAAAATAAATAGGCACAATATGTTCGAATGAAGGTATGCGGCCTATATATATATATATATATATATATATATATATATATATGTGTGTGTGTGTGTGTGTGTAATTTGGGGGATCATGTAGTCTAAAATATGTGTAAAAAGTTGCTGCCAAAGTACACATATTTCAAACTACGATCCTTCGCTAGGGGTAAACGCTGTTACATAAGCTATACTTGTATTTTGATTGGTCATTCAAGCTTATGTAACAGCGTTTACCCCTAGCAAAGGATCGTTAATTAATTTGAAACTTTTAAAACCATTTATTCTACATTCAACATCATCACTTGATAAGACACCAGAAGTGTTGAAACAAAATGTCTGTTTTTGTAGTGATTTTATAACATATTTATGTTATAATATTTAAATAAATAATTATATCTGCTCTACTCTGTATTGCATCTAGCATGAAACAGACTGTCGCCTCTAAGTGTTGACTTCTATGTTGACTTTTATATTTACACATGCTCTATCTATGATATTGAGCACTTTATCCCATAAATATAGCACACTTTAAAACTATATTTCTTCAGATATATATATATATATGTGTGTGTGTGTGTGTGCATATATATATATATATATATATATATATATATATATATATACATATTCACACAAACACACACACACACACACACAGACATATATATATATATATATATATATATATATGATAAAATAAAGGACAAATAAGAAATATTTATCTGTCTAATGTTTCACTTTCATGAAAGCTTCATATGACACTTTAATAAAAGAATATTCAGGCAAGTAAACAAAAATAAATAGATATATTGTATAATAAGTAAATGGAGCATCAACTCAAATACAGGTATCCACTAAAAATAACATTGAATAATAATATATATATATATATATATGTATATATATATATATATATATATATATATATATATTATTCAATGTTATTTTGAAAAAAGGAAGTGATGTTTCACATACGGCTTGCCTACAAGCAGGATTACTTGTAACCATTTTCAATTCTCACCTGTCAAAGTGTAGTTGAAATGCACTGAAACCAAGTTGCATCTTTGTAGTGAGTAAAATGGTTTTGTCTATATGATAAAATTATAATAAATAAATAATTATCGCTCTACTATCGGTATCGAGCCCTCTTTTGGATTAATGCTGTGAACGTTGGAATTTATATATTACTTTCGTTCTCATCTCATCGGATATATATATATATAATATAATATATTATAATATTTTTAGTTTTTAAAAATATGATTCCTTCGCTACATAAGAGTTCTGATGTTTCAAAAGCGAGAGCCGAGACCCCTAACATAATTTTTGAAGTTATGTAGAGCTTATTATCTACCTAACGTGTTCTTTCCTATTTTTCTGCACACCTGCATACATATATATATATATATATATAGAGAGAGAGATAGATAGATAGACAGACAGATAGATATGATATATGCTATTTTTGATAGAAATATATTCTTTCCTTTTAGCTTCGATGATAATGAATATTAACTCAATTTTAAATTTCTGACATTGTTTTAACTTTGAATTGAATACAAGGAATATTTTTCCTTGGGTCATGTTGCAAAGGAAACTCTCAGCATAATTTCCAGAATTGGTCATTATTGGTCATTAATTAATTCTTATTATTGGTCATTAATAAACTCTTATTATTGGTCATTAATTAACTCTTATTATTGGTCATTAATTAACTGTATATGCTCAATTTTTACTATAGTCTATTTAAAGAAATTAACAAATTAATTAATAAAATTAATGTAAGTCAAATGTTTTACTTAATATTGTTTGTACAATTGAAGCTTCTCATTTTGTATTAGCATTTCTTAATATAATGTTTCTGCTAATCTGTTCTTAAACTGTCATCGGGTTTCGTCTTCAACAGAGCAGACGGCGACATCTTCTCTGTTGGACGGTCGAACTCTCTGCCTCTGAGCAGAGAGGAACCCGGACAAGGCTCCGCCGAAGGGTAGAGTCTCCTTCGGAGTGGTTGACCAACCCGATCCCGTTTATACGGCATCTACGGGATATTTTTGGCCAAGCCTACGGGCTTGGGAATACCCCACTTTAAACCCAGCCTTGTGCCACATCTATCCCTCGTGGTGGGGGGGACAGTAAATACTGTCATCGGGTTTAGTCAATGAGAAAAAGGAAAATTCGGTTTGTCAATGGAACTTATTCTTTCTTTGTAAGTGGTATGGGCTGAAGAATAAATGAGCTGAAATCCAATGTGAACAACAGCAAATATAAACTGAAGATAGGTACTATTATTCTTTTGCACCCTCCCCAACCTGAAAACATCTTTCACTTACAACCCGAGCATTTAAATTTGTTTTATGACAATCAAATTAAACATTTGGGAGTTATTCTATTTTCAGTCACAAAAATCAACATCAATAAAGGTGTTTTCATCTGCTTCTTATAGACTGGTGACCAACCAAGGCTAAATTAAATTTCCATAAGCTATCTTTATTTCTAACACCACAACATATAAACACAGTAAATGAGTCGGGATCATGAAGTCATTGTAAACCCCACAATCCTTTCCTATGTGCTTTGTTAGGGTTAGGGTTTTTGAATTCATAGTTGTTCTTTTCCTAGACTGGTTGTCATCCAAGGCTATAAGACCCAGCCTGTCTTGGTATTTAACGATAGCTAGAAGGGAGAAGAGATGGATTCATACCTTTCCCAAGAGTATTAGCATGTAAGTGAATGTAATGTACTTGACTGGAATTTGAACTTGGCTCTCAGATTCTTCATTCTGAGCCACTATCCATTACTCCTCCATACCTCCCAAAATTTGCATTATGACATTTAAATTGAACAGCTGGAAGCTATAATGTTTTCAGTCAAGAAAATCAACATCAATAAAGGTACTTTCTATTTAATATAAATTCAAGAATCAATAATATTAAACAGGATATAAATCTATTTCCTTTTGGCTAGAATTTATCTTTTGGTTTTAACCCAAACCCCAGGTGGCCTTCCACCCCAGGCAGTACCTCTCCCTCAGGAAGATGTGGCTTGGGAATTTTTGTACGGTATTGCTGTTAAACCTACTTTAAGCCTCGAACTTGTGTCACATCTGGCTGTGATGTGGGCATCCTGGTAAATACCATAAGACCATGGCAGTTTTATGCCAAGAAAGAAAAAAAAATTGGGGTTTTTGAATCTTTTAAATTTGACAAACTAATTATCCAGCATATTTGTTAGTCCATGTAATTCTTTGATTTTTAATATGCATCTTTGCCAAATAGTATTCTTGTGATTTGTGGCTGGGGGTTCAAACGTATAATAGTGCTATGAAGAGCTTCACTTGTACAAGCAATATTCGCAGGTAATTTCACTGCCATCAATTCACCACAGGAAAGTTCTCCATCATCAAATCATCTTGAGGAAAGTTCACCATGAAAAAAGTTTACCGCATAGAAACATCACCAAATAAATTCATTAGATTTTATAAATAATAATTTTATAATTAATATATAAATATATAAAAAGGATATAACCCTAACCCTTACTTTTACTGGGTGGATTTAGAGACACATTCTAAATTACAGTGAAGGTAAATGCATCCTTGACGACTTGAGAGAGATAGCGAACAATATCAGTTATTAGAAACCAAAATTTTAATTCTTAAATTAATTAAATTAAAATGTGTAATGTTCGTTATTATTTATTTTACCCTATTTTAAAAAATGTTTTAAACACATTAATCAATAAAATTAGTATCCATCAAACATTAGTTTTTATCCTTTTACAATAAACTTTTCACATGTTAAACTTTCTCTTGGCATTTTGATGGCAGTGAACTTTCCAGAGGTCAGTTGATGGCAGTGATCTTTCCTGAGGTCAATTGATGGTGGTGAACTTACCAGACTTATCGGCTATGTTAATAACTTTTCTCAAAGTCATAGGCAAAAAACTCAAATATTATTTTAACCTAAATTCTATCAGCTTTTACATTTTCCAATCTAATCCTAAGTGGCAAAAATAATGCTTAACAAAAATAAATCTGTTAAAATAAAACTGTAGCTTTTGCATGACTTGTAAATTAATAATATACAAACATTTCTTTGCATCAATTTAGAATGGAATTCAGGGTTAAATCTGAAAGCAAATCCCTGTGGAATTAGTGCTATTTAAGATTCTAAATTATTTTTTATGGTGTTAATTCAATCAGTTGTAACCCCCAAATTTGATGGCTAGATTATGCATCTCACCTGTTCTATCTAATTAAATAATTAATCAATTAAATCTTCATTCTGTAATTAAGTAAATCATTAAATCAGTCGCCTTTAAAAATTTATTTTTAATTTTAAAAGTTTGCAACAAAAGACAAATAAAAATATAAGATTATTTTTAAGAAAATTCTATTTTGTTTAAAACTAAATATGTTTTTAAGAAACTTCTATTTTGTTTAAAATTAAATATATTTTTAAGAAAATTCTATTTTGTTTAAAATTAAATATATTTTTAAGAAACTTCTATTTTGTTTAAAATTAAATATATTTTTAAGAAAATTCTATTTTGTTTAAAACTAAATGTGATAAATATTATATTTAATTTTAAACAAAATAGAATTTTCTTAAAAATATATTTAATTTTAAACAAAATAGAATTTTCTTAAAAATATATTTAATTTTAAACAAAATAGAATTTTCTTAAAAGATATATTTAATTTTAAACAAAATAGAATTTTATACCTAAAAACAAATAAAAAAAAAACAAAATGTTAAAATTAAAAATCCGATTTATTTATTTACGTTATTTACACTGTTCAGACTATTGTCTTCATCTTTACTATCACATTGATAACGTTTCAACCATTGTATGTGCTAACCTTAATCAGGGGGTATTTGTTGGAATTTCATACCAAACCCCTTTTTTAGTCTGTGGGGGGTAGATTATTCTAACTCCACATGCCATGCCTTTGGACTCATGTCCCATTAGATAAAAGCTTTGGTTGATTAATCCAAAAAGTGACTTGACCCAAAGAGTTGTGAGTTCAGTCCATGGTCTCGGTGGGAAGAATAAAAACTTGGAGAGTTATCAAGGTAAATTAACCAAAACTTGAGATATTCAAAGGCATGGCATGTGGAATTAGAACAATCTATCACAGGGGATGAAATAAAGAGTTCAGTATGAAATTCCAACAAAAATCACCTGAAGAAGGCCGGAGCATACAATGGCCAAAACGTTGTGAATGTAACATAAAAGATGTGGCCAACTGTCTGAACAATGGAAATAATGTGAATAGAATTTTATAACAGAAAGTAGGTTTTAGTTTTAAAATGTTAAAATTTAAAAAAAAAAATTATTTTAAAAAATTAATAAATTTTTTTTTATATATAAAAGAATATTTTAAAATTTACTTTAGATTTTCGGTATAAAAAAAATAAAATTTTCCATGATTTTTATCCAAAAATTTTATTTTCTTTGCAAAAAAAAAATGTTTCTTTTTCTTTATATGATTGTTTAAAATTTATTCAGGTTTTTGTATTTTGTGTGTGATTTTGAAATAATTAGAATTGTGAATAAAGGAATGGGTTAACGTTTTTATGGAAGAAGTTTTATGCCAATATTTGCTAATGGCAGTCATTTTATTTACTTAATACATTTCTTTAATCATTCCAAGATTCAAAGACAAATTCTGAATTAAAAAGCACAGAATACTTAGAAAATGGTTCTTTTGCTTTTAAAAATTTTCAAACGGAATTCAGGCGAAATTCTTTACACAAAACCTGAGAAAGATAACCGTTTTTTTTTATTCCAAGGAAAGAAAAAAATAACCCACACATAGTCAAAAACATTCATTGGCTGCCAAGATTTGACCTTTGACCTACTTGGCTTTTCAAATTAAGAAATTTTTTTGTTTTGCTACCCACCCCGTTATTACACGAACTGGAATAACCGTTCTGATTTTCTGTTGTTCCAATAATTTTTTTTAAAAAGATTTTTTTTTGTGAATCCAGAATGACAAGATCAACAGCCAATAATAATTTTTTTAATAGACACAATTTTTTTTTTTCCTTCGCTCTTCAAATTATTTCTTAAAAAGCTGGTATTTTATTACAGTTTAGAATTACCACAGAAAAAAATGAAAAAAAAAAAGAAAAAAAAAAGAAAAAATTCTTCCAGCATTTCCATGTGTTTTTCTCTCCCCACCCTTCTTTAGTTTGCTGCTTTTATATTTCAAATGTACACATTTGTTCATTTTGTGTGTGAATGCCGTCATACTTTGCCAAGTATCACTTTCATGTTGTTACTCATATTGGCTTTGATGAGAAATTCAACAGAATGTTGGAATTTGTCCAGTTAAATGATGGTCTATTACGATTAAATTTAATTACCTTATCTAACTCACCTTATAATCCAATTCACAGACAGTTAGATCAGTTCCATCAATTTTGCACATTTCGTACCATTTCTTTGCACTGAATCAGAAACTAACAAAAAAAAAAAAAAACATTCCATAACTATAGACTGTTTCGATATCACCATAAAAATTTAATCTCTTGGTAACACATAATACTCTTTCTTTTTTTTT